>VUYV01000015.1:1011053-1331753 GCA_008711295.1 Anarhynchus alexandrinus | reverse complement strand
GGCGGGAGGGCGGCGTGATGGGGAGGAGCTACCGCCCGAGTCTGCGCCGCTGTGATTGGTTGAGGCTGCATTCAGTCGTGCTCCGCGCCCCGCCTACTCTCCGGCCCGGAAGCGAAGGTGAGGGCGGCTTGAAGTGGGGGTGACTCGGGCCCTGAACCTCTGCGTCCTGCTCCCCCAGTGTCCCGGCGTGCATCGGGGCTGCCCCGCTACCATGGCAACGGCCTCCCCTGGGCCGCCAGGCCTGCTCCCCCTGCCTTAGCCCGCTGCCGGAGTCGGAGGGGTCCCCATGCCCGCTGGGAGCGGCCCGGGAGCCCCTTGGGGCACGGGGGTGGCCGCCGTCCGCGGGAGGGAGGGAAGGGGAGCAGGGCCGCGAGGTGCCTGGCAGCGGCGGGGGGTGGCCTGGGGGCCGCTGGCATGGCGGGCAGCTTTGTCCTTCCAGGCCCCGGGCGCCGGAGGGCGGCGTTTCCAGGCGCGCACGGGAGGTGGTGCTGGCCTCCTGCCTCGGGCAGCCTCTGGGCTCCGAACCAGCCGTGGTTGGTGCCTGCGGTTCGGTTGGGGAGGGGGGTGTGTGTGTGTATCTTTGGCATGGCTGATCAGAAACTCATTGAGGCGGTTAAAGAGGGGTTAACCAAGAGGGCTGAACACCGTCCTGGGGCTTGGTTGGTGGTGAAGGATTCTGTGCTGGGGTTTCCGAGTTTGGAAACTGGAGGTGTTGTGATGCTGCACTGGGCATCCCAGGGAAAAACAGTGTTGTGTGAAGGTATTACTTAATGAAGCGTACGGTTTTGTCAAAATTTAAAGCTTTGTCTGGAACTGAGAATTTCTGTATTCTTTAATGTGGATTTCTCATCTCCATTGCTTTCTCTTTTTCTGTATAGGACCAGTCTTCCTGGCTGTGTAGCTTATTGATTACAATATTTGTCGCTTAAGAGGTGTGTTTCTTTCTATTTACATCAAATTAGTGCTTGACAGGTATGTCAAGAAGCTTTTAGTTTTGCATAACAGCCTCATTTCTAGCCCAGACAGCAGAAAGCTTGTCATTTGGTATTAATTTTCTCAGCTCTGCCCCTGGCATCTTGAAGAGTTCTCTACTGCAGGGGATCTGTCTTGGACAATGATTTCTGTATGCCACTTCCAGTAATTTTGAGGTATAATCTTTGTACAGAGCCTTTGAATTTTTTGCAGTGGAAAAGCTTCGGAGTGTTAGTCACTGGCTTTCCTCTTGCTTTATCTTGTTTGTTTTTTTTTTCTCCCTGAGATGTGGTTTGTAATATATCAGTAGCAAAGAAATATCTTACAGGTCATACTTCATGCTGCTTGATAATTTTTTTTAAACCTTTTGTGTAGGTTCCTGTTTCCTTGTTTTAAAACGAAAGAACTAAATTTTACCGTTCAAAGATAGGTAATAAGATGCAGTTTAATTGTGTAGTAACTATAAAAGGATGAATGACCTTTAGTCCAAACTGATATATGTTTCCTGCCTAAATATGACTGGTTTGTTTGAGCTCCATGTTGTATGTTGTTCCTGCTTGATCCTCTCTGCTCTTCCACAGCTCTCCGTGCAGTTAACAGAGGGTTATGGCTGTGAGAGCTTGTGGCTTGATCATCTACAGGAGGCTGCAGTCCACACCATCTTCTAAGGTCACTGATGGTATTGAATACCTCCTCCTGCAGACATCCTATGGGACTCATCACTGGACCCCACCCAAAGGTGATGTTTGTTCTGATAACGCGCTTCAGGGCCATTTGTGTTGGGAGTGAGTGAGTGAGATTACAGACTGAACTTTGGCTGAACACTGCTAAGGTCAGCTTTGGGGGGCAGTTAGTCAGTTGACAGTAGCCTCTGATTATGCTATTTGTGCAGCAGAGTGGGGCTGAAGTTCTTTGCAAGTATTTATAGAAAATACTTGTATTGTGTATATACTCTGCAAGTATATGCACAAACTATTGGGCAATACTGATGGGGGGCTGGGGGCGGGTCACCCAATCCTGCTCCTCAGATGTCTGATATTTCTGGCAGACATTGAGCAGACAACTGCAATTAGGTGGCTAGAGAAATTTTTACCTTCTCGCTCAGGTCTGCCCCCCTGCTGGGTGCTGCTGTTGCCAATGCACAGTTGTTTGACCCATGCATAATCAGAAGGGTCACAGTTTGCAGCACAGCATTAGAAGGCAAACTGAAATCGGTGATGATTTACTTTAAAATGCCTTCCTTCGAAGATGCAGGAGTTTCTTTAAGTTCAGGAGATCATTTATGAAGAGCACATGCCTAATGCAGCAGAGATGAGAGGGACACCTAGGAGAAGTAACCCTGTCAGCCGTCTTCACCTAAGCCATCCTCACTCATCAGGAGGGCCCAAGAGATACAGCAACACCATGTTGGTAAATCCAGTGTTTGGTAGCACGTAGTCACAGCCCTGGTACCGGGAAAAGCACAGCACAGAAATACTTCAGCTTCCTTGTGGATCTTCTTATCTGCTGGTTTTGACCATCTGAGATTCCTTCCTGCTAGTTTTTACTTCTTGTTTTGTAATATGCAGTGTTTTTAAAGCATAGTGCAGGAGCAGTTTGTAAACAGGAATTTGCAAATTGGAAAAAAAAGCTTGTAACAGTATCAACTGTGTTCTCCTATTACGGGAAAGAACAAAATTTTCCAAACCTTTGCCTTTGTCCACTTCACTGAAAGCCTCAGGGATTAGAGTTTGCAGCCTACTGAAAAGCTAAAAAACATGTGCTGGAACATGATTGATTGTTGCAGGAGGAGAGACTTATGTGGAAATGTTCACTGGGAAGACAGTAATTCTGGACAAGTGATTGAAATGACTCGTAGACATTTCAATAGGGAGTGAAGTGACTCACAGGCATACATTTCACACACTCAAAATCATAGAATCATTGAGTGGTTTGGGTTGGGAGGGACCTTGGAAGGTCATCTGATGCAACAGCCCAGCAATGAGCAGGGACGTCTTCAACTAGATCCAGTTGCTCTGATTGCAGGGCAACCTGACCTGGAATGTTTGCGGGGCTGGGGCACCTACCACCTCTGCGGGCACCCTGTTGCGGTGTTTCCCCACCCTTGTGGTAAAAACTGTCTTCCTTGTATCTAGTGTGAATCTCCCCTCTCTTAGTTTAAAGGCGTTACCCCTTGTCCTATCGCTCCAGGCCCTACTGAGAAGTCTGCCCATGTCTTTCTTACAAGCCCCCTTGAAGTCTTGAAAGGGTGCAATAAGGTCTCCCCGGAGCCTTCTCTTCTGCAGTCTGAACAACAGCAGCTCTCTCAGCTTGTCCTCATAGGAGAGGTGCTCCAGCCCTCTCATCATCTTCATGGCCCTCCTCTGGACCTGCTCCAGCAGGTCCATGTCTTTCCTGTGCTGAGGGCTCCAGAGCTGAACGCAGTACTGCAGGTAGGATCTGACCAGAGCAGAGTAAAGGGGCAGAATCAGCTCCCTTAACATATTATTTAAGGTTTTATAGATCAAAAGCCACATACAAAAGCCACAATCTGATAGCAGCCTTTAATAGTAGCTTAGTACAGATTTGGGGGCAATAAGTAAAGGGCAGCTATTACATTAAATATTCTCTGTGATATTAGTCTTCAAAAGCAGCCTCAGGTTGTGTGGTGCAGTAACATAACTTCTATATGATGTAGACGTAGATTTAATGTGGCAGGAGCCAGAATGAGAAGTTATAATCGTCTCTCCAAGAGCACACAAATGGCAATTTATGGCTACAGCTGTGCATTGGTATTTTAAAAGTTTCCTAAGCAGCTGCAACCCTTATGGGATTAAACTGGACTTGCTTACATCCCCCCACGTGAGCTTCATCAGCCTCATCTCTACTCTTAGAACTGTAACTTTGCACTAGCTGAGGCTGATGGGAACGGGATATGGTGTTCATTTTCCTCCTCGGCATATTGGAATTGTGTTAGTGCAGGAGGATCTGGAAGCTGTAGTGTAAGGTATTGCCAGCAGTCCTTTTTCCTCCCAGTAGGTAGACGGTATTGCACAAATTTGGAAACTTACTGAGCTTAGACTTGAGGTTATCAACAGCATGGTGAGGTGATTGCCTTTTGCTCTGCTGAAGAGCAGGAGTTTGCACTGGTGCCCTTTGAGTTGAAACTGAATCTCAGCCCTTCAGCTTTATTGCTACCTCAATTCATTGCACATTTGGTGACTATGGATCACGACTATCATAAAAAATAGTGGTTACTTGCTGGTCGTGAATGTTCTGAGGGCATTTGCTGTGGGTGCTGTAAAAGTAATCCAGCTGTGCAAGGCTGTGGATTCTGTTTCTCAACTGTTAGTAAAAGTCCTAGCTATGGAAACACGTACTTTGTCAAAAAGGAGATAGCTTGACTTGCAGTGCTGAGAATCGGTGGGAAAATACTATTACATAAAACCTCAGTGTATTTGATCTCAAATATCCAAGACATCAAATGCAACATTAGATGCTGGCTTTTTGCACAGTTGCCACTTGAAATAGAAGTGTGCTTTGCATTTGAGATGCTTTCACATTGTAAGAGGTGGTTAAGCTTCTGATACACAGAGAAAGAAGTGAGTGAGACCTGTTGGGAAAGCAAAATGAGCTCCTCTCGTACCCCAGTTCTGGTACTAAAGGGTCATTTTGGGTACCTGGGACCTGAGGAAAGATTAATCTCTGGTGAAATTATGGCTATTTGCAGCTAGCTACAAAGAAAATAGAGTGACACCAGGGGCAAAATAAATCTTAATTCTTTTTCCTCTTGCAGCCTCCCAAGTCCTGGTATGTTGCTTTTTTGAGATCTTGCTTGGCTTGTTCTATTTATGTTCTAGTCTGGAGCTTTCATGAGAAAACCAAATCTGACATTTCTCAACAAAAGTACAAACAGCTGGGGATATGTTATATTTATCTGTTGTTTGTAATGGCACCTCTCATTCTAAGCAACATAAAATAAATGATGTGTCCTAGAAGAACTACGCAGCTGGTGAAAGGACTGGCTTTTAGGCTTGCTGTGTTTCGGAGGGGAATATGGGAGAGAAATAAAAATACCCCTAAATGAAACCCACCTTTTAATGGCATTTGTTGGTGCCTGGTCCCATTGTTTCTGGGCTGTTGGCATGAGTAAGAATTTTGCAGTATTGAGCTTTAGACTTCTGTGGGAGGGAAGGGTTGAGAGAGGACTAAGACTCTTGCAGATGAGCAGTCTCCCCTCTAACTGGATAAAGGAAGAACATTCATGAGGCACTCAGTCCTCAGTATGATCTAAGAGGGAACATTATGGGTGCAGAGTGCTCCAGAAGAGGAGAGAAGGACTGGGAAGAAAAGATGTCTAGTGCTGACAGGCCACTGTGAGTTTCAGAATGTGTGGTTAAACAAGGATCTTAAAAGCCACGAGACAAGACAAATCAAGACGTAAGAGTTGGAAAAACAATCTCTGCTTCTGCTCCCCAGTTTCTGATTGATTCTGTATCAGCTACAGCGTACTCTCATCACTGACTCCCAATATTTTCTAGTTGTCAACCGAATAAACAAAACCTGAGTTTCCTTCTCCGAGACTTACTTTTTCACCTTGACAGGCCATGTGGACCCAGGAGAGGATGACCTGCAGACAGCCTTCCGTGAAACGCAAGAGGAGGCTGGTCTTCAGGCCAGTCAGCTAACCCTTATAGAGGGGTACAAGAAAGAACTGCACTACCCTGTCCGCGGTAAACCTAAGACCGTCATTTACTGGCTGGCAGAAGTGAAGGACTGTAACACAGAAATCAAGCTCTCAGAGGAGCACCAAGCTTTCCAATGGTTGAAGCTGGAGGATGCTTGCAAATTTGCAGAATATGAGGACATGCAAGCAACGCTGAAAGAAGCACATCAGTTTCTCTGCTCCAAAGAGTAAATACTTTTGTGAAGGATAAGGGGAATTTTTGAAGAAAAATGGCCTGCTTTTTCTTCTTTTTTTTTAACCAGGGGAAGAACTACACGGCTGCAAAAATGTAAATTTCTTTTTTAAATCTATACAAATTCAGTGAAGATACTTGGAGCTTTTAAAGAGCTTGTGCTTTTGTCTTCCCTAGCTAATGCAAAAAAGTATGGTCTGATTGAACCGTGAGCCGGAGATGTCTGAATTGAAACCCAGAGCTAACAAAGACTTCCTCTGTCCCTGTCTCCTTTTCTTTTTCCTCTTTTTTTCTTCTTTTTTTTTTTTTTTTGCCTTGAAGTGCTGAGCAACCACAGGTCTTTTTGAAAAATCAAACACTTGATATTTCTTGACTTGCTGATGTAGAACTGCAGAGTTGAGAAAATGAGCATATGGAGATTTTTTTTAATAACAAAATGTTTACTGCAGAAGTTGCACCTTGCATTTCAAATGGGCAAGCAGTAGTTCTGTTCCCAGCTCCTCCACTGATATGCTGTGATAACATGTCAAATCATTTCAGATCTTGTTTGATTGTATCATGAATTTATGTACGTCGCTGATGTACTGTTATGAAAACATTTTCCATCTCAAGACTCTTAGTAAACAGTTGATGTATAGTATTTAAATGGTAAACTTGAAGTTCTTTTGCCTCTTTCTTTTCCTTTTTGGTCTTTAACAGGCACCTTAGCCATACATGATTCAAGGGGTTGGGAAAGGGAAATCTATCTGCCTAATACAGCATTTTCTGCACAAAATATCTAAGCTAATGTGCAATCTTGCGTGTGTTTGATAGCACCTGTGTTTCTGTGGCTGCAGCCTGGACCCACATGTGGGCAGCAGGGCCACACACACTGCCAGTGCTGTGCTGTGGATACTTGCGCTGGATGACTGCAGAGGCCTGCGGTGGTACCGATGAGCTCACCTGCATCAGCTTGCTTGTGGACCTCTCTTTTGTCGTCAGTGGGAGCTGAGATTGTTAGCACTCTATGATTATGCATGTTCAGTTATTAATGGTTCACGATCTTTTGGATGTTTTGGTACATAAATACAAAAAAAAAAAGCATGATGGCAATATTAAAGTTTTTAGGTGAGGAATGAGGTTTTCTGAATCCTAGGCAATTTTGGGGGAGAACAAGTGTCGCTTTTTCCCTACGTCTCATCTAGGCTTTACTCCGTAGGTACTTGGAACTTGCAAAGCAAATAGGCATATGAGGAAGTGGGCTCTACTGCCGCTTTGTCTTCCTCCTTGCTGCAGGAGTGAAGCAAGGGTTATCAGCATCACGTCAGCCCTGGAGAAGACCTGCAATACCAGATATCCAGCATAATTGGGCTGAGAAATGTGAGCGGCAATTTAGTATTGTGACTCTCCTGTTATGCAGCACTCATCCTTTGGTGCAGCTTACGTTAATGATGTTAGTACCACTGTGACAGTGGTGTCTTGCTCATCACTGTGTTATCTTCCTGTAGAGTGATTTGTAGAAGTCCCCTTATAGTGCATCCTTTTTTGTGTGTATATGTGTACACACAAAAAAGGATACACTATAAGGGGCTTTTAATACATATATATACACACATAAACAATTTCAGTGCTCCTCCACTTTACAGTAAGGTGTTATTTTGATTATGAACACTGTTTACAAGCATTGCATTCAGGTGATGGCAGAGAGTGAACAGCACATAGGTTGTGCAATTGCTCTGAGCGTTTCTCAGCTAGTTTTAGGAGCAGAGGATGGAAGGTGTCTCCCACTGTCATCAGGTCCAGCCCCAAGGCAGAATTGGCTATTTTGGATTCTTTCCTGATGGACGTTTGGCTAACATGCTTTTTAAGACCTCTCGTGATGAAAGCTTGCACCTTCAGCTCCTCTGTCCATACCTGGGAAAATTTGGTCTCTACCATCTAATGTGGGTAAACCAGTGATAAGTAACTAGAAGAGAGCAACCAGTAAAAGAGAGGGGTAAGAAAACAGTTAAAAGCCTGGGCTGCTTTCACAGTCTTATTTTTTCATTAGTGTTTGAGCTACCGTTTAATCAGCACTATGTAAACAATGGTGTTACTGCCTTCATGTTTATAAGCAAGATTAGCATATTAACTATGAATTATAGAGAGTCATTAGCAAGTTGTCTGTTCTGCCCATTCAGCAGTAATGAACGTAAGCACTTGTTGCTTTGGAAAGCACAACATTAGCTGTACTCCAAGTAAGTATTTCCATTTTAATGGCAGTGCATACATGGTGTTCCCAAAGTGTGTCAAGGTTTTGGAGGGTAACAAGTGCTATGCGCTGTAAGGCGATGTGCCCCTTGTGACAAAATTTCAAAGGCAGGCTTCTTAATTGTGGTGGTAAAATGTACAAGGGATGTAACTGTGATAATTGGTGAGGCACTGCCTGTGTGTTTTGAGCAATTTATGTACAGAATGTATTCCCATGAATTTTGTGTGTAAACGGTGCTTACGTGTTTGGAAACTCGACCCAGAAGTCTTTGGATTTATTTTAAAGTGGAAACATTGGAAAGTCAGTATTTAATTCTGACTGTGTTGTTTGTATTCACTGTTCACTGGTGAAGAAAGAGTTCTTCCTCTGCCCATGTCTAGTAGTAAAATATTTTCCCAAGGAGCGTGTGGGAAACCCTCCAGTAAATAATTATGGAATAATCTGTCTGGGGAAGACATTTATTTCCAACCTCTATGATTTTTATGCCCTGAACCAATAAGGTTTCTCTTTTCCTTTCTTGAGACCAGCTAAGGTTTTGGTCATAATAGTATCTTCTGGCAGTTAGCTTTTTAGCAGGCTGTGGATCTATGTTTAAAAATAAAAATAATAATAATAAAAAAAAGACTTCAAATTCTCTAGAGGCCTTACTTCTGCCTTAGGTTAAATAAAATCAAAATGTAGAGAAGTCCAAGCTCCCATGAAATGGCACAAGTTAATTTAGGTAAAGTGAAAAGTGTTATTTAAGTCTGAGTAAGAGGCAGGTTAGGATATGGTTTCCCTTGCACTGCTGAATAAATACACTGATGCAGCTCACACTTGTAATTTCTTGGTGTTAGTGTTTCTTTCTCCAAATAATACCTGATTTATAGCCATGATTACAGTTTACATCATCACAAGATCAGAGAGAAGGAAAGCATAAATTCGTGAATATTAGGAAAGCACTAAGACATTGCAAGTTTCACCGAGGAAAGATCAGGACTGTGTGTGACAGTCATGGGTAATTATGCTCAAACAAGAAGTGTAAAGGCTGAAAACAGTGCCTTACTCCTTTCTAGAAGAAAACCTGTATTACTGCTCTAGATGGGAGCAGTATATCTGCTCCTTGACTATGCTGTAAGACTATAGGAAATCAGAGACTGAAGCTGGTATAAAATGGCTGGATAATGTAATAGCCCTGACGAGCATCACCAACGTTACTTGTCATTCTATGTAAAGAAAGAAGATGTATGTTATAATAAGGTCTAATACATCCTAAATATGGAAATATTTTAAGGGGCACATACTCTCTTGGCAGGACTCCCGCCGTGAAGCAGAGAGGATGATGGAGTGCTGCCTTTTAAGTTAGAGAAATGACTTGCTATTACTTAATTGATAACTCAGTGGGGGGAGTATTTTGGCAGATATCTGGAGAATTTTGAGTCCTGAAGACAGTGCTTATTAGTTATGTTCTCACATTGACAAAGTAACTGACAGCCTTCTGTGTCTGTTGGCAGCTAGTTTTATCTTAGAAAGGATTTAAGGATCATCAGGACTTCTGTTTTTCACCTTACACTTTGTCTCCAAGGATTTACTTTCTCATATGCTCAGTAACTCTAGAATTTCAGGGCAATGGACAGTTGCAGCTGGCAAGAGTCTCAGCTTCATTTAGCTAAATCTGGGTTTTGTTACAGGTTAAATCGGCTCTGGAAGAGCTAAGCAGCGTGTGCCTATACAAACCAAACAATCTGCTCTGCTTGCTTTGACCTCGTGCTGTGCAAAGAGATTGTTCTCAAGTGTTAAAAATCCCCAAACAGTGCTTACAACTCCCTGACAAAACAGCAAGGCTAGGGAGAAGATTGGCTATGGTGGCACTTTTCCTGGTGGGAAGAGTGACACAGGATGGAACAACAGCTCTGTTATTTCAGAGCTAGTCCATTTGATAATTGGCATTATCAAAAAGAGGAGTGACAGTCCCGTCTTTCCACTCAATGAGGATCTCTCCATGCCTCAAGGAAGGGGAGCGAGATGGTGGAAGGTACGGCTGGGGACCTCTTCGTAAGTGAGACGGCTCCCGTAAGTCAGCTCGGCTGCTGTTGGCTGGGGAGCTCTTCAGAGCAGAGAGGATTTTCTTCTTCCTAGAAGAAAGAAGAGGGTATGTAACTGCATCTGCCTGTCTCTTGGTTGCTGTTCCATGTCAACTGGTTCAGCAACTGTAGTGCCCATGTTCCCTAAACCTTCAGGGATGGCACGAGGTATGTAGGAGAGGAGAAGCAAACATTAGAGGCGCCATTCAGATGGGATAGTGAGTGGGAGGGAGAAACAGGGTGGCAAGGAGGAGAAATCATCAAGGGTGACATCATGAGTGAGCAGATGCATCTGCTCAGAGCTAGACACTTCAGGTATAGGGTGGGGAAGGGTGCCAAGATCAAGACTTTTGTTTCTAAATGCTGGACAGGGAAGTGGCAAACGGAATAAACGGGAATCTCACTTACTTGTTGTAATGGACATTGAGTGTCAGTATTATTAATCCCAGTATGAAAGCCAAGGGGCTGAGGACCAGCATGGCTGTCTTCCAGTTGGTGCCTGAAAGGATATCATAGGAAACAATCATGCATTTGCTATACCTATCCCCATTCTTATGCAATAGCCATGATTGCCACAATAAAACACCTGTAATATCTCTGAAGACTAGCAGATAACAGGAAAATTGCTTTGTCTATAAGATCAACATCTCACAGCTGCTTTACACTGCACAGCATCCCTCTATTGAGGGATTTTCTTTCTTGCTAGGAAGACAATAACTATTCATGCTTCTCCACTCTGCAGCTCTCTGATATGAAATAGGAAGGGCTGGGGGAGGGCATAAGTGCTAGTGGATATCTGTTTCTCCTGGTGAGCTGAGACAAAACGTTTGCATGTTTTTACTCACTTTTGTACTCCAGGCCTGGGGAGTTTTGTTTAATCTTTAAAAGGAATTTTTCTGACAGGTAATTTGGTGCCCTTGTTCCCTACTGAGCATCCTCAGCAGGACCCAGGGGAATATATCTCTTTATTGATGTACTGATGAACCTTCATCTGCCTGGTCTCCTCCTCCTCTGGCTGACCTACGGACCTACCTGCAAGCCTGGCCCCAGTATTTTTCCCTCGATTTCCGTGGTGCTTTTTAGAGTGATTGTGGGACGCATCTAGGGGAAGAAGCAGAGAGACTCAGATTAGCAGTTTCCACTCTTAGACCAGAGGAAGCTCCAACTTCCTCCTGGGGCTCCACTGTAACCACAGATCCCCTTTGTATGGAGCTGGAAGGGGAAAGGAAACTTTCTTGTTCCTCAGTGTTCTCCAGCCACAGATATTTTTTGCTTCTAGAACGTCTGATGGCTGTGCCTCCAGGTTAGGACTATGGCCATGTCACTGAACTGCTTGCCAAGGCAAACATCTTAACAGGTTGTGTGAGAGCAAAGCCTCAAACCACTCAGTGGTGCACATGGAAGTTCTTCAGAAGTACTTAGATACTCACCGCCACTGAAAATACTTGAGTAATCTTTTGATGCCGTCCACACTTTCATTCCTGCAGTTCTCACATATGCATTCAGAAAAAAAAAAGCGCTCACCCTCATTTGCTGGGAGGTATGCCTGTTTGGTCTTTGCTGGAGACACTGTGCTGTTAAGTCTGTTAGCCAGAGGTGGGTCAGTCAGGCTCACAGAAGATTCTCTGTCCATGGCATCCATCTTTGATGAATCGATGGTTTTAGCTTGGAAGGAAATAAAGCAAAGATGTGTGTGATTATCATTTACTTTTTGTACAGAAACCTGGACACGCTCAGTGCCTGGCAAGGGAAGGGACCACAGCCCTGCCCTGTTAGTCCTCTACCCTCCAAAGCGAACAGGACATGATGCAATAGTGATGACCTCCTCCTGTGCATCAGAGGCCTTCAGTTCTCACAGATTTCAAAGATTAAATGAACCTCTCAAGACTGAATCCACAGCCAAAGCAAAGCTTGTTTTCTGGTGGTAAATAAGGTCATTGGTCTAAAAAGTATGAGTGCAACACTGGCTGTTAAAGGTGTGAGGAAGAGGCAACTGGAAGCATCACAGAAATTACCAACACAGCAGATGAAGAATTGGGATGAAAAGGGTGGTAGATAGTCCGTACCTGTTGCAAGGCTCAGCATCATTCTCTGCCTTGCCAGTCTTACTGCAGAAGTAGAGTATGTTGGGTAGCAACTACTACTAGAGGAGAGGTTGTGGGAGATCTTGTGGCAGCAATAGTCACCCCTGTCCTGCACAGATGAATGTGGCAAGATCACGAAACCGCCTCCCGCTGCTTATCCCAACCCCATTCCTTCCTGTGGCATGAGCATCTATGGGTACATGGGTGTAATTTATTGAGCAAATAACCCGCTGAAGTAAAAGTTGTCTGTTGATGGTCAACTGAAACTTGGATAAGAAAGGCCTAAACAAACACACAGGACTTTGATGTTGTTACTGAGTAGTCAGAGGTTCCCTCCAGTAGACTCTGAACCATGGGGTTGATAGGAAAATCAGTTTGCACAAGACACGTTAACTGGCACAACCTGATTCAAAGCCTGCTCTGTGTTTACCCTCGCAGCCTTATTTGGGGAGCCTGGCTCCCAGGCAGCCCTGGGCTGCCAGGAACATTGCCTTGGGGAATGTAAATGCCCTTTTCACATGCCTTTTTCACATATCTTAAATGTTCCATGCATTTCCTAGCCTATATTTAACTATCTTATTATGGTATCTAATTTGTATTGGCTGTATTTACCTTTATGTTAAACAAACACTAATACTTGTGACTACTGTGATAATTACATGTTAACCTTCTAATTGGCTGATAAAAACCTCAGAAAAAAAGGCCATCTTATCTGTACATGACAGCCAAAAAAGCTGTTGTATCTCTTTTTGTTTTGAATTAGATATAGCCTTTGTGTCAAAAGGTGTTATTTATAATCCGTATACTTATGCCAACCAGATTAATCACATTTTCTCCTAACTTATTTTTGCAAAGCTGAAAATCTCATTGGGGCCATCAAGCCTTAAGGTAAGGAATAGCCTAATGTAAGGGAAACAATTTTCCCTGAGGAAAGTTGGGAACCTCATCACCTATAGAGTGGACAAACACAGAAAAGTCGTTACGAATGCCAGCTGTTTCCTGGTCCCTGGAGTGGAAGAAGGCAGAGGAGGAGAGGATGGGGTGAGGAACTGAGTGTCATCTTCGTGTCTCAGTTTTGCACACAGCTTCACAAGAAAAGTCCTGAATCTGCCTTCCTTTGCATAAGGGGAGTAAGTGAAAGAGGGAAACAGACTGGATCATGAGTTATCAGTAGTCAGCAATGAGCTTCACTGGCCACCTGACAAATGATGACAGTCACATCTTGGTGCAATGACCATGCCTGATGTCTGTTAGCCTGGTGTCCAACACCTAAAACTATGACAGGACCAGGGTTTCTGCCATTTTTGTGTCCCATCTTGGCAGAGGGTAGTGAACACTCATAAAGGCAGAGATTAAATTCTTCTTAGCTGAGGCCAAGGCCATAAAGCTAGAAACATAAAACTGGATCTTTATGTTCTTTTGATGTCATGTTTTGGCTTTTCTTAATGCAAAGGGAGGGCAGTGCTTTAACTACCTCCCACCACTTGCTGTGTTCATTAGTCTCTTTACGGCTACATCAGGCACCAGGAACGAGGTTCACTTTTGAGGATCATGTGAGCATGGGATGAAGGTTAGACCCGTGGTTTCATTAGTGATAGGTGCACTGTCGGGGTCTGGCAGGAGATAACTGTACCATGTTGCTTAGAAACTGAAGCAACAATTTCTCATTTCAAATATAGCTGCTTCTCAATAATTCATACAAGTTTAAAAGAGGTTTTCAGCTGCCTTCAGTTTTCTTGTTACCAAAAGTGACATCCCAAGGTACAAAGTACCAAAAGCCACTTCAAAGTCTTCAGCACCTGACTTTATGGGACTTACTTAGCTGTTTTGGACTTGGGACGCTCAAGCAATTCCAACTATTCTTAGCTCTGGGCACCAATTCAGATGAACTTTCCAAAATACTTGACTTTTGCCTGTCATTAGAAATGCAGCTGGGGTTTAGAGACCTGATCCTGTAAGGTGTTGCATGCTTTCTGGAAAACACTGAAGCAACTACTGGAAACTGGTGGTTCCAAGTAGTGGGACTGACTTGGACCCACTTACTATCTCTCCATATGGAGCCAAAGTGAACATGAGTTAGAATGACGGATGCAAGCCTGGTGTTAGGTGACTTGGATGACGTGTAAGGTTAGATGTTATCTGATGCTAAATCTACCTCATCTTACTTTCATAGATCCACAACGCTTGTTGCGTTGGTTTGCTGGGCCTCGGAGGTGCTGTCTGGGCAGCAGCACAGATGGTTTCATCTGCTAAGGTCTTCCACCTGCTGAATTTGTCCTTGTCCCTTGAGATAAAGACCTTGTGGCCTCCTTCCTTGGTGCTGAGGTGGAAGCCCAAGCTCTGCAGAGTCAAGTGTCCCTTCTTGCTGCAGGACCATGCTTGGCGTTCCCAGTCCCCACAGGGCTCCAGCTTCACCAGGGCATTCTCCCGCATCTTGTGGGCCGATAAGCACTGCTTCGTTTGAAGGCTGACGATGGTCCTGGTGGTGGGGTCCCAGCTCCACTGCTGCTGCTGGGACAGCACCTTGCAGTCAGTCAGGCTGATGGCGTTGGTGTCATGGTGGGAGACGCGAATGCACTTTTCCAGCCGGGTGTTCCTTATGAGGAAGCCTCGTCCCTCTGCTACTGCAGTACAATCAAAGCACGGTTTAGTACTGTGCATGTCTGAGGCAAACATGTCTTCTGCGCACCAGACATTGTAAATGCCCTGGGTAAGGGGAGACGTAACCCACCAGTCCTTTACTGGGTGGGCATGCCTAGATAAACAGTTCACCCGGCTTCATAATTCCCCAGAATAACATTTCTTTAAAATAGGTGGTGTGCAAACAGCCAGGAGCAATACTAGAGACAAATAACAATGACATAAGTAACCCATGTAATTCATGGGGAAAAACTCAGCATCCTTGAAAAGTTGTACTGTTACGAAATATCTGCCTTTATATTTTTAATTCAATATTTAAATTGGTTATAATTTTGAATAGGTACCCATCCTTCCCTCCCTCCAAAATACTTGGATGGTTTGGGGGTTTTTTTGCCTCTATCTGTATCAGATCTTTCTTATGAAAAAGCAATTCATCTCCCTGAATTCCCCAGGTGCTATTCATCTGTGGCCAATTAGGCCACCTTGGGCAACTGTTTCCATTAAGTGGCTTCTGGTGATACTACAGCAACTCCCCATCAGAAGTCTGGAAGTACTTGGCTGACACAGCTCATGTGGGTATTGAAATAAACTTGGATTTAGCACACCTGACATTGGTCTGTGCTCCCCAGGCATGAAGGTACCATTTTTAGAGACATTACAGCCGCCCCACGACAGGCACGCGATTTGAAGCAATTTCTGTAATTGCCTGTTGCTTTTAATAATAAAACGGGTCCCAACATCTCTGATAACTAGGGATGGAGATCATCCTGTTAGCTGGACAAATGCCCCCTGTTTCAGTACAAAATCATCAGGTGTGGCCTGTGAACATCCTGAGCAAAATGTTAAATGCTAAAACATCTGTCACTGACGTGGGTCTACCTTCTGCTGTGTATTTTATGCTTAAGACAGAGGAATAGAAATAAAAGTTTCAAGTTTCTGCACATTCTGAGAATTCTTTTAATTTTAATTACAATTAACACATGGTAACTCCCAGCATTTGCAGTGACTTTTTTTTCTTCTTTTCCCCAGGAGTCAGAGTTATAAAAGCCCCGTCAGCATACAGGATTGAGCATAAACAGTAAGAGGAGACTGGAAAGTGATGTTAGACAAGAACATTGATGTTTATCTAAACAGCTATTTCTGCAGAGTTTCCCCTCCCAAAGCAAAGAACAATACTTTTCCCTGGCAGCAAGTATTTGGCTCAGTACCTGAGAAAACTAATGACAGTGTAAACAGAAGCCGGTACACAATACCAAGGGTATGAACAATAGCTTAAAGGAGCTCTTATGTTTTCTCTCAGGAAATTCTAGGGGTCTGCTAGATTAATAGTGCCTGGGGGTTGTTAAATCAGAAACATCTTGGGGCTTTCTGCTCAGCCTGAATGCATGGATAGAAGCAGCGAGAAACCACAGAATGGCTCCTGCGCCGGCTCTGAGATGAGCATGGATGTGTTCGCGCGGGGATATTGAGTTTCTTGGACCTGTAATAGCTACTGATACAGGCAATTCCTGCCAAGCCCACTTGCCTAAATGGAAATGAAATTTCTGGGGGATCTGTGGACAGCTCATGAGTCCTGTCCTCTTTATCCCTCATTGAGGGCTGGATGGAGGGAAGATCATAGAATCATAGAATCATAGAATGGTTTAGGTTGGAAAGGACCTTGAAGATCATTGAGTTCCAACCCTCCTGCCATAGGCAGGGACACCTCCCACTAGACCAGGTTGCCCAAGGCCACGTCCAGCCTGGCCTTGAACACCTGATGTTTAATGCACCTTGGGCTTGAGTTTCTGCCAACTTCCAAAGGCAGGAGAAATGTCTCATATATAATCTCCCATAATCTTTAGAAAATCCAAAGGGATGAATACAATCCCCCCACCATGTTTTTTTTTTCTAATCCTGGAATTCTGGAATCCAGAATTCTCACCTCTTTGCTTCATCTTTCCTGGGAGAAACCCATTTCCAAAGTAATGATTTGAGAGCTGTATAAAAAAGTAACAGGGGAACATGAGAACTGTGCTGGGTCGGATAAAATATCTGATGAGCCCAGTATCCCGCCTTCAGCACTGGCCATTAGCATTTGCTAGTAGGGGAATAGGGTAAGAATCAGACAAGTAAAGAGCTCACTCAAGACAGCAAGGACGCCAGTGCTTCCTTCCCAAAATGTATTAACTAGTTAAGAGAGTTTGCTGGGTATTTATGGTTAAAATGGTTTTGCCCACGTACACTACGTTGCATTTTTCAACGCTGAAGTTAAAAAAACATTTTGTTGCTCAGCGTGTATCATGAGCTCCTTCTGCAGCTCCACACAGTCAGCTTCAGTTTTGATTATTCTTAATGATTTTGTGTCATCAGAAAACTTAATTGCTTCATTATTCATCCCTTTTGATCTTTGTTGGCACCTGCTGATACCTTCAGTCTGCAGTCATCATTGTCAACTTACTCCACATCTTTGTTCCAGCCTGTGGGCTAAGTCTCTTTCTTACTCTGTGAGAATGGAGTTTCTTAAGGGCCTTGGTGGAAGAATCTTATCAAAGGCCTTTTGCAAATGCAAGCACAAGGTCTATCTAGATCAGCTCACCATGTTTATGTGCTCATTGATGCCATCATGGATGCCAGGAATTCCCACTAGAAAAGCTGTATTGACCTTTCTCACATTTATCTGTCTGTCTGCAAATTCTGTTCTTTGTTTCTACTAACTTGCTTGATGCCAAAATCAAACTTAGTGACCTGTGTTTCTCCAGGCTGTGCAAGGATCCCTCTTAAGAGGGACATAATTGCTGTAATGAAGTCCTTTGGTGCTGAGGTTTCTTTAAGTAAGAGTTTACACACTTCTTAGAAGTTTAAAAAATGTCGTCTTTATTTTCCTGTAACTCAGTGTGAATGCTGCCAGGGCTGGTCATTTGCCAGATATTATTTATCCTTTTTTTCCCCTAAAACTTCCTCTGATGGCAATTTTGTTTGATTACAGTTTTCAAGACTGCAGGGAGTGACTGCTCTGTGAGGACCTCCCTGACCATGTCTGAAGTGAGCACCAGGACCAATCAGCCTTTCTGCACTGCCCTGCTTTGGTTGCCCTTCTTACATTTACACCACTTATTTATTGGCCTCCTTACCCCTACCAAGTTCCTACTTCAGATATGTTTGAAAATTTCTGTTGGTAGTTTTTTTACGCTCTCACTAGGTTGCTTCTGTAAATCTTTTTCTCATATGTTTGATTACGGGGTTTATTGTTAAACATTCTAGAATCTATGCTGTTTTTTCTTTTCCTTGCTTGGCAATGCCTGTCCATTTGAAAGTTTCAGGTTTTTTATTAAATTTTGAAGAGTGTTGCTGTTTACCCAGCCATCAGATTTGTGCTTTGTCCCCTGTGTACAGTCCCTGATGGTATACACTCCCTTCTAAAGAATCGTCGTGTTACCTGCATGTTAGCAGTAAGCATCGTGTGACCCCATGTTATCTACCAGCCTTTTGCACTTTTGAGCTGCCCCTTTCTACCAGCTTGCTTTGTTCTATTCAGGTCTCAGTTTGCAGAGACTTCACCCCACTGAAGGTCCAAGGCAACCCATCTGCCATGGGAGTACATGTGAGCTGAGGAGCCTCAACACTGCAACTGAAATGCTTTCCTTTGAGATTTGTATAGCTCCTCAGTAAAGTATGACACCAAGTTATTGGCAGATTTTTATCTTCACACCATACTGCAGGTCCAAAAGTATAACCACAGTTTTACAGCCCGGGAAGAGAGGTGTAGCTAAACTCTGCTTGGTTCAACATTACACGGGAGGGTGGCAGCAAAGCTGGGGCCATAATCCTTCTTCTCTGAACTGTGGACCGAGTGTCTTCCCTAGTGACAGTGACGTTGAGCTCTCTGCAAGGCTTGGATATCAACGGCAGGATTTTCCTTGTGGTGTTTTGTGTGATCCTTGCCAAGCAAGATGTAAGCCTGTGTCTGTCGCACAGGTTTACCATCCAATACCCCGTACATCATTGCTTTCCTGAGGTTGAGATGTTGCTATCTAAGTGAGCGACGTACAATTAGATACAGGTAACTGGCAGCAATCATTGCACAAGCCCCACACAGTTATAAGGGGCAGACACACAAATAAAGCTGGCGTATATTTGCTTTGGGATACACATCAGGCACCAAGAATCCTTACTCAGGAGGCAAACTGACTCTTTTTTTCCCAACGTTGGCAAGTCCCACTGTCCAGCAGGACCCTGCAAATAAGGCCATCAGCCCTAGTATTTTTTGGGAATGTTAACCTGGAGCAAGCAGAGCATCCAGTGGACTCCCTGGGGATGGGACTCAGAGTCTCTGAAAAATGCCAGCCTTACCCACAGAGCCTGAGTAGATGCCTGCTTTGAGCTGCTCATGCTTGAACATTTTGGCCTCTTCATATTTTTAGGAACAAAATAAACAGTTGCTAGCAAAGGCATTTGATGCCAGCTCATTTGTCCTATGATACTGACGCTCTGGTTACAAGAAAGAAAAGCAAGCAAATATAGCCCCTTGCTTTTCTGCAGCATGGCTGCTCTTGGGACATGTTGTTCCTTGTAGGATTAGGAGCAAAAACCATGCAACGTTCCTAAGGAACATTAAGGAAATGCCACCAGGAAAGCCTTGGTTGCCAGTAATCCCAGTCTGGCTGGGAAAGTTTCTGCCATTTCTAAGCAGTGCCTGGATGGGTTGATAAAAGCCATTTGCAAATTGTTTGCGGATGGGTTATTCCCTCTAAAGTTTCTGCGGACAGAAGGGGTAAGTCAGAGCTGAGCAAGCACACATTCCCAAAACACTCCATGTTGCATGTGAACCTCAGCATTGGCTTTGGCCTCTTTTGTCCTCCCCGGTGTGGTTCCTAACTCTTGGAAAAATCCTTTAATTAGTTCCATTTCTCTTACCAAGTGGGTATTTTCTGTAGGGAGAAGACAAGTACTGAGTAACAGTCAGGAATTCACCTTTTCCTGCTTCTACCTATACTCAAAAGCAGGCATCCATCTGCAGCAGCCACGGCATTTCTTGTAGGGTCTGCTTTGTGGGGACATCCCACAGCCCAAACATGGCTCTTCTTGGGTGCCACCATGACAGCGCATCATCCCAAGTCACCCAGGCAGTGGCAACTGTGGCTCAGAGGAATGTCTCCAAGCTGTCTCTGCTGCTTCCACCCAAAATGGGTACTGCACTAGGGGTACATGCACCATAGCTGAGAAACCTTGGAGCCAGCAGTGCCATAGCCTGAGTTATGGTGAGAAAAGCCAGAGAGTTTCCTACTCAGGTTAATCTGCCTCCACTGTTCACCACTGCAGTAGATCATGTCTTCTATACGGAGCATGCACCAATGGAGACTGACCCACACTGTTCTCATATACGTTACTTATGTTTGCCTCCTTGCATAACTCTCCCTGAATATCAGCTCTCCCAGGATTTAGGCTCCCCTTGTCCTGTTGGACTATTGCAGCAGTTCAAGGGGCATCAGGTGGGAAGAGGGTTTGGAAGACTCCCATCCTCTCAAGTTGCCCTGCCAGCAATTTTGGTCTCTGCCCTAGCTCTAAAAACAACCATGAGGGACTCCAGCTCCTACTAGAAATGGCCCCAGCCCAAAAGAAGAAAAATTAACCAGAGACTTTGAGGAAAACCATCTTTAGCTTTTTAGACACTGTGGTGATGCAGACAACACCACTCCCTACCCTGGTACTGATTATTGGACCCTGTCCATTCAGGCAAGCCAGCATCTAACCTCCACTGCCCTCCTGCCCTCACTGCTGGACCTCACACTGGTCATGCAGAACTACCATGTTTTCTACCCAGATCCCTTGCACAGGAGACCAGCCCAGGGCCATGAGATGAGGAAATTAAAATCAGCTGGAAGACACTTGCTGTTTTAAGAGGGGTGTGGTGTCCCAGATGTGTTTGGTCAAAGGCAGAAAATCCAGATGTGCATGAGGAAGCAGTAAGATTGGCACTCTGTTGTCAATTTTGCCTGAATTTATACCCAAGACCAGCATGGCAGGAGGTGAGATTAGTTATTTTTTTGCAAAACAAGCTGTTGACTGGAACTAACATTACCTTTATTTCACCCTGGTCCTCCCTCAGGCTATGACCATGCTTCCTTGGATGTAAAATTTAGGGACACAAATGTCCATGACAGGTCAGTGGATGTGGCCATTCTACCTATGGAGAAGTTGATGCTAGATGGAGCCTGGTGAGTCCCTGTCAGTGAGCAGACAGGTGTCTGCCCATCAGGCCCAGCAGAACAGGCAGAAGTGGAGCTGGGTGAGCCGCTACCTGGCAACTGGGACATCTGGGTTTATGGGAGCACAATTTCCATCACTTCATGCAGCAGATCAGCTCTTATCAAGCTGTGTCATTTTTATAGAGAAGTCAACAAAGCCTACTGGTAATGCTAGTAATTAGCTGGCAACCAGCTTGTCAGTGCAAGTACCTGATTGCAAATACTTCTTGGTCTGCACTCAGATTATTTTCCAGTAACATGTCTCTCCAAGAGCACTTCCCAGCTGTTGCTTCTGGCAACCACACTGAGCTGTGTTTTTTCCCAGCCATTGCTGCTTTCTCAAGAATAGCTTGCTTTTGGTTGACCAACTTTCCACATTACTGGAAGTTTCACTTTTGATCAAGTATCTCAGCAAAGGCCTCCAAGGGAGCAGAGCTGACACAGGAAAAGAAGAAAGGTTTAGGCATGAAAAAACACATGGGTAAATGATGGGAAGCAGGGGAGGCTGGTGAAGTCAACACGAAGATGATGCATGTGGGGAGAACCAGTCCCTGGGGGGTATATGATGGAGGTCCATAAAATCCAGAGAGGCCTGGAGAGGATGGCAGGGGCTGACTGGTCAAGGACTGATCCCAGATGGGACACAAGGTGCCAAGGGAAGGCTCATAGCATGCAGGAGGTGACTCTGCACCCAGCAGCTGTGCATCCTTGCTGCCAGGGAGACCCTGTGCAAGCCAAGGGAGGAGATCTGATAGCCACTGAAGAGTTAAACACACCAGGGTCAGGAAATCCCCCAAGCAGAAAATAGTTGGAGGATGGAAAAATATATGGGGGTGGAGAAGTATCAGATAAGTTTGGAATTTCTGCCTATTGAATGAGAGATGCTTAGGGCTGCCTTAGGAGAGTGGGGTGTGAGGGGTCAGGGAGCAGCCAGTACAGCACATGGGTTTGGGAGGTAGGAGAATGGCCCCCGGGATATGGGATCGGGCCAGGATGCCAAGCAGAGCCACCGTCAGCCTCACACTCAGTGCATGAGAATTGAGAGTCAGTGTTAAGTAAGGTATTATTTCAGCAATTTTGTTTCTGCCTATATGTGCACAGATCCTGCTGATGCCCGACTTCCTGTCACCCACCGTCATACCTCACTGGGTTACCGTTAGGCTTGACTTCTTAAGAAAAGAAAACACTTCAGCTCCCTCCTTGCTTGCAGGGACTTTCCAAAGAAACCACTGTCAGAACCAGCTTAGGCAATTCCAGGATTTCCAGTAGGAAACCAAATCCTCTAAGGTCAGTCAAAAGCAAGCACTTCTGCCCTGCCAGCAGCCCCAAAACTCAGCAGCCTCAGGCAGGATGGGATGGGGAGAGGCTGCTGCAGGCAGAGATCAGCCCCAAGCAAGAACATGTTCGCTCTCTGCTCTCTGAGCTTGCTTTGGGCATTGCCAGGTATTGGGAAGATATAAATTCCTTTCTTGCAAAACAGTTGTAGTTTTATTAGTGGTCTGGCTGAAACGCAGCGGCTGATCATGCGAATGCATCAAAAGTATTTCACTGGAAAGGAAAAGAAATGTCCTGTAATCCTCCTTAATTTACTAATAAAACATAGCCACAGGGCTTCTGTCATATGGCAGCAGTAAAGAACACCTTTCTTCTAACAACAGAAAAGAGCTGTATTAGAGTGAGAGAAAGTGCAAGACCCTGAAGGCTGTTCTGCTCTCCTGGCATCCCACCACGGTGTCATCTCCAAGTCTTAACCAAATCTCCTGTAACTTATGAAAGATGCACATAAACCCTCACCCCTCACTAGTGCAGTGGCATACTCTCAACCTGGGGCTTTGAAACAAAGAGAGATTCAATTCACTTACTAACAAAGTAAATTCAATTTACTTTAATTGGCAAGATTTGGGGTGCAAAAACCAGCAGCAGATGGAGCAAAAGTCAAATTTGTAGGAGCACAAACCTCTCCTTTGCCCTGGCTGCAGAGCAAACTGAGGGCTAGCTTCTCAGAGCAGCCCAGGGAACACTTAGGGGTTGTGGAGCAGGGAATGGAAAGTAAAAGGGCTGGAAGGAACATCCTATGAGGAGCGGTAGAGGACTTTGGGTTTATCTAATTTGGAGAAAGGGAGGCTGAGGGGCGACTTCATTGCTCCCTACAGCTTCACGAGGAGGGGAAGCGGGGAGGGAGGTGCTGAGCTCTTCTCCCTGGTACCCAGTGACAGGATGTGTGGGAATGGTTCAAAGCTGCACCAGGGTAGGTTTAGGCTGGACATTAGAAAGCATTTATTTACCAAGAGGGTGGTCACACACTGGAACAGGCTTCCTAGAGAGGTGGTTGATGCCCCAAGCCTGTCAGTGTTTCAGAGGCATTTGGAAAATGTCCTGAAAAATATGCGTTAACTTGGTCAGCCCTGAATTGGTCAGGCAGTTGGACTAAACGGTCATTATAGGTCCCTTCCAACTGAAATAGTCTATTCTATTCTAGGCATTATGGTCAGAGCTGCCAGTCTGAGGTTTGTCTTTAAGGAATAAACATGCCAGTTCTGCAGCCCAAATAATTGTAGTCCTCTGGTCTAGGGAGCTTGAAAAGCTCTGAGCAGGTCACCTGCAAAACTGCAGGTCTGTGCTCCTTGCAGCTTCAGGGACTGAATGAGCCTTAAAACACTTCAGGGATTTACCTCAATGAGTTCCTTTCAACCTGGCATCTCAGGCATAACAAAAAGTGAATTACTTATTAGTTCTGAGTTTTCGCCCTTTTTTAAAAAAAGAGATGCTGCCTACTGTCCATGATGGGATGGGCAAGACCATAGGTAGCACCACTCCCAGGTAGCTGTTCCTGGGAAGCACCGCTCCGACTCCGCAGGATGATTCTTGGCAGGACTTCTGCTTTCCTCATCTACCCATGCATGTCAAAAACAAGGCTGCTTGAGTTCAAAATGCTGCTGCGTACAGGCGGGATACAGGATTCAAGCAACCTCGGCAAGCAGCTGAATAATAACACGAGCCACTACCAAGTTTGCTCTGCAGTGATGAGCAGTGCAGACTCTGCAGCTCCCCACCATGTCCCACTCCCAGCCGACCACCACAGGAGCAGGACTAACACAACGAGATCCTGCTCCCCTTCCCACTACTCTATCCCATGCTGCCGGCATGCTTTGAGCCCGCTCACCTCTGCCGAGAAGGAGCAGCTGGGGCAGGCAGCAAGCAGAGTGCTTTGGAAGTCACTTAGCACCTGCCTCACTCCCAGAGCCTGTTTATTCATCTGCTACTCTTAGCAGTCTAAAAGCACTTTATAAAAGCGGCCGGCATGATGCCATGGTGTCCCTGGCCAAGCCATCCCAGCACCTTGCCAGCCTGTCCCTCGCTCTCCTGCGTTTAATCCCATTTTAAATGCTCCCTTGAAATGCACCCAACAGGCACTTCTTTTACAGCTGGTGGGTTCAGAGCTTTGCAGCCTAAGCAATGCTTCAGCAGGAAAGCAGGTTAAAACCTGGGGGGACAGTTCCCTTCCCACTTTCCAGCTACCCCGAAGGAGGAGAAACTTACCCTCAAGCCAAGGGAGGAGGCAAATACAGCCCAGACTCAGCCTGAAAAGCTCCATGGTCTGCCAGCACAGCGGGGGGGAAGGAACCCCCGAAGCCTCTCGCCCACGAGGATCACCAGGCAGCCTGCTTTTCCCCCTTCCTCTGTCATCCACAGCAGAAAAAACTGCTGGGAAGAGAAAAACTCTTTTGTCTTAGCGCTGGAGATTTGGCAGCCGGCTTATCAGCAAAGGATCAGCTTGGAGACGCGGTCCCGCTTGGCGGTTATCCCTTAGGAGAAATCATATGACGAGCCAGGATGGGGGGGGACACTGGACTGAGATGCTCGCAGCCACCGAGCTTGGCTCCTTAGCAGCCGCGGTTGCTCCCAGCAATGAGAGCCGAATGCTAAGCAGACTGGCGGGCTGCCTTCGCCGGGGCTGGGAGTGGAGGAGGATGCAGGGCTGCCCTGGCAAGAAAAGGCAAAGTTCGGCAGGAGTGCCCGGAGGGGCGTGGGATGCATCTGCTGAAACCCTGCGCTTGGCTGTTCCGTCACGGGGTTGTTTTTCTTCAGCGAGAAATATCCCCATGGGATGAGTTTAAGCACTCTTATAGGTCACGGTGGAGATAAAACCTTACAAAGAGGCTGTGGGGGTCCCAGAGCTGGAGGGTGATGGGGTTTGGAGCCAAGGTCCTGGCAGGAGAGCAGGGTCTTGCTGCTGATCTGCCCTGATAGTTGCCCTGAGGGTTGCTCAGGTCGAGTTTGGCTTTTCATGCATCAGTTTGGGCTCTGCACAGCAGGAAAACCACACATCCCTCCCTGAGGGAGGGCAGCAAAGGCTGTTAGGTCAAATAGCGGCAGGGGAAGCCAGAGATAGAATATTGCTAGCGAGATGCTCCCATTCAGCCACATCCTCTCTGCACTTGTCTGTCCCACCTGCTCACTGAGGTCCTTCTCACCCAGATATATCATTAGGCCTTTTGCATAAAAACACATAAAAATGATGGCTTCACATTTACGTTTGGGGTCGAGTCCTGGATGGCACCAATGTCACATCTCCCAGCTCTGCCTATGAGACCAGGAGTCACTTCAAGAGCTGGGAGCTGCTTTGTTTAGTGGCCAAGCTGTCAAATTAGGCAGCGCAGTGTGTGCATCCATACAAGGGCACGGGGTCAGGTCAGAGTCTTGCAAAGGTGAGGTTCCCTCTGTGCCCAGCCCCAGGCTGATGGCTCCCAGCTTTCCCCCTCTCACAGCAGGGATCTGGCTTCAAACCAGACCGTCTTCTTCCCAGGTGGATGCAGATATGGCAAGGGTTATCCTATGGCCAAACAAAAGGTAAAGTTGGGGTAAGTTCTTGCCCTGGTGAGGTTGCTCCTGCCTGGCTGTAACACTGCGCTCAAGAAAAATACCACAGAATTGGTTTCTTTGGGATTACTGTTTTCTTTTCCCCATGGGAACGTGTCAGGTTGCACTAAACACCAGGCATTTTTAATTTTAAAAAGCACAGATGTTAAACTCTCCTCCACATGACTGGAGCTGAAAATGCAAAGACTCTCCACCACATTTGTAAAGCGAGCGTGTCTCTCCCACAGGAGGAGAGTGAAGAACTTGGGGTGGAGGTGTCTCCCCAGTCGGGTGGAGAGCATCGCAGTGATATCCTGGTGTAAAGGTTGCTGGGCTCTTCTACCATGGATCGTGCTATTGCTCTGACCCTGGGAGCTGGTACACCTCCCATGTTTCTCTTCCCAGCCCTTCCATCCATTTCAGACAAGGGAAACCGAGGCATGTGGAGGCTGTGATCTGCCCAAAGCCACGAAGTCTGCCTCTGAGCTCCTCAGTCCCAGATTTCTCCCAAGCTGCTGGATTGAAATTGCTTTTTAGCACCCAGAAAGCCTTTCCCTGTATACGCCAGGAAGGTGTCCTCCTCCTGCCAGGCAGAGGGCTGTCAGGGATCTTTGCTGCAATTTTGCAGCAAACTAAGAAAATAGTGTGTCCCCTACTCTTTTTCTACCATTTTCAGCTCAGGATTTCCCAATCCCAGTAGTTTAGCAGCTCTCCTGCCTCTGTGTGATGAGCAGCCCAGATTTTGCCCTGGGCAAGGCCCTGCCACCTGTGTGGGGAGAACCCATTCATTCCCATCTGTTCCCTCCTTCCTGCAGATATTTAACCTTGCCAGGACCTTCCCTTTTATGCTAAGTCTCCTCTGTTCCTGTTGGGACCTTTTAAACTCTGTGCAAAGTCTTTAGGAAATCGAGATGTTTTCTTCTCCAGGGTGTGATTCCAGCTTTTTGGAGGGTATCTTCTTGCTTCAAATAATGTCTCCCACCTGCTGTTAAGCCACTTTCACTTCCTTGCCCTGAGGAAAGGAAGGACAGGAAAGAAAAGTCTCCAACCTTTCTTCTAGAGTGCATGTGCTGGTGCTTCTTTTCCAATGTGATGTCCTGAAGCATCTTGGCTCAGCTGTCCCCTGGGTCTGGTGCCATTACCTCTGGCTGGCATCAAGGTTGATGAGGGATGCCACAGCACAGAACCCGGGTGCTCTTCTTGCTGACCACTGCCCTGCCCTGGGGCACTGGACTGGAGGTCTGTTCCATCTGGAGATCTGCTCCATCCAGAGATGCAACTTAACACTGTATCCAAAGGCAAATCTTTTTTTTCTGGCTTTGGCATTCCCTTAATGATGTACAGGATGTTCAGTCTTCCACTGAACCCCCCACTAGCACCGGATTGAGGAGACCCTAACCCAGAAACAGATGCCATTTTTAATCCCTAGAGAAAAGCATTCAGTCTAAAAGTGACATTTCAGCACAGACCAAAATGAATCAGTTCAACATCAGCCACTGAGATTTTTAGGGTTTCAGGACACCACTTTGGCCTTATTTCTTATACATGCAAGAAAGTATTAGCATATAAAATTGCTCTGTAGCCTTAGAGCCCATTCTCCGTGACACATTGGCTTGCTTATGGCATGGCGTAGCCTCATGTGTAGGGATGCTTTCTTCAAAATAATTTCCACAGCTTTTCCCGGGCTGCCCCTGGGAGCAAGTTACTTTCCAGCTGTGGTCTCTCCCATGCAGAGCAGAGTAGTCCTGTAATTGCTGGCTCTTGATCACATAATTTCCATGTCCAGTTAGTCCTTGCTGACCAGATTCCTATGGAGCAGCCTTGTTCTTGGCTCCATTGTCAGTTTGATGGATGCATTGCTTTTTCCTCTTCATTTTGCAGCTCACAGTAAATTTGATCAGAGTGAAGTGATGAGCAAGTGAAACTTCACCTCTTGATAGGGACATGGTGTTACCCACAACATCTCCAAAAACAGGGATCACTCCCCAGCCACCCAAATGCAGCCCTGTCTGGTGTGGGACTGGTGCTGCTTTCTGGCACACAACAGCTAGCAGACCAAGTGGAGCCAAATATTTCACCAGCCTAAAACTTGAGGGATGCTCAGGAACAGCACAGCCATCCATTAGGCTTTCACCCCAGCCTTGAAGCCAGCAAGACTTTACTGAACTTAAAATCTGAGCTCAGTCCTGTACCCTCAGTGTCACCCCAGGACAGGGATGGCGAAACTCGCAGCAGGTCCCTGGGGTGAGGAGGGCTGGGGTTCTGGGGGGCCTTCTGGTTGTTCAGTATTTTAGGGATGAAATCTTCCTTTCTCCCTGGGTAACCTCCTTCAGACAGAGGTGCAAATGCTCATTATCTTTCTTTTCAGCTGTCTGGCCTTTTGCAGGTTTTTCCATCTGGATGCCTGGTTCAAAGTGCTTGTGAAAGGATCAACTTCAGCCATGCTCGGTAATTTCTGAAAAACCCATGAACGTCTCTCTTGCTTATGACCAGGCTGAGTTTTGGTGGTAAAACCCCTGTAACATCCCTCTGGCTGCTGGCTGGCAATAATCATGATTTGTTCATTCATCTACATGCACTTTGGACATGGGCCTTCATTGCCCTGGTTGAAGTTGGATAAGTGCCGAGGCAAGCTGAGGGGTCTGGCCATTATGGGGTTGTCTTCACAGTGAAACCTTTGATTACAGAGAAGCTCTCTGCATCAAATGTATAGGAAA
Organism: Anarhynchus alexandrinus; assembly: GCA_008711295.1. Classification (NCBI taxonomy): domain Eukaryota; kingdom Metazoa; phylum Chordata; class Aves; order Charadriiformes; family Charadriidae; genus Anarhynchus; species Anarhynchus alexandrinus. Next base: position 1,303,062 of record VUYV01000015.1, on the reverse strand, counting down.
ATAACCACAGTAAAGATCCTGTATCTCCAAGAAGGGTTGCAAAAGGAAAAAAAGATTTTTACACACCAAAACACTCCCGTGGCTGGGAAGTGGAGCTGGTTTGGGATAAAGCAGCATCTCCAGAGATGCCTGGGTTAGATGTGGCCCTTGCAACCCTTTTCCCATGTGAGCAGTAGGCTGAGACTGTGAGAAGCCCCGAGCAGATGCCCTCAGCCTGCCTGAGAGCCTCATCTCCCACTGTGGGTACATCAGTGCTGCAAGAAGTCCCACAGGGGCAGGCGTGAGGTAAATTGCCCAGGATCCCTCATCCTGGCAGGCAGTTGGCTTAACCCATGCAGAGCCTGAAGCATCCCTCAAGGACCTACCTGGAGCATTTGATGCTCATAGTGGGTTTTTAGCTCATTCTCACAAGAAAATAGCAACTGAGAATGGTTCCTCTCCGAGGTGAAAACCTTCAAGCATTGAGCCTTTTTATCTCGCTGCTGTTGTAGGCAGCTCCCAAAGGCTCCCTCTCCAAGCAAAGCCTTCAACTGAGCCTGGGTCTAAGTGGCAGAAAGCCCAGCTCAGACCCAGGTCCCTTCCTGGCTTATTCCTTCACCTGGCATGACCCCAGCTCACTGACTTAATTCAGAGCAGCCTGAGATGAGAGCAGCCTTTTTTCACCCCCTTTTCCTGTATTTCCACTGTCCCGAGCCTGCTCACATGATTGCAGTGGTGGCACACGAAGACCTTTTTTTCCCCCCTTGCCTGCGCTTTGCTTATGGCTCTCTGCTCTGTTTGATTCTTCATCAGGAGAAGGAATCTCAAAAATACTCTGGAGCTCCTCACAAGGACTGATCCTGGTGCAATAGGGTCTGACGGGCTCCGTGCTGCCCAGGGGATGACCAGTCACCCCGAAGCCCTGGGACAAGCCTGGAAGCACGCCCCGGGTTTCAGCCTGGGCCACTGGCTCAGCAGATGGAGCTCCTTCCCAAGGATGCAGGCAGAGAGGCTCTGCAGAGTGCAGTGGGATGCTGTGGCCACTACTTGCAGCTTGGAGCAGCACATGGACACTGTGCAGGCTCAGGAGTCAGAGAGCGCCCTGAAATGGGGAAAAAGTTGATTTTGCAGGTTTTTTTTCTGCTGGCTTGGGAAGGAGGAGTTTGTTCGTATAAGAGGATGGGAGTGGGACTTTCCGCTGCCTGCTCCTAACGATTAGGACTGAAACACCTGTGCAGTAAACTCTGCATTATTCCCAGTAGTGAGGAACTGGGATCCTCTTGATAAGGAAAAGGCCCAGGTAATATTTCTGCTCTAGACCTGAGCTGGATTTGCATGGCTCCAGGGGACTTATAGCACTGTCAGGCTTACATGGGGTTACCATCTTTGCAGCAGCACGTTGTACAGGCACAAGCCAGCAGAGTCTGTGCAGCCACCTTCATGCTGAGATGAGCTAAAAACCCTCCAGGCATCAGGAGCCATGGGGAGCGGTGCAGAGACCCCCAAATCAGCACAGTTGCCAGAAACAAGAGGGCAGTATGGTGGGTGTGAGCTGGTGCAGATCTTTGCATGCTGCTGGTGCATCCCTGCAGGATACAGCCACAAGGCTCCCGGCTGGTCAGACTCTGTTGCCGATATAGGGTTTAATATGAACCAAACTGCTGTTTCAGCCCAAGGACCCAGGCAAGATCCCCACGGGCCAAGGGTCATGGTGGTGTGGCCAGCCATCACTGTTGCCCTCTCTGGAGCTACCAGGAATTGCTCAAAGCCCAGAGCTGCAGGAAGAGGTGCACGCAGTGCTGGGGCTAATGTCCTCCCTGCTTCGGGGTACAAGCGAGCTTTAATTTTTTTCCTGGCTCTCACAGGAGCAGGATCTTGCACCGCTCCATGGGAGGGACTCTGGTCACGTCCAGGGACATCGGTGCCCCTACCTGCACCACATGGACTGCAGAGCATCCTTGGCAATGTCACCTCACCCTCTGCATCCATCCCCCAGCCACTTCCCCCTTGCTTTAAGCCTGGTTGGCTTTGTAGCTAATCTGTGGCAGCTCATGCAATAACCTTGGCTCTCCCTCGCTCCCTCTCCTTGGCTGCAGCGATGGCAGATACCTCTTTTCTCATGTCATCTATACACACAGAAATAATGGTGAGCAAACCTCCCCTGGGCCCCTTTTAGCAATAAATCCCCCATACGACACCTGCATGTGCCAGGCTCCTATGGGAAATGAGGGCTGATGGGAACTACTTTCTTCTTTGGGTGTGTTTTCTGTTAAAAAGGTGCCATTTGAAAGAGACTAAAAGGGCTCAGTAAATGATTAATCAGTTCTTGCAGAGTTTGACAGGGCAATAGTTTGTTTATGACCATGACTTATAGCTACCTATGCTGCTTTCTTCTAGAACTTGTTATGTACTCTCCCTATGAGTGCCTGACAGTGACTCCTAAGTGTTTGATAACCTGGTATAAAAGGAATCTTAATATAGAAAACTGTCCCTTTATTTAAAGACAGAATTGTTTGCTGATGAGTTGTTTGATGAGTGATGCTCTCCCTGCACCAACAAGGCAGGTAAATGAATTGGAAGGGAAAAAGTCTGAGGATTCAGGTGTCACACAGCTGGGACGTGGACCGAGGCCTGACAAACTTGTGCCACATGTGCCAAGAGATCAGGGGGGCTGCGGGGGGATAGATTTGGGCTGGAGGAGGCTCTGAAAGGAGATGTACAAAGGAGTTTAAGCCCATAGCTGACCTTTCCAGCTGGCTGACGTGTTTCATCACCTGCAATCCTTGCTTAGCTCCTGTTTAACTCTAAGAGGGTCTAAAGTCCCGGCTCATTTTCTGCATGTCATGGTGTTGGGTATGTCAATGTTTAATCTGTGCATGCTAAGGGGTGCGTAGATCCTCGGGGTGAGGAATCCCGGCTCCTTTCAGATGAAGGCCTGAGGGACTGATGGGGCTGGACCTGTACCAGATCAACATCTGATAAAGCAGCCCAAATACAGTACAATGATGCCAGCATCCCTTGGGCATCTGGCTTTTGGGGCACTCTGGGAAGATTCGGCCCATCCTTGCTTGGAAGCAATTGTACTTTGCCTGGCTTAATTAAGTATTCACTGGAGCTGAGAGGTTTTGCAAGGACCGGTTAAATATTCCTGGGGAAGTGCTGCTGGGATGCCATAACCCCATGGACAGAGCAAGAAAAAGGCTGAAACCGGGCTCTGGGTGACCAATGTGTGTCCCTTGGCAGCACTCCTTCTCACTGCCCCCGGGCAGCGCTCAGCCTGCTGGCTTGGCCAGCAGATGTTTAATGCTTTCATGAGACATGAGCCTTGAAGAACAGGAGTCTGCAGCTTCAGAGACTCCCTTGGCCTGATGGAGTATATCCCAATTTCAACCTGCTCTGCCTCCAGATGTGCCAACACCTGCTCTTCCCACCGACCATCCACATCTCCCAGGCAGTACCTCTCCTCTGTGAGAGGCAAGGCTGGAGTACCAACACAGCATCCCGCCGCACTATAGGAGGGAGGAAAACCCAAAAGGCCCTGGGGACCCGACAGCTTGGCCCAGAGGCTCTGACTCCCTTGTATATTGTCTTTCTGCCACTGATCTTCTGCCCCTGGGGAAACCAAGGGATTTAAAGCAATTGTCTGGGAGAGAAATCACTGCATTGAAAGCTGGGAAACTTCCCACACGTCCTTTATTCTTGTTGGGATTTTTGAGTACTGATGTCCCTGTGGTGTTTTTTTTTTTTTAATATGTTGTTTAATATTGAAAAATAAAAGAAAAAGCAGAAGTCCTGAAAAACTTGTTTCCCTCTCCCTTTCCCTTCCTTTCCTTTTCACCCTGGAAAATGGTGGGGCTCATCTTAAAGGCAAGTCCTGCCTCCAGGCTGACTGGGAGGGTGAAAGGAGGAAGGAAGAAGAAGAGGAAAGCTCCGAGGGCGGCAACCAAGGACTCACCCAGAGTATAAAAACATCTTCAAAGCGAAGAGGTTGTTTTGCAAAAACACCAGGGTTTCGCTGGAAACCACCCGAGCTGGAGTTGCAAAGCCGCGTCAGGAGCCGGGCCAGCACCGGGGAGCCTGCCAGGTCTGAGCACTTTGGGGCTGGCAGAGTGCCCTGAGCACACATGTAACCCAACCTGCTCCCCAAAACCATCCCTGTCCCGGAATCACGGTCTCTTCGGGGCAGCAGTGTCCTTCCTTCTCTCACCCCCTACCCCAGACAGGGCTCACTCAGGAAGGCTTTTATCCAGTCTGGCTCTTTTTCACAACAAAGCCTTGCTCACCCTGAGAGTGCGTTACAAAAACTAACCGAGCAGCTCATTCAGGTGGTTGGGAGGCTGCTGCGATCGATCCCAAATGCAGTGACCTCTGGTATTTTTAATGGCTCCCTGGGCAGCTTATCATCTCTGTATACTTAGATACTGATGTCATGGCAGTGTGGGTAAATACGCCTGGCATGTATTGCCAGGCAAGTCTCGGGTAAGCAACATGGCTCTTTTTCCTCTTCTCCATACAGGCTGCTCCTGCAAATTTTCAACCTGTCAGATCACAGAGACCCCAGGATGGGACCAGGGAAGCCACGGGCCTGGTTGCACAAAGTCCCTTGCCTCGAGCTGTCTGCCTCAGTGTCCCCTGCCTGTCATTTTTGCTGGCAGTGGATGCTCTTTCAGATGCTGCGAGCTGGACTGCACTGGCTGGCTTGGTGACACTTGCTGCAGCTGGGACATGCGTCGGCTTCTTGTGCATTTCTCAGCAAAACAAGATTTTTATGTAGTCCTCATCTTGTTAAACTTCAGTTTAACACCCCCATCCCCAAACTCTGTGCGTAATATCTTCCACCCCCTCTGCACTGTAGCATCTTGCCTGACATAAGCATGGGACTTACAGAAACTGGATTAGGATAGAAAATGGAGAAGCAGATGCAAGGAAACATCCTCTTTTTCCCTGCCCAGGCAAGAGGGGCTGTTCCTGGGTGACTTTTCCAGGACAGGCAGCTGAAGGGGTCTGCCCAGCCACCCTGGAGCAGTGCAGCGCTGGCTACAAAGCGTGTGCGTCCCCTTGTCCCTGCGTCCCCATGCAGCTCAGGGAAAGAGCAAAGTCCAGGGAGATAAAACATCACTTGCCAGATGCATCCCTGGGGGTGGTGGGGAATGGCTGGCAGAGGCTGAACACTTCAGCGCAGCATTTCTCTGCCTGCATTTGATGCAGAGAAGTTGAGGACAGCTGGTAAAGTCCAGCAGGGTGTATAGCTAATGTAAAAACAGATCAGCTCGTGATGTCCATCTTGTATGCTCAGGTACCAGCCCCTATCCCTGGCCCCATTCTCCTCCAGGCTCTGGCCTGACTTTCATCCCCTTGCCCTTGCTCTGCAGGACGCAGCGAGGCTGCAGCCAAGAGAGGGTCACGGGAATCCTGGCACAGCCCCGCTCCAAAAAGGCTCAGCCCAGCTGGCAGTGAACGCGCTGCTGCCGCACAGAGCACGGCAAGCCAGAGCCGCAGAGTCAAGGAGGCTGCCGAGCTGCAAGCGGGAGGAGAGGAGCGACCACCATTATCAAGATTTAATTGTTCTTTTGTGTATTTATAACCCTCTGTTTCAGGAAATAACAGTGCAGATATGAGTGGCCAGGCTTTGGAAAGGAGACTCTGATCTGCTTCATTCAGCATCTTGGATTTTATGTCCACCAGTTGGAAAAAAATTCAGCAGCAAAGTTTCTAACCAAGGAGACATGGACAGTCTGGTTACCCACCGCACAGGAAAACATGGAAACGCTCAAAAGGGGGGTGCCAAAAAAGAGTATTTGCCTGAAAACATCGCGCCAGTGAAGCAGAAGCCCTCCAAGGAGCTGAGGCCCATGCTCGGGGCCATCTTGCTGGGCCTCATCCTGTTCATTACTGCGGTGGTGGCCTGGTGCTACTACACAGTGTCCCTGCGGAAGGCAGAGAGGCTCAAGACGGAGCTGATGGACCTGCGGGCAGATGGCTTCATCATCAGGAACCAGCACGGGGAGGTGGTCTTCCGTCTGGCCTTCCGCTCGGGCAGCCTGGACCTGGAGTCGTGCTCCAAGGAGGGTGAGATTTTGAGCTGCACGCGGTCGGGCGGGGGGCCGCTCAACTTCTTCATCCAGACGGTGAAGCCCAAGGACACGGTGATGTGCTACCGCGTGCGCTGGGAGGAGCTGGCGGCCGGCCCGGCGGTGGAGCACACCATGTTCTGGGAGGATGCCCACTGGTACGGGGGCTCGGAGATGAGCACCCAGCACTGGCCCATCCGCCTGGCCGGCTACCAGGAGCCCGTGCCCTACGTGACGAGCGATGTCTACTCCTTCCGTGACAGCTTTGGCGGCATCCTTGAGCGCTACTGGCTCTCCTCCAAGGCGGCGGCCATCAAGATCAATGACTCCGTGCCCTTCCACCTGGGCTTCAATGCCACTGAGCGCGCCCTCTTCTTCCAGGCCCGCTACAAGGACTCACCGTACAAGCCCCCACCAGGGCAGCCGCCCTTCCCCGAGCTCAGCTACCGGGTCTGTGTGGGCTCTGACGTCACCTCCATCCACAAGTATATGGTGCGCAGGTACTTCAACAAGCCCTCCAAGATCCCTGCGGAGAACGCCTTTCGATACCCCATCTGGTCCACCTGGGCCCTCTACAAGAAAGATATCAACCAGGAGGAAGTTCTGCATTTTGCAAGAAACATTAAGAAGTACCGTTTTAACTGCAGCCATATTGAAATCGATGACATGTACACACAAGCCTATGGAGACTTTGACTTTGACCCCATCAAGTTCCCCAACGCAACGGAGATGTTTGCAAAACTGAGGGAAGATGGGTTTAAGGTCACCCTATGGATTCATCCCTTTGTACACATAGATTCCTCCAATTTTGAAGTGGGGATCGAGCGTCAGCTGTTCATCAAGGAGCCATCAGGGCGGCTGCCGGCCATGGTGGAGTGGTGGAATGGCATCGGGGCCATCCTGGACTTCACCAACCCAGCAGCCCGAGACTGGTTCCAGAGCCACCTGCGCCAGCTCCGACAAAAGTACGGCATCTCGTCCTTCAAGTTCGATGCGGGTGAGACCAGCTACCTGCCCAAGCAGTTCAGCACCTTCCGCCCACTCTCAGACCCCAGCATCTGGTCACGGCGCTACACAGAGATGGCCATCCCCTTCTACGAGCTGGCTGAGGTGCGGGTGGGCTACCAGTCGCAGAACATCTCCTGCTTCTTCCGTATCATTGACCGTGACTCCATCTGGGGCTACGAGCTTGGCCTCAAGTCCCTCATCCCCACTGTGCTCACCATCAGCATGCTGGGGTACCCATTTATACTGCCAGATATGATTGGAGGAAACTTCCTCCCCAACAAGACCGATGGGGCGGTGGAGATCCCTGACCGGGAGCTGTACGTGCGGTGGCTGGAGCTGTCGGCCTTCATGCCCTCCATGCAGTTCTCCATCCCACCCTGGCTCTACGACAAGGAGGTGGTGGAGATTGCGCAGAAGTTCACGGAGCTTCACGAGTCACTGGTGGCCCCGCTGCTGCTGGAGCTGGCCGGCGAGGTCACCGACACAGGCGACCCCATCATCCGTCCCATCTGGTGGATATCCCCCCGCGATGAGGCCGCTCACAGGATCGACTCCCAGTTCCTCATCGGGGACACCCTCATGGTGGCCCCCGTCCTGGAGATGGGCAAGCAGGAGCGTGATGTCTACCTGCCGGCGGGCAAGTGGCGCAGCTACAAGGGGGAGTTGTTTGAGAAGACCCCGGTGCTGCTGACGGACTATCCCGTTGACCTGGACGAAGTCGCCTATTTCCTCTGGGTTTCCTAACAGGCTCCTCCATCAGCTATGCAATGGTCTCTGGGACTAGTGAACCAATGACTTGCCTGACCTAGGAATTTTAATAGTTTTTAGAGTAGAAATACTTCAGTATGAAATTTGAAGAAAACACTGTGACCTCTGTTTTGTGTGGCAAGTGCTGTACAATAAGTTACTTATTAAAATATATTGGATGATTGTCTTTGTTATTGCAGTATGACAAATAGAATATATAGAAACACAGTCTCTGCTTGTAATCTTTTCTCAGGAAGAAATGCCATGCACGCTTCTGGTTTATGAAGGAAATTTCATGGCCTCCTTTATTACCCAGTTTCACAGCTGATCCCTTGAGATATTTATAATTTTATTTACTTAGTGAAGGAGACAGTTGGAGCAGAGTACTTTTTTTACAAAAAGCAGTCTGTGATTATCCTGAAGAGGAAGGCATCCAATTTTCAGCCTGCATGTCTGATGGATGCTGATGCAGGAGTAAGGGGAGTTTGCGTTTCCCACAGCCTGAGCTATCTGAGCAAGGAGAGAGAAGCTGTAGCACTTGCTAATGCTGTGGCAACCATTTTCCCCCCTTTTATTGGAAGAAATTATCGAGAACCATGTCTGTGGTGTGGATTCAGCCAGTCTTGTAAGCACATGGTAAAATTTCATGGCAGTCAAGATTAAAACCTAGCACCAAGTCATGCGTCAGTTTGGACCTAATAGGACCCATGTGTGTTTTGGGACCACATTTAGAGCCAAATAGTACAATCCTTCAGGTCCCAGGGGAGGACTCAGCCATCAGAAGGGCAATGAAGCTGGTGAGGGGTCTGGAGAACAAGTCTTATGAGGAACAACTGAGGGAACTGGCATTGTTTAGCCTGGAGAAGAGGAGGCTGAGGGGAGACCTTATCACTCTCTACAACTACCTGAAAGGAGGTTGTAGAGAGGCGGGGGCTGACCTCTTCTCCCTGGTGACAAGCGATAGGATGAGAGGAAATGGGTTCAAGTTATGCCAGGCGAGGTTTAGATTGGATATTAGGAAAATTTTTTTCACTGAAAGGGTTATTAAACATTGGGATAGGCTGCCCAGGGAGGTGGTGGATTTGCCATCCCTGGAGGTATTTAAAAAAGGGTAGATGTGGGATTTGGGGACAAGGTTTAGAAGTGGTTTTGTCAGGTTAGGTTAATAGTTGGACTTGATGATCCTAAAGGTCCCTTCCAACCCCAACAATTCTGTGTTTCTATAATCATCTGGAGAAAACTCAGACAAGTAGCAAATCAGCCCAAAGTGCTCACCTGTCTCAGTTTTCCCATGGAAAATGTTCTCCCATGCCACCTGCTGAGTTGATGGAGATCCTTGTCCATGAGCCACCATCCTTCTACCCATGGAGGTGACTTCTCCTGGGTCAAGGCCTCTCAGCAGCACCTGCAGGCTTGGGGTAAGCAGGCTGGCTGCGAAATTCTTTTCACTCTTGGTCCAATCTTCTCTGGTTTTAAGCAAAGATAAGTTTAAAGGTGACATGACTGAGCTGTTTAGGAGAGTCCTGGGGTCTCTGGGCTGCAAAGCTCCTTCCCAAAGTGAGACACTGATTCCTTTGCTGACCCCAGCATGCTGCTAGTAGGCACATGGGAAGTAAAGCTGTGTGTGGCCCCAAAGCGTGAGAAAGCTTCTTTCTTTAGGGGTTTTCCCCAGAGCTGGTCCCTGTAAAAAGTAAACAGGGGATGGAGAACATCACACTCACTCCAGATCTGGTTTGGTGTTCAGATGAAGCAGCCACAAAACTGGCTCAGACCCCTGTCACTCATCAGCGATGCTAAAAGGAGCCTGCATGGTCACAGTGGCACAAGAGCAGTGCCAAGTATGATGACCCAGAACACCTTCCAGATGCCCCTGAAAGCAGCTTGAGCCACAGCAATGCCATCACTGGTGTGCCGATGGGGAGGGAAAACCCTGCTTTAATCCAGGGATGTGAAAGGGAAAGCAATGCTCAGTCTGGCAGTGGTGTTCAGGGTTAACAGTCCATCTGTAGGTACTTACCATGGGCTTTCTCCTACTCCAGCATAGTGGTTTCCACTGATTATCTCCCCTGAGGATGACAAAGCATTTCTGAATTCTTTCTCAGTTGCTGCTTTGAAGCCCCGATGGCGATGCCTGACAGCTGGGTTTGGGGCAACCGGAGGGTCCCAGGGGGCCACAGCAAAATTCCTCCGGCTGCTGTCGCAGCAAGAAAAAAGGCTTCCTGAAAATCTGATGCCCACAGTGCTGGGGAGAGGTGGGAGACCCAGGCTCCAACCCCCTCATACTGCACCTCTACCCCTATAATCAGTGTGCTCTGTATGCACATGCACGGCTCTGCCACCCGCCTGCATCGCAGGCTGGGGGGGGGGGAGGGGGGAGGGAGAGCATCACTGAGACTTTCTTCAAACTCTGGGGATGATATGAGCTGGCTGCAAAAATCTCTCCCCCAAATCCCCATCCCTTTCTGATCTTTCTCCCGGTGTCTTTCCCTGCTGCCCAGCTGAGCCATGTGGAGCTATAGGGGACCAGTGCTGGAGGCATCCTGTGAGATGGTGGCACAGCAGCCGCCTCTCCGCACCCTCCTGCCATGCCACAGATGTGCGCTGCCAGAGGGACCTCTTGTTTGCCTTGCTAAACTTCAGTCTGGGCTGGGTTTTTGCACTCCCAGTGCCGAGCAAAAGTTGTTTGCTGGAGGTACTGGTGCCATGGGACTCTCCCGCAGCCCATCGCTCACCACAGGCTGCCTGTTTTTTTGGACGGGAGTTTATTGCCCTTCATCTTCGATGATCGCTGAGCTACAAACCACCCAGCCCTACTGGCAAAAAATAATAATAAAATAAATAAAAATTCCTGCTTTTCTCTACTTGGCCTCTGGGATTTTGCGTCAGCCCGGACCATCTTTATGGCTCTCCTGCCGCGAGGGATCCGCAGGCTGGCAGCTCCCGCCTGGTGTGGGACCAGCTGCGATTGAGGAGGTTGTTTTTTTTCCTGAGGCTGCCAGCCTGGCTGCGTGCCCGAAGGGGCTCTGCTGCTGTCAGCTTGTCCTGTCACCACGGTCCTCCCCAGCCTTGGGCTTTGCCTGCCTGCCTGTTGCTTTTTTCTTACTTTTAATAAAAGCTGTGATTTTGGGCAGGGAGGTACACGCTCCTGGCCAGGATCTCATGGGTCAGCAGCCATCGCTCTGCTGTCACCCGCAGGCACCTCCTTGAAATCTGGTTTGAAATGAATTGGGCTTTTGCTGTAGCCCCACTGGGGTGTGGACTTTGCCATTAACAGTCCTCCCTGTGCCATCAACAGCCAGCTTCACCCCCCCTATGCGAGCATCAGCTGAGTGTATGGATGCCACTTGCACCCAAGGGACAAGGCAAAGGAAAAGCATTGGGAAAATGTCTTTTATTGCAAAAGGAACAAACTGAAGTCCCTCTCTTCCCCCCAGGTTAAGCTGAGCAGTGTGTGTTTGGGCCAGTGCTAATGATGTCTCAGTGGCACAAGGCAGGCTGTGGTTTGTGCAGTAGCAGATGGAAAGGGTAGGAAAAACATTGTGTGGGGCCAAGGGGGTGGTGTGGGGCAAGGCAGGCTCCTGAATGAGTTTCACATGCTCCATTGCTGGTAATCCCATAGCCACAAACATCTACTCTGTCTCCCCTCCCAGCCATCAGCACCATCTAGAAAGGGGGACTCTGGGGGTAGTGGGGACAGCCAGGGCCCAGGCGGACCTTCTGGAGTGCCTGAGGGAAGCCAAGAGCTGGGTCCTCTTCTTCAGTGCCTGCAAACAGTCCCAAAGCATGTGTCCTCTGAGAGCAGCATGGAGCAGCAAACCCACCAGAGTTGGTGCTGATGGGCCTTTTTGGGGTGGATGTCAGCAGAAATAGGGGCGTGATGGTCTGGTCCCCACCCCCAGGGGTGGATGCAGCATTAGGGTTCACCTGGACACGGTCTTCTGCAGGCCAGCCCTAAGACACAGCTATTCCCTTTACTGTTGGGACCCAGGGGAGGGCAATCCATGACCCCCCCACCAGTGGGTCATCTCCATATCCCCATCTCCTGCCATCACTGCAAACAGAAGAGCAGGGGGGCTGCCAGCTCCTCTGTTTAAAACACACATCAAAGCTGCAGGCTGCAACCTTTAAATAAACCAACAACCTTAACTCTGACTTCGGTGACGTCTGGATGAAGAAAGCCCCAAATGTGCCTGAACCACTAGCCCCATGTACTTGGTACAGATGGACATGGTTAAACTTCATTTTGTTTTCCAAAATTTTATATCAATCAAGGAGATTCATGTTACAGTTCTGTTTTCATAACAATGAAGAATTAGAAAAGTGGTTAAAAACAAACCCACCAGCATTACAGTCCGATGTAGGACAGCATGTGCAAACACAAGCATCCAGAAAACCCGACACACGACAGTGCAAGCTTCAAAATTCAATCACATGGGCATCACGTTGACCTGCTGCTCAGCCACCATCTGCCATGGGCTGCGGTAGAAAAGGCTGAACCCAAACCCGAAGCCTCTTTTGGGGCTTTTCCTTGGCTGAGTCAAACTAAACTCTGTTTTGGCCAGTGACTCGTGGTGTGAATTGGAGAAATCTCCCCGGCTAGCAGTTCCCAAGGTGTCTGTGCACAGGGCGCTTGTAGTCTGTGAGGTCCTAGAGGTCCTTGAGTCCTGCAGGGCTACAGCATAGTGTTAGAAATAGTGTTTTTGGTAAAAACATTGGATGGAAAGGGCACCTAGGAGCCTTTGAGATAGCTTGAGGCAGCACTGCTGAGCCTGTCCCTGACATGCAGGGAAGACTTGGTGCCATGGACCCACAGAGAGCTACCCACATGGGCCTGCTCTTCAGCATCATCCCTTATGTCCTCCCAGCCCCTTTACCTTTCTCCTAGCTGGAGCACTGAATAGCCATGGCCACTTATGCCCTGAATACAGCATTTATAAATATAAGGGCACTCTATAATCTTAGTCATTTATTCATGTAGTTAAATAAAAAGAAAAGTAAAACTTTGATAATAAAATCCTTTGTTTTGAGGGGAAGGGAAGGAGGACGGTGTGTCTAACAGGGAATTTCCTCCATGACCTTCCTGAGAGCACCTGAAACCACTGCAAGGGGATTGAAGGCACTCATCTGACTGCTCCCACCATTTTCACAATAAAGAGATACTAATGGGAATGCTGGATTTCTCTTCGTTTAGCCTCACCCTTTACTGGTAAGGGATGTGGCAAGTGGCACAGCTGAGACAGGGAGGAGAAGACATGCAATGTCCCCTGGTCACGCTGGGATCCTTCCCATGACGTCCTGTGCCCAAGATCCCACATCTTCATTGGCAGCTGAGCCATGCAGCAACATTTCCTCCACCCAATGACTCCCATGCCAAGGGAGGACAAGTATTTCACAAGCAAACATTGAAAGGGAAGAGCTGGAGCCCCTCAAAGCATGGCCTTTATGTATTTCTGGGGCTCGAGAAGCCCTCTCTGCACCCTGTCCTCCTTGCAGGCTGTGGTCACTCATGTCCAGGAGCTCCTCACCTTCACGTTCACCCTCTAGTCCAAGGGCCAAATGCTGCCCTGAGGACTGATGCTGGGGCTCTAGGATTAACTCCTTGCCAGAGAGTGTCTGCAACTTGTCACACAGCTGTTATTTGCACCAATGGCAGGGAACAAACTTGAGTCCTTTGCATCTAAAAGCCACAAGAAACAGGCTTTGGGACACGCTTGTTCTCCCACTGGGCAGGGACCTTTAGGGCCCCCCTGCATCTCCTTTTGAGGCTGAAACACTAAATTAAGCAGGGCAGATTCAGACCACTAGGGATACTCCAAAGAGTCCATCAAACTGGACTTCCTCACTTCTTAGCTATAAAAGCACTTCTGATTTTGCCCCAAACACCTGATTTTCTGCTCCTGGACCCCATCACAACCCTGAGGTTTAGCGCATCTCCTTTTCTGCCTCCTGCAATACCCAGTGCAGGAGATGGGCTTTGAGAAAGATCCTCACTCGTACCCAACCTTAGCCAAAACACAGCCCCATCTCCCCAGGTGGCAGACTCGTGCCAGACCCACGCTCAGCCCAGACACAATCCTATGAGAAACCTCGCAGATGCTGAGGTGTCCTTGGCTGGCTGTAGCCTGGGCAGGGTGCCTCAAACCTTCCCAGCCAACACAGCTCAATTCTGCAGAGGTTCATTAAAAATTCAGGGGCTGAAATACGCTCCAACCGAGGGCACAGCCAGTAGGGCTGCCAGACTTCAATCCTGTTTGCTCTGTCTTGGAGCAGAGATTGCCCACAACTGTCTGTAAATGCATCTTCCCGTACAAAACCAAACGGAAAGCTGGAAAAGAGGCATCTCTGCAGCTCCATCCCAGCCGCAAGGGACTTGAGGTGCAGGACCATGTCACCGTGTGCCCCCTCCTGAAGCTTCCAACAGCAACCCCACCTCCGGCACCACGAATGCTGAGGAAGGTCCCTCATTCTCCCAGGGAGAGAGGAGGGTTGCTTCAGAAAAACCCTAAAGAAAATCATCACCTCTAACTGCGACCTGAGACAGAGATGGATATTAGCTTAATTTCATGGTAGATGAGAACATTTCCGCGGGTGCAGTGAGAACACCCGCTGGCAAAGACCCATCAGTGCAAAAGCCGGTGTTTTCCACCCACCGGCAAGCCGGCTAGCAGCAAACGTCACTGTCAATCCAAGACACGTGCCACTTGCGGGAACCGGCTGTTCCCAGGAAAGCGACGCACATACTTCTTGAGAACGACTTTGCTCCAGGCCATCCTTCTGCCAGCAACAAACCTGAAAGCTCATCTGTCGTTAAAAACCAAAAGGGATGGTATCGGTAGGATAATCACGTAATGAAGTGGGGCCACAAATGCTTTAAAAAGACTAATGGGGCATGCTGGTATGGACGGCGCTGCTCTGGGAAAGGCAATGTTGACACCCAAGGCAAAACACACAAGGCAAAACACAGGTGCCTTGCAGTGGGTGTTAAATGGGCGAGGAGGTGGGATTCAGCTGCCCCAGCAAGCGATGCACAGCCCACACAGTTAAAATACCTGGACGTCACTCGAGTAACCTGGCCTGCCTGGTACCCGGGAAAGTGGAAACATGGGGCAAGTGTTAGTCCAGTGTCACACAAGACTAAAGGGGGAAAAAAATATATGTGTGTATATATATATCTCTCTCACTAGTTTGTTTTCTGCTCTGAAAAAAGATGTTTTAAATATATTTGCCATATTATAAAACTTAAGGCAGGCTGTGCTGTACAACCACCCCACAACACTCACCACCATGCCCAGTGCTGGGTGCTCCCACAAGACCAGAGATGCTGGCACTAACCAACATCCACCTCTTGAAATCCTTGGGAACTGAAAAGGTACTGGCTTTACTACCTGTCTGCAGACAAACTCCTTCCTGACCTATACTGAGAAAATTCTGCCTACCATAGCACAACCAGAGTGTCCCACCTGCCACAAATTTTTTAAAAAAAAACATCATCCCCACCTCCACATGAAAAAAAATTATCGCAAGAACAGTGAAGTCTATTTAAATCCCTTACTCAACCCCAGTCTCAAACGAAATGTGCAATTAGAATTATTATTTGTTACAAAGTCCTAGGTAAGGCATGGTTATCCCAAAGCTGATGGAGGAGCCTGTTAGGAAACCCAGAGGAAATAGGCGACTTCGTCCAGGTCAACGGGATAGTCCGTCAGCAGCACCGGGGTCTTCTCAAACAACTCCCCCTTGTAGCTGCGCCACTTGCCCGCCGGCAGGTAGACATCACGCTCCTGCTTGCCCATCTCCAGGACGGGGGCCACCATGAGGGTGTCCCCGATGAGGAACTGGGAGTCGATCCTGTGAGCGGCCTCATCGCGGGGGGATATCCACCAGATGGGACGGATGATGGGGTCGCCTGTGTCGGTGACCTCGCCGGCCAGCTCCAGCAGCAGCGGGGCCACCAGTGACTCGTGAAGCTCCGTGAACTTCTGCGCAATCTCCACCACCTCCTTGTCGTAGAGCCAGGGTGGGATGGAGAACTGCATGGAGGGCATGAAGGCCGACAGCTCCAGCCACCGCACGTACAGCTCCCGGTCAGGGATCTCCACCGCCCCATCGGTCTTGTTGGGGAAAAAATTCCCTCCGATCATGTCAGCGGATATGAAGGGGTACCCCAGCATGCTGATGGTGAGCACAGTGGGGATGAGGGACTTGAGGCCAAGCTCGTAGCCCCAGACGGAGTCACGGTCAATGATACGGAAGAAGCAGGAGATGTTCTGCGACTGGTAGCCCACCCGCACCTCAGCCAGCTCGTAGAAGGGGATGGCCATCTCTGTGTAGCGCCGTGACCAGATGCTGGGGTCTGAGAGTGGGCGGAAGGTGCTGAACTGCTTGGGCAGGTAGCTGGTCTCACCCGCATCGAACTTGAAGGACGAGATGCCGTACTTTTGTCGGAGCTGGCGCAGGTGGCTCTGGAACCAGTCTCGGGCTGCTGGGTTGGTGAAGTCCAGGATGGCCCCGATGCCGTTCCACCACTCCACCATGGCCGGCAGCCGCCCTGATGGCTCCTTGATGAACAGCTGACGCTCGATCCCCACTCCAAAATTGGAGGAATTGTAGTTTATGAAAGGGTGAGTCCATAGGGTGACCTTAAACCCATCTTCCCTCAGTTTTGCAAACATCTCTGTTACGTTGGGGAACTTGATGGGGTCAAAGTCAAAGTCTCCATAGGCTTGTGTGTACATGTCATCGATTTCAATATGGCTGCAGTTAAAACGGTACTTCTTGATCTTTTCAGCAAACCGCAAGAGTTTATCCTGGTCAATATTGTTCTTGTAGAGGGCCCAGGTGGACCAGATGGGGTATCGGAAGGCGTTCTCCGCAGGGATCTTGGAGGGCTTGTTGAAGTACCTGCGCACCATGTACTTGTGGATGGAGGTGACGTCGGAGCCCACACAGACCCGGTAGCTGAGCTCGGGGAAGGGTGGCTGCCCTGGTGGGGGCTTGTATGGTGAGTCCTTGTAGCGGGCCTGGAAGAAGAGGGCGCGCTCAGTGGCATTGAAGCCCAGGTGGAAGGGCACGGAGTCGTTGATCTTGATGGCCGCCGCCTTGGAGGAGAGCCAGTAGCGCTCAAGGATGCCGCCAAAGCTGTCACGGAAGGAGTAGACATCGCTCGTCACGTAGGGCACGGGCTCCTGGTAGCCGGCCAGGCGGATGGGCCAGTGCTGGGTGCTCATCTCCGAGCCCCCGTACCAGTGGGCATCCTCCCAGAACATGGTGTGCTCCACCGCCGGGCCGGCCGCCAGCTCCTCCCAGCGCACGCGGTAGCACATCACCGTGTCCTTGGGCTTCACCGTCTGGATGAAGAAGTTGAGCGGCCCCCCGCCCGACCGCGTGCAGCTCAAAATCTCACCCTCCTTGGAGCACGACTCCAGGTCGAGGCTGCCCGAGCGGAAGGCCAGACGGAAGACCACCTCCCCGTGCTGGTTCCTGATGACGAAGCCATCTGCCCGCAGGTCCATCAGCTCCGTCTTGAGCCTCTCTGCCTTCCGCAGGGACACTGTGTAGTAGCACCAGGCCACCACCGCAGCAATGAACAGGATGAGGCCCAGCAAGATAGCCCCGAGCATGGGCCTCAGCTCCTTGGAGGGCTTCTGCTTCACTGGCGTGAAGTTCTCAGGCAGGAAGGTGTACATGGTGCTCTGTTTTCTCTAGAGCTTTCTGCAGAGGAGTGGAAAAGAAGATCTCTTTGCAGCAATCCTGGGGCTCTCAGGAGAAGACAATGGACTCTTAGGAGAGTTCCCACCTCCACCAAGTCCCGGAGCACCCATCTCTGAAAAAGAAGAGGGTATAAATAGTCTCAGAAGAGCCTCTGAATCAAGGAATTGCTTGTCATCCCTCTGCCGTCTCAGTTTCAGCAGCTCCCCCGGCCCCCCACCACCGGGCTGCGACGTGCCAGGTGCTGTACGCCGAGTACCAGACACCATCTCCAATTACTGCGGGCAGACAACACGTGCAGAGAACAGCCTGAGCCCCATGCGGTTAACAACCCCAGGGCAGGAAGGACCGAATCGCTGCCGTAATGAATTTTTTTCTGTGGGGAAGACTTTCAGCGAGGCAGTAGTGGAGACTGGGAGGGGGTAGGAGGAGGCTGAGCAGGAGCTGGATCAGCCCACTGACAGTATCTTTATGGGACAGGGCTAATTAAGAGCCACAAAAGACACCACGCAATGAAGTCCAGGCAGACGCTCCTAATTTTAATCAAACAGCTTCCCTGGCAGATCTAACTCCGCTCATCCGCAGCGCCGTCCCCTCCCCATCTCCTCTGTGTCCCAGCCGCTCCCGCCCGGGGATGCTTTGCAGCGAAAGTGGGTAAATCCCCGCTTCTCTGCAGCCCCCCGGGGGGCCAAACGGGGCTGAAGTACCAGCGGCTCGTGGCTGGTTTTGGTGGGGGCACGTAAGGGGTGCATCGTGCAGCACAGTGTGGCTGCGGGAGGTACCATGCCAGCAGCCCCGGGTGGGAGGACAGTTGCCACGCATGCACGCAGCGTCCCTGCGACGGCTCCAAGCGGGGGAAAAAGACTAATTTCGTCAGGAGCGAGCGGTGCAGGACCTCTAAAGGGCTCTCCCTCCATCCAGCATGGCCCCAGGCTGTGTTTCGGCTCCAGTCCGCTCCCCTCTGCACGGCCCCGGGGAAGCGGGCTGTGCCAAGAGCCTAATGGCTTTTCCTTGGCCGCGGGCTGTCCGGGCTCGGCCAAGCGCCGCGCCGGGGATCCAGAGGGGAAAAGCAAAGTAAGGACACGGGAGAGCGAGAAGCAAACCCAGCCGCAGAAGGAGGAGCAGGGGAAGAAGAGGAGCTGCAGAACCGCAGACCAGCTGGCCGGTACCTGCGAAACATGGGCATGCAGCATCCTCCCCCAGCCCTGGGGATGTAAGCTTCAGGTAAATCAGAGGGAAAAAAAACCCCTCTTTTTGGGCACAAACGAAGCTGGTTGCAGTGACTCTCTCTAAAGGTGTTTTTTTTTTAAAAAAAAAAAGGAAGAAAAAGATCCAAAATGAAATACTGAACCCTCTCCCTGCCACAGCCGTGACAAGCTGGAGCACATTTTCCTCTGTACCTTGAACTGATCTTTCTCCCCAAAAAAGGACAAGTAAAGCAGAAAGGGGTCCTGAGCAACACCTAAACCCTGCAGCTCCACTACAGGGATGCCCGGGTGTAAACCTCGAGCGGCATCTGTGCACACGCTCAACGAAACATACAGCATTTTATATTCATCTTGAAGCACGTATTGTGCCAGACCTTGTGGTGGAACTTTTTCATTGCCGGACGGGTCATGTTAACCTTCCACTGGGAGCCGGTAACTTTCTAGGCTGCCAGTTGCTTTAAATGGGATTACGGCGGCATTAGGAAGCGATTAGCCTGAACGGGTGATAGGTTTAGTTAAACAACTTGTCCCGTGGCCAAGTCCCATGGAGCCCTTGCTCACTGGAGGGGAGCTCCGGCACGGGATGGGGGCAGCTCCAACCACCCCGACTGTTCACCCAGGGCCGGATTCCACCCCCCATAAGAGGAACGGGGCCCTCACCCAGCAGCGTGTCTGATGCGAGGCCAGCTGAGCCCAGAAAAAATTGGGCAATAATGGCAGAGAGAAGAGAGTGGTGGGAAGATGCTGTGCTTGGGATAAACCTCCATCCCCTCTACCACTCCCACCCTGGCTTTAGGGTCAACCAGAAGCAGCACAGGATTGTACCGGGGATGAGGGGGGGAAACATTTGCAGAAGGTTTTTGGCCAAAACCAGCACAGCTGAGCGACGCTGCAAATGGCAGGATACTTCTGGAAATACAGACGGGTATGCTAAGCCCAAACGACCTCCCTCCCTCCCTTGGCGTTGGGAATTTTTGGGATGCCAGAGATGGAGATGCAAATACCTACTGCTACCAGAGGCATGCCTGTGTCTCATGTGTGCCTTATCTTGGGACTGCAAAACTCAAGGGGGGAGAAAATAAAATGCAGCCGCACACTGAGCAGGGCTCACAAATTATTTGGGAAAAGAATTTTTAAATTTTTCACATTTCCTGAAAAAAAAGGAGGAAATAAACAGTGTTTTCTTTCCCAGCTCTCATTTAGGGTTTTATGCCCAAGAAATGGCTGATACTGCCGCAGCGGGGACAGCCACCTCCTCACTCCCTGTAAAATTGACAGCAGCTCCCAGGGCTTTAGGGAGTTTCTGGATTTTCATCTCCCTTTCAGGAGGACGGTTTATTATTTATGAACTACTTCGAAGCTGCTCTATTTTTAGGCTGTTTCTTTCTTTTCCCCCCATGGGCTGGAGCTCATGACGTACTGCTGTCACTGCTGCTGCCAGTAGAGAAATAATGTGTTTTTTAAGAAAGGTTTTGCAGCCTTTTGTGGCCCTTGGACACCGATCTGCCTCAGAGGGATGTGAGAGTCGGGCGTCCAAGTTGGTGGATTTAATCCTGCTCTGGTGACTCTGGCTGGGCCAGGATTGAACCCCTGTGGCTGCCCAGGGCTGAGGGACATCACCCACTCGGGTACCACCCCAACAAAGATGCTGAGAAAGGTGTTTGCAGGCATCGCCCAGCACACCAATGGGCCAGGGAGGTCTCTCAAAACAGGATCTTGCTCTGTGCCTGTCCCGCCCCTCTGTTTTTTTGGCTCGTTAACAAAATGTACATTCTCCAGTCAGTGATTTGGCTCCGTCCCAGACGAGAGGTAAATCTCCCAACCTTCCCGGAGACTCCTGCCACCTCACCTCGCACTAGCGAGCTGCAGCCCGCAGAGGTGCCTGCTCATGCAAAGCCTGTTTCAACATATTTTTTTTTTTTTTGTAATGCAAACTTGTTATTTTGCTCCAAGATGACATTGTGGTGACCTTTAACTCGTCAAAAAAAAAAAAGGAAAGAAGAAAATGGGAAGGGAGGGTAGGGTGTCACAGCCAAACAACATGTTTGCAGCGTGCTGCGCTGGAGCTTCCCAGCTGACCCAAAACAAAGCTTTTTCTTCGTGTTCTGTGGAAGCAGCGAATCGTCTTGCCTCCACTCGAGATGAAAGCAAAACATCTGAGCAGGACATACTTTATGGAGTAAAAATAAAAATCCATTTTTTGACCGCTTCTAATTTTACCAACACTGCTGCTAACCACGGGCTGCGAGACCCACAGCACCACTAACCCTAGCAACTTTGCAATTAGGACATTCATTTAAAGAGGGTCAATAACATTTAACTGGTCCCTATTGCCCCGACGGGGTCCAGTCTGAACCGCGCCGGGGGCCAAGCTCGTGCTGGGGACAACGCGCACATTTCGCATGCTGGGATGCCGAGAAACCCTCCCCTCCGGTGCGAAGTGCTGCTGCCTCCTCCCCAAACATCTTGGCAGGAGTCGAGCTAAGGGAGCACCGCTGATTTCACTGGGAGGCATTTCCAAGCCCTTAAAAGAGCAGGGAATTAGGATGGCAAATTAAGGGGGAAATTACTTCTCTGCAAAACAGCTGCAGGGGCAAAAAAAGCCTCGACGTGCCGATTCTGCAATCCCCCGTGGGGGACCAGCCCTGCCAAAGGCAAACCTGACACGAGGGGACAAGCAAACCCTTCACGGGGGTTTAATTTCCCTTGGAGGGGTCTGCAGCAGCACTGGAGTTCTCTGTAGGGCTTTTTGGAGTCATAAAGGGTGAAATCACCCTTCTAGCCTCTTGGTGCCACTGGGAGCGGGTGGGACAGGCGAGAGTACCCGGTGGCATTGCAGGCATGGGGCGCTGGGCTGCTCCCCACACTCCCTGCGCCAAACCCCCACCCTCCCCCCGGCCCCAGATCAGAGGCAGTGATTCCTCCCCCAGCCCTGCAGAGCCACCTGCAAGGATCCCCCCGAATACTGCCCCAGATCACCCCGGGGCCCTGGGCTGATCCCCACGGCACACAAGCCACCCCAGGGTGAATGTGGGTGGCACAGACCCCCCCAGCCCCCATGCTGGGGTAGCCCCCCCCAGGGACAGCAGAGGAGACATGGTGCCCCCTTACCCAGGGGACCCCCGCCTTCACCATCCCCTCTGTGGTCGCAGCAGGGACAGACACGCTGCCTGGCCTGAGGGGCTCAGGGAAAGGCTGCGGTTTGGGGTGTCTCCGCACCTCCTGCAAAGTGACAGCTGCTTGCTGTCGGGGCTGCTGCCTCCGCGGCAAGACACGGCAGCGAATTCCCCACGGCGCCCGGCTGTGGGATACGGACAGCCCTGGCCAGGAGGCAGCTCATCCCGCCGAGGGCACGGTACCGGTACTCACCCGTCCATCGCCTGCCGGGGATCCCTGCCTACTGCCTGGCTCCACTGCAGATGGCTTTTTAAGCACATAAAAAATAAGCACTGCTACGTCTCCACATCCCCAGCAGCTTCATCCTCTCCATCACGCGGGGGTGTTTCGGGGCTATGAGCTGGCTGGCCCCGAGCAGCATGTGTCCGCGGGCAGGAGGAGGGGATCCATCACGTCACCGGCGTGCTTTCTCAGGCACCGTGACGGATGCGTGAGCAGCCAACCCTCCGGCCGGGGTGTGCTGAGGCAGCGGGACCCGGCCAAGAGGCGGCTGCCGCAGGCATCGCGGTGGAGAGAAGGGCGTGAGCTTTGCCGAGCCTCGGCTGCTGGAGTCGCGGGACTTAGGCTGGCACCTCATCTCCCTGCCAGGTGAGCGGCAAGGGGCGGGCAAAGGCTCGTCCCCTCCCGCGTTCGCAGGCTCTCCGGAATGAGAAAGCAAAATAAAAAACAACCCAGGGTTCTCTTTTTTTATTTCTTCCCAAAATCTTGTGATTTTAAGCAGAGTCATGATTCAGCAGAGTAAGGGGGCTGCCTTGACTGAAAGGAAACAAGCAGCCCCGCTGCTGCCGGCTGCTTCGTAAGCCAGGATTAAACAGCACTGGGCACCCAGAGGATAAACCCCAAATCCAAGGGCGCCACGTGAATACAGAGCTCATCTGCGAAGTGCAGACACGCTGCCAGCACCTTGCTCTGTCTGCAGGAGCAGACAGATTTGAAGCTGCAGCTTTAGCTCTGCCCAGCCTTAAATACTTTCACCTATATTATAGGAATCATCACTTTACCGCCCAGTTATGTCCCTTAAAGCTGCCAGTGTCAAGTGATGCTCCAAACTCATTTAGACACCTCATCCAATGTTCTGACCATGAATACAAAAAAGCCACTGGGAGTCAATTCTGGCAGCAGATGACTTAATATTTAACACCCCTGACAATTCCCCCTTTACAACATTGTCTTTCTTTGTTCTTCACCCTGTGCTAATTTGCAAGATGAAGTTTTAATAAGCTGGGTTTTCTCTTTAACCCTGCACACTGCGCTTGCGGTGCTGCCGGCTCATGACTAAACCATGACTGAGGGCTCTCTCATTCCCCTGTCTGAAGGCACACCACGGTGCCTGAATTTGTCTCAACTGCAAAGATTTGTGGAGACTTTAAAACAAGGCGAGCTCTCTTGCTCCACTCATAGCAAAGTGCATTGGACATGTGGGAGAGAAAGCTCCGGTGCTCTCCCTTCGAGGACATCTCTGTGTCCACCTTGGAGATATCCTACAGCCCCTGGGGGAGCTGGAGGCAACCTGGACTGAAGCCGTGGTCCATGGGGTAACCCAGAGCCCGCACCCAGCTCCTCAGCACCTGAAGCGCCAACAGCTCTTGGAGAGGCATTCACTAAAACCACACAGCTCATGCCCGACGGAAGTGAAATCAAAACACCGAATACAAGGAGTTCCAGGAGCCAGCATGCCAAGGTGATATAAATCTCTGTCCAAAAAAGAAACGAGAGCAATAACTGCAATCCCACCGAAGGAGCCAGCACCAGGCAGGGATGTGGCCCAGCAGGGCTGGTCCAGTGGGCAGGTGGATGATACTCTGGCGCAAGGTATCAGTCCGCTACTAACTCGTTTCATTTGCCGTGTGTGCTGTGTAAGATACACAGCCATAAAGATTTCGGCGCCTTTGTTGCTGTCTTTTTGTCCCCCAGCCCAATTCCTGCTGGCACAAGATGTGCTTCATCTACCACCCTGTCACTCCAACAGCCTCTCTCCCCAGTGCTCCCGCAGGCATCAATCTCACTCCTGCTCATCTCCGTCCTCCCAGACAAACCGCCCCACAGCGGGACCTGGTGCCTCATTTTGCCCCCCACCCCCAGATCCTTTCTTAAAAGAGCTGATTCAGCTCCTATGGGAGCGTTCAGCATTTCGGATGCAGAGGCAGGCTGAAACCTGAGCCCACCCCAACACCCAAGTGCTACAGTGTGATATGGAGAAGAAATGGAAACGTAAGCACATCCCTCTGACATGGTGCCTGCGATTTTCCAGCCACTGGGTCACCATGAAACTCCAGGTGCCAGCAGCTCCAAAGAGCAGCGGATGGCTCATGGAGGTGGGCTGGTGACTTAGGACCCCGACTTTCCACCTGTATCCAACAGCCAACGCTGCTGGACAACCTTGGGACCAATGCAATCATCAATCCCTTAAAGTGCTCCCTGGCAGCTCTTCCACCTGTGGATGTGGCCATGCAGACACAACCCCCCCACCGGGCTGCGTGTGCCCGCTGTGCCTGGCACTTGCCCTTTGGGCATCACGAGTTTCCCAAGAGGGAGAGAGAAAAGAGAAAGATTTGCGCTTTCTCAAACAGCTTTGGCCACTTGTCGCCGCCGCCAGCCCTGGCTGATGGAGGGGCTGTCCCAGAAAGCACTCCAAACCCAACCCTGCACGTTGCACAACGCGCTGCACAAACCCATCTGCTGAAGTTTTCACTGCCAAACATCTGTCGAGTGGCAAAAGTTGAAGCCGCACCTTGCAAGTGGAGACGGGGACGTGTCTTCGGGCTCCGTGAATCTTCTCCGGGCGGCAAGACCCCCCTCCTTACCCATCACAAGAAAGACCGGCGCGGCCCCTACACGGCCGAGGGCGACAGACTTGCACCCCACGGTCAGGGTGCAGTTTTGCAGGGACACCCCCCCCCGCCTCCCCGAGCAGGCAGCTGCCTGCCCGCGCTGCCGGCTGCAGCCCGGAGGCTGCCAGACTGGGGTCCCCCCCCCTTCCCCGCCTCCCGCAGCCGCTCATCGCCCCCCCCAATCCCGGCGATGCACACCCCAAAACCTGCCCCGGCGGCTCCTGCATCCTTCCCCGGCGGGCAGCCCCGGGAGCCGCCAAACTTACCGGCGGCGCCGGGCCATGGCTGGGCTCTGCGGGACACCGGGGACGGGTCGGGGAGCAGCGGGGCTGTTCGCACAGCCGGAGCGGGGCTGAGCGCGGCCGCCGGCGGTTCCGGGGTTGGGCGCTCCCCGCCGCCCCGCCCCGGCTCCAGCCGCGGCCCGGCCCCCCCCGGGCCGCTGGTCCCCGCTGGGAGATGTAGTTCGGGCCCCGCCCGCCGCTCCTGGAGAGGGTACCGGGGGTTTGGAGATGCTGGGGATGCCCGGGGAGGTTGGAGATGCTGGGGATGCTCGGGGCCACCCGGAGGTGGGGGTACCCCTGGGGCTGTGCTGGGGTTTGGCACCGGTGGAGCTGTGCTGGGATGCTTTTGGACCGGAATGGGGTTTTCATTGGGATTTTCCCAGTGGTGCTGCCCGACGGGGACTCAGAGCCCCAGGTGACTATATGCTGGAGCATCCCTCCAGTGAGAACCCCAGCCCCGTGAGTCTATGATCTGCAGCACACATGGAAGGCCCCGGGTGCTGTTACCCGCTGACACTGGGTTCCCAGTCAGAGAAGGGCATTTCATGCCTTCATTAACTATGTGCTGATTTCAAATGCCCCTCCTTATTTAGCCTGTGTCTGTGCTCGCTATCCCTGATGGATGGCAACTCTTCCTGGATAACTTGGCAAAAGCAAGCTTGTCCTAAGCAGCCCAGCGTGAAGCCAACAAACACGGGTATCAACGACCGCTTCTATTTCTGGCTGTGTTACTATGCTCTGAGAGCTTTTCCTTGTGTGCTTTTGTGGTCTCCAGCTTGCGGGTGGTGGCAAGGCATCAGCCCCTGAGGGCTGCTAAAGTGCCCACTAAGCCAGCAGTCCCTAAAGTTTCTTCCCCCTCCCCGGGAACTTCCCCAGCCCGTAGGAAAGGATATGAGGGGGACAGTTGCTCAAGCCAGTTTTAATGAAAGCCCATCTTTGTTCTTCACCAGCGGCACAGGGCAGAATAAGCCTCTGAGGTAAACTCAGGGTGGATGATGTAGCTCCCTCGCTGGATTCCTCCTGTCCTCATGAAGTGGCTCGTGTCCCATCTAGGAGAGCAGACAAAGCTATCAGGCATGGGAGGATGAAGCTCTGGTGAGGAAGAAGAGCAGAAAACCTGTTTCTGGCCGTGTAGTTGCCCCCATCCACTTTGGTCTGTGTCTTTGGGCACTGAGGCCAAAGCAAAGCCTGAGCAGAAGAGCTGAAGCTCCCTGGTGTTGCCATCTCAGCAAGCTTCTTCCAGTGGGTCTTCCATCCCACAAACACCCACTCTCTCTTGGACTGTCATTTTCCTAAAATCTTCCTTCCCAGAGCCATGCCGGTCCAGTAAAATCTGCCTGTTTCTCAGTGGAGAAGACCTGGAGAAGCATCTTGCCGAGGGTCAGGCATAGGGACATCTATAGGGAACCCAGTGCTCCCTGTTTGTTCTCGTTGTTTGGTTTTAGTTTCTCGGCTCAGGAATTTAAAGCCAATTACATTTTTTCTGCGAAGCCTGATGCCTAATTTTGGCCCATGGGGGGCTGATGCAGTAGCAGAGTGATGACTAAGCTGGTTGAACAGCCTCCCCTCTCCCCTCACTGCTTCCCCAGGGCTGAAAAAAGCTGCCTTGGCAATGGAGACATCCTAAAAGTAAACATGTGGAGATTAAAAGGTGCTGCCGGACCTGCAGCGGGTGAAGGACAGGGCTGATTACTGCATAACAAACAACATGACCAGGGAACAGGTTCTTGGATAAGAACAACAAACAATGATAACAGAAAATACAAGAGCAGCACAAGAAATGCTGATGTGGCCCCAAAATCTGGGAGATGCTAAGCTACATGCAGCTGGGCTCAGGGGTGGCAGCAAGATTTCAGGTGCTGTACAGTCCCAAGGACCTCTGGATGAGACCAAGCATAGAAACACCTGTCCTGGGAGGAAATTTGGCAACTACTTCTCCCCGGATAGCAACAACACGCTCCACAGCCCAGCACCGCAACAGTGTCCTGCCCTCCCTGGTCACATCCAATTATCCTGTGAGATGGAGGTGCAAAGGCTGTGTTGCTGCCTGCATGGGCACTGTGATGGGACCTGCTATCCCTTGGGGTCTGCAGTCCGCACCATCATCCCCAGAATAACCCTCTAAACAATTTTGCAAGAAAACCCAATGAAAAGAGAACTAGTGGCTGGCTCATGTTAGGAAAAAATAATAGGCTTTTCCTACAGGGCAACCAGCGTGGAGCGCTCCCCCCATTGAACCTGTCTGCACCTAGAGCTCCTGGATGGGGAGGATGGCTGGGGGCGATATGTACATACACAACATTGCTCTGGGGCTGTAACTGCAGCACTGGATAATTCTGCAAGACACAGAAGAGGTAGGGTGAGCAGTGGTGGTCATGTCTGTCCCAATCCAAGGCAACACATCATCCCATCCCATCCCATCCCATCCCATCCCATCCCATCCCATCCCATCCCATCCCATCCCAAGGTATCACAACCCATCCCATCTCACCTCCCATCCCACCCCATCTCCCATCCCATCCCGTCCCATTCCAAGGTATCACAACCTATCCCATCTCCCATCCCATCCCATCCCATCTCCCATCCCATCCCATCCCATCCCATCCCATCCCATCCCAACCTTACAGCCCTCTCTCCTAGTGCACGGAGATGCCTTCTGATGGTAGACGCCCCATCAACGTCGTAGTCCATCGCTCTCAGGCAGTAGTGGCGCCCAGAAGTGGGGCTGTAGTAGCCCTGGAAGCATCCCCTCCCCGTCACAGTGTACAAGGGTAGCCTGTGTGGCATGTTGGCGAGCATCTCCCTCTCTGCAAGTGGAGGGGCAGTGAGGGTGAGGAGGAGCAGCCAGCCCATCACCTGGATTGATGCCAGCATAGCACAGGCACAGCTACAGCTGGAGTACAGGGACAGGGTGAGGGCATTTACCAAATTGATTGAGGCAGGTGGGTTTCAGGGGATATGGCACGGATATGCTGTGCATGATGGTCTCCATCCTTGTCTCCTGCAAGGAGTGATGGCAGCCCTTGCTGGATTGCCAGGGCCCTTTCTCTGCAGAGCCCGAGGTGCCAGAGGCACCTGAGGCAGCTCCCATTTGGGGGGGTCAAGGGGGTTGGACTTCACCTTGGGCAGGAGGGGGAGGTAAAAGGAGTGTTTATTCCAGGCTGTGCTGTTGTAGGGGCCTGTTCTCCAGGTGATGTATTTGTCCTCCTTGACAAAAACTGGGTTGTACCTCTCTGCAATGCAAAAGTGACAGGCAGGGGTGTCTTGTGGTGCTGGGGATGCAGGGGAAGCACCGGAGAGGCCCAGCTGTTCACCCTCTCCCCAAAATGCAATTGCCCCAGGGCCAAGGGGGCATGACAGAGGTGTTGTTCCTGGAGTCCTTGTTAAGGATCTGTGATGGAGGTGACACCCACTACTTCTAGCTTGTTGGTCACTTGTCCCTGCCCACACAGCCTTGATCCCAGGGGGCTGTGGGGTGCCAGGAGGGTGTCCCCCAGGCAGTGCCTACCACCAGGAGATATTTAGGGGCCACCGGGGGAGAGAACCCTGGGGACCTGCAGACATGCCAGGGACAGGGACAGCCTCGGTGCAGGGATGGGGATAGGCAGCTGTGGCAAAGCCACAAACGCAGATGCCAAGGGAGGGTTCCTTCACCACTGTGGAGGGGATGCAGGATGCAAAAAGGGGGATGAATAGAGCCACTGCCAGGACCCTCAGCCTCCCGACCCCATGGGGATGTGACCCGTGTGACACAGGGGGACAGTTGGGACCACAGCAGTACCTTCGGATCTGGCCAGCCAGTACTTCTCGTTCCAGTAGGCAGCGGGGTCAATGGTGTTCCTGTAGTACTCCTGCATGGCCGCCTTAATCAGCTGCTCGGGCTGACCTTGGCTCGCCGGATTTTGCACCGGGGGCATCGTTAATCCCTACAGACAGCGGGGAGTGGGGAGAGACACCCAGGCCACACGGCAGCATCTGCCTTTGTGGCCACCAGGGCACATGGTGAAGCCGATTACAGGGCAAGGTCTAATGCTGGAGACACAGCTGGAGATCTGGGCACTGAGCCTCCCTTTGCCATGGGTCGGCATGGGGGTCATAGCAGCACTGTGATCCCCCCATCCCCCACAAAGCTTCCTGCTTGCCCAAAACCAGGGGATGGAGGATGGCTGGGCATCACTGGCTCCTCTCCCCCTGCACCCAGGGTGTCCACAGGCATCTGGGCGCTCTGCAGAGAGGGAGGTGGGCTGGGTGAACTGGGACTGCCAGGCATGGGGGCAGCAGGGGTTGAGAAGGGAGTGACAGGGCCAAACCAGTGTCCTACAGCTGGCAAAGCCCAAGAGGGCTGGGAGTCTTGTGGGGCAGGTGGGTGCCCTGGTTGCATGAGCCATTTCTGTCCCTGCACAGTGGTGACATCCCTCTCCATGCCCTCTGCTGGCTCCCTTGCTATAATGCACATGCTAACGAGGCTGCAAGAGATGAACGTTTGCAGCGTGCTTTGCATTGGAGCCTGCACGTTTATTAGCCTGTATGGGGAAAGCTGCATGTCCCCCAGACACTCCCCGCAGTGATCAGGGATCCCTCTTCTTCTAGGACCATGTCTGAGGGGGGGTTTGTTGGTGCTCAGATCTCCCCCTGGCATGGAAGGTCCCCCAGTCGGAACTCAGCTGAGCCTGTGGGTTGTGTGCTGGAGCAGCTCTCAGAGCCACCTGATCCACCCCCTCATCCCCACCGTGTCACACAGCAGCCCTGGGCTGAGCCCTGCCACTGCCTCAGTTTCCCCTTCCTCAGCAGATCCTGCCCCCTGCGGACTCTGAAACCAACTGATGGACAGGGCAGATGCATGAGAGCTTGTGCTGGTGACCACAGGCCCTGAGAGCCTGAAGCCACTGCAGGGTGCAGCTCCAGGGGACAGCAAGCCAGTGAGCACAGGCCATGGGGTATAAAATCCTTTCCAAACCAGGGACCATGACACCCTCCCCCCCTTCCCGCATTACACACATGCAGCGAGGCACCCTGAGAGTTCCCATGCCACCCCTTTGCCCAGCGCCCAGCATCCACAGCTGGGTAGGGGCAGAAACCCTGAGGTTTCCTTCTGCTGCAGCATTTACCTTGGTCACAAACTTGTTTTCTTTCCAGAGCTGCTGTGCACCCTGCTCTTGGATGGTCTTTTTGACAGAGCATGGTGGGCGGTAGGAGTCGGTGTAAGTGCTGATGGGAGTCTTGTGTTTTTTGGAGAAGAGGAACATGGTGCCGCAGCCTGCTGGGACGGGAGCGCTTGGAGTCCCAGAAGGTCCTGAGGATGCCCCACTGGATGAGCAGCACTGCGTGGGGCTGGGGGCCTGCAGCCCACGCAGGAAAGGGGACAGGGCTTGTGCCACTGCTCTGTCAGCCCAGGGTGGTGCTTGTGCTATCAGTGATGTCATAGTGTGCGAGCAGGTGGAATTTGGTGGCTTTCTGTCAGTCCCATAGCTACGCCCTGGTTCTAGCCTAGGGCAAAGCAATTGCTGCCTGCACCCCTGCATGGGCTGCACCCTCCTGGCTTTGGCTCCACACTTCCTCCCCTCCTGCAGGCAATGACCTAACAATAGTAGGAAACAGTTTCAGCTGGTCCTAGTCGAGATAATTTTATTTTGGGAGGTGCAGGAGCAGCAACTGTAGCTTTTCCAGCTCCTCTCTCCCTTATTTCCTTGGAAACCTTGCAGCAACTCTGCTGTGTGCACGCAGCAGTATGGCCAATACCCAGGGCACAGCACCAGGCGTTGTCCCACTGCTGGGGAATTATCGTCAGCTCTGTCTCCCTTTTTAATTAAAAAGCTGATTTTAGGTGATCATGTGTGGCTTGTTTGCTCTTCTGCCCTGAGTGATGGGCTCTGCAGTTAGACTTGAGCGATCCTCATCCATCTCAGTGCGCAGAGGCAGCTGGGTTGTGCCAGGAGGGATCTGCATTTAGTGGGTTTGCTTTTCCCTGAGCTGGGGGGTCGAGCAGAAATCCCTACCCCTGCAGAAACCCCGCTCTGGCCGGGCTTGTCACACAGTGCCAACTCAGAGCCCTGCTCTGCTCCTGGCTCTGGCCCCTTCTGCTGCCACGTTTTTGGAGATGATCCGTGTCCATCTCGGCAGGGTGGATGCCAACCCACCCCAGTGACCTGCTGTGTTTGCTGAGGGTGGGTGACGGTGGGGCTGGGCAGCCCGGGGCACCCGAACGCCTCCAGGCAAAGGTGATTAATGCGCCGTTAGAGATGAAATGAAGAAAATGGCTTTCACACCCCGCTGGCCTCTGTTGAGTCAGGCTTAGGCTCTCCATCAGCCCCATCCCCTCCTGGGAGCCATTGGGAGGCTGGGAGGGAAGGATGGACACTGGGGTCCCTACCCACACCCCCCTCAGCTCCGTGGCCTTGGAGCACCCCAGGGCACAGACCTGGGGAGCACCACTCTGAGGAGAGGTGGAGTCCAAGCCTCTTGGTTTGGGGGAGAACTAATCCTGCACTGGACCAGCTACCAGCATGAGCCACTGTCCCCCTCACAGCTGTCCCCTGTCCCCGGCAGTCCCTGGGGTTTCCAGCTGCTGGTGCTGGACTTTAAAATCAGTGCTCGGCTTCTGTGCCAGCAGCTTTGAGGGGCAGAAATGGCTGCAATGCTGGAGAAAAGGTTATTCCACCCAGATGTCGTACAGATGCAGCACTTCCTTCTGCTTCTGTTGCAGCCCAGATGCAGGGGCTGGGTCCAGCCCACGCACCTTCTCCTTGGGGAGCAGCGTTTCCCAAATGCTGGCTGGGGGCTGGCGAGCCCCGGCAGGTTTCCCTGTGCCATATGGCACAGCTCCACACCAGCCGCTTCTACTGGGCCCGAGCAGGCTGGTATTGGCCATGGCGTGAAGGCTGGCACCCCCTGATTTCAGTATCCATGATTGTTGGGGGCTCAGAGAAGATGGTGCAGTTCGTACCCTCTCACCCCAGTTCGCTCCAATGAGGAAGGCTGGCAGGCAGTTTTTCATACGTATGCTTTTTAATATCATTAATTCTGTTACACTACACACAACCAGTAACAATGATAAATACTGCAATGGAAATGTTAAAAAAAATATTATACATGTTTCATGTTTTTGAAAAAAAACCCCACATTTTAAAATAAATTAATGCATAAAACTGATGGTAGAAAAAAGAAAACCCAAAACAAACCACAACACAACTGATCTGTTTAAGGCAATACTCTACGCAGACAGGAACAGAAGTACAACAGTGTGCTACATGTTCTGAACGGGAAAAAAAGAAAGAAAAGAAAACCCATACAAGATGCAGATTGATGCTTCGGGAGTGAAAAAACTCCCCAAACCAGATAATAAAACCAATGGCCAAGTTAAGTGCAGCATTAATACACTCTGCATGTCAAATGATTAGCAGGTTCCTAACATGGACTAAGGTCAAGCTACAACAAATTTATCTTCCTAATTAAAAGGTCATTCAGGTCAAACCCTACATTTAACTCTACTTTGCATTTGGCTGTTTCAGCTGTGTTTCACTATATGCAAGGACAGCCGGAAATTCATCTCCTGCTCTTGAGATTAACGCAAAGGTCGGGAGGTCTCTTCTCCTGAAAGATATTTCCATTAAATACATCCAAAAAGGATCTCGCTTTTGGTGATCCTGAAACGCCTCCCGCCACCCCGTCCCATAGGGTGCCAGGTACCGCATGGGGAACAGAGGCCTGGGAAGCGTTTGCTTGGGTTGAGTTTTTTCCAAGCTGAGGACACGAAATGGAAGTGCAGATTTGATCTGGACTCGAAGGAGTGCTGTTTCCCTGTCTGCCAGGAATGTCTATCTCGAGCCTGTTGAAAGCACTTTGCCAGCACGAGAGACACCCAGCCTGGATCTAGGCTCTGGATACAGCCATGATGTTTGCTATTAAGGTTGGTGCGAAGCTCCATACCTGCTGGGACAGCCAATGAACCCCAATTATTAATGCAGCCCATAACTTGGCCACTGGAAGGTGGACAATAATCATAATGCCAAAAAAATCCCCCTCTCCCTCAAAAAAGAAAAGAAAAGGGACAGTAGCCACTTTACGCCAGCTTCCCCTGGTGGATCCCCATCAGCTGCCACCTACGCAAGATTGGCATCGTCAGATCTCACCAGCATCGACCCAGTACATTACCAGTAAGGTGCATGTCTGCAAGGTGCTGCCAGGGGGCTAAGAAGCTTCTTGGAATGCAGTCAGAGCCTCCTGTACTGCCCTGCTAGAGCGCGTGCGGAGGAAGCTATGGTACACAAGGAAAGAAACCCAAGCAGAATTACTAGACTTGCGATGGCTAACAACTGTCCGGGCTGCCTTGGGCTTGGGTGGGAGATGGGGATACAGAACCGGGCTGAGAGTCACTTCGGTGCAACTGCCTCTGATGCTCATCACTGGTGCATGGGCGGGGGGAGGAAAGACGATGGCTGCTTTGAGAAAAGAGGAGTGGAAGGAGGACGTGTGCAATATAACGAGGCTTGCAATTCTAGGACTAACCACTGGACACGGATACCGGAGATTACCTGTGACAACTAGCTATCCTTCTACCATCGCTGCTCCTTCCCCCACTTCCTGGTCTGATTCTTCTTCAATTGGGGAAGCTGTGGCTGTTTGGCATGATGGCCCGCACTGACTCTCCCACCCCAGTCCCTGCACAGTGCACGGGGTGACTCAGCTACAGGATGTTATGAGGTCTGGAAGTCGCATGTTAGGCACAGACCAGCTCTGCATGCAAGTAGCGTCTGCTTTCAGATCCTTCAAAGCTATTTAATGGTGGCTCATTTCCTTTATTAAACTGAAGGTTCAATATCCTCTGTGGGAGGAGTAAAAATGGTTAAAAATGTGCAAAAAGGGGGGAAAACCCCCACAACTTTCTGAATTTTCTCTCCTGCAAAGACTTCATCCTCTGCAAGAGTCTTTCTCCCTGCAGAACTACAGCCCTACCAGCGCGTCTTACAGCGCTCTGCCTCAGTGCAGCGGGAGCACACCCGACAGGCATCCCACCTGTGCCTCTGCTGCAGGTCTCCAGCCTGCACCAGGAGCACATGGGCTGGCAGGCCTGGGACCTGGCGCTTGGGTCCCAAACCTCCCACAGCACCGAGACCTGGCAGGGGGTGAAGGCGGCCAGCTTGGCTCACTGGATCACACCAAAGTTTTATACTAGCCTGGTGAACCCTCAGCCTTCAGGTGGGTAAAGAGAAATCCCAGCTTGCTCTCTGGATCACCCACGATCATGTTTGTTGGATCTCCCACTGGTCTGACGTTTGCCTTGGGTTTGTCTCAGGACAGAGGCACCTACAAGCCGAACACAGCTGCTATTGCAGCTCTTCTGTGCAAAGAACCCAAGCAAAGAAATCTGTGAGCTGGGGATGGAGATGAAGTGATAAAAAACAGAAGGGCTGTTATGATGAGAGCTTGTCCAAGTTTTCCAGCTCTCTCCATGAGTCTGTATTACACCTCCTAACAAACTCTGCATCTCCGAAATCATGCAGGCTCCAGGAAGGTGGGTAACAAATGGAGTTGCAGCTTTTCTGATGTGCAGAATCAAAAGGCAGTCTGGGTGGAGAGCAGTGCTTCCCGGTGAGCTCAGCTGGGGCAGCTGGATGGGCAACTAGGGGAGAAATGCTGCTCCGGAAGGCTAAACATCTCGGCAGGTAACGGGGCTGATCTCAGCATGGCCTTTCAGTGGCCTTTTCTTTTCCTGGTGCCTACTGTGATGGTTTCCAGTGACACGTCTGAGATGGTCACATTTTAATGAGGCTCTTTTGTACCTTCCTCTCCCTGATGCAATCCCACTGCCTGTACCACCATTTGTTACTATGGAAATGGCTCCACAGACCAGGCACAACCAGCGAGGCGGGCTCCTTCCAGGAGCAAATCCATCTTTTGCTGGAGCAGCTTTTTAGAGAAAGGTTCGGAGCCACCACCAGTGGCAAATGAGTCTGGGATGCAATGGGAAGAGCTGCTCTCCACAGGCACCAGGGAAAGCTGCAACCTGTCCTGCCAGTGTCTGTGCTGCTCTGCGACATGGCTTGCTGCATGGTTGCATGGGCTCCATGCTCTGTGCTCTGCTCCATGTAATCTCAATTAGACCCCAATCTTTGCCTCCCCAGCAAGCTGTCAAAGCAGTGCTCAGCCAGGCAGCATCTAGCTGCTGTGGTCCTGGGATTGCCACCAACGTCAAGGGGGACAAAGGAGGGGATGTAGCTGTAATTTTTTGGAAGCAATGCAGCAGCTCAGCTGCATAATACAAGGAGTGAAAATACAGATGCCAGCCCCTGTGAAAAACCTGCATTAATCTTCTGTAGGTCATCCCAGGTCACAACCTCTTCCTCTATGCTAAATTGCTGGCCCTTCTCCTTCAGGGCTTGTGTGGCTCTGTAACAGAGGCAGGTTTGCCTGTTGTCAAGGTTTGGAGCAATCTCTCTCACAGGAAAGCCTTGAAAGGAAGTGACAGGGATGAAACGTGCTCCTAGAGGTGAAAAGCACCTTAAAATGAAGACCTTCCCTTAGGCTCAACCTAGCCCAGCTTGCCCTGTGGCACTGCCCGCTATGCAGATGTTTCTTGTGAACATGCAGCCCGTGCTTGCTAAGCCAAGCAGCAGCCAGGTGACAAAGCCTACTTCATGCTAGGTAAGATTGGCCATACCTCAAGCAAGCTTGAAGGCAGAATGGAAAAGTAAAGGAAGAGCCCAGGCAAAACTGCGAGTTTATACCTTTAGATGATTACATGGACGCTAAAAGTAAGAGTATGAAACTGCCGTGGGAATATCCCAAACGAGCCCTTCAATGCTCTCTTATTCCACCAGCACTCACTATCCCGGTTGTACTCCCAAGTTTCTTAATTCTACTCACAGGGGATGGTGCTATTGGGCCACCAAGTCTTCTCACATGTTCCCTGTGGCAGCATGCAGATTGAGAAGCCAGTTGTGCGAGAGCCAGCTGCCAAATAACTAGGAAACACATCCTTGCCAAGCATCTTCCCCCAAAGCTGTTTAATCTCTCTACTAACCTCCACCCCGCAGCCTTCTGGCACATGCAGGGAACATCAGAAGCTGGTAAACAGAGGGAAAGCAGAGTAGTACTTTGAAAATATCCATAAAATTTCTATAGCATGCTTTTCATGTCTTGCTTGCAGTCTATCAATGGTGCCCATCACACACTTGGCAACATCCAGGCAGGGTGGTGGTAGCGTCTTGGGAAGGCAGGTTTCTCTCCTGTGTTGCAGAAGAGAACGGACATCAAGAGGCGATGTGACTTGCTTGAGGTTAGAGCAAATGTATACCATGTGCCAAGAGCAGCAAGGGACCCCAGATCTCATTTCTGTGCTCTAACAGTCCAACAGACTCTCTGCAGTAGTATTTGGCTGCAGTGCCAGCTCAGGGACATGGTGTTTCTGGTGTGTGCATCTGAAAGCGAGCTTTGCTCCCTGCTGGTATCAGCACTGCACTGAGATAGATTAACTCGGACAACTGGGATCTGCCCTAGGCCAAGACAGCACTTGGCAACCTTTCTAGTTACTGCTTGTTTTCTTTTCCTGTTGTTCCATCTGGTGCCCAGCTGGGTCCTTCCTTTCTTCAAAAGCATCTTCATGTTTCTGTTGTGTCACATACAGGGCACTGTACTTTTCAAGCCTCCTGCATGCCAGTGTACAGCTTGTGGGCCAGCCTGAGGACAGATTCTGCATGGAGAGGAAAGGATTCTGCTCAGGATCGCAGACCAAGGTGTTAGCCAGCGCACAGCTGAGCAGAGCGGGTGCATCCTTTTGGGAAAGGAGCTGGAGAGACAAATCAGAAGCAGTTGCGTCCATCCTGTCCATGGAAGAGCATCCTGACGTCCCTTTCAAAATCCATGCAGTAGGCTGTCGCCTGCTTTTGCAGTCACAAGGCATCTGCAGGCAAGACAGCCAGAGGAGCATAACGGACCCAATGGCCAAGCATACACACTGAGGGGTGGACATGCAGCAACATCAGATATGATCCAGTGGCTCTTCCAAAGGCTGGCTTCAAGATATGTCTGATAAGACATCAAATCAGCCTTCGGGATGGTCGCCTGGACATCAGCCTCCTTTCGGCCAAAGTTTATTTACAACCACCAGAAAAGCAGACGAGGCCACGCTATCTAAAGACCTTCCTCAACACTAGGAGGATGTTCCTCCTCAAACAGACATATGAAAATGGGGAGTTTGCAGACTGGAGAAACAGAATTGAGTGCTGAGACCCTGGAGTTCAAAGCCAGCTCACATTAAAGGCCAAAATTAACATCTGATAACAGGAAAAGACTTCTTCAACTCAGGTAATTTAGTAACTGAAATTACAAATATCCTAACAAAAAGCCAGTCTGGGTTTAGGACGCATCAAATGCAAATCTCTTTGAGGAGGCACCAGCATCAATATCCTTGAATCCTATTTGCATGGTAATTTAGACAGACAGCAATGCAGACTTTCATACTCCATGGTGCTCCTTCCCTTGGTATTCTGTACAACTTTGGACTGAAAACAGGGCCTGAGAAGACCATCTGGTTTGGTGCAAAGACTGGAACAAGGAACAATTTGCTTTCTTGCATGCAACCTGCATTTAGAAGAGTGTCCAGCAGTTCTGCAGTTTTTAGGGCTTTTTAATGTTGCAACAGAGTCAGGGTCCGTGCTTTTTGCTTTTCCCTTCTCCAGGCCATGTTGGCAGAGACTGGTCTGAGGGAGAGCAGTGCCGGAATGGCCACGTATCTATACAACTTCCTGGGAAGTCACCACAGTCTAATCTCCAACAAGGGCACAAGAAAAACCTTCTGGCTGAAGCAAAGGTCTGAACGCGAGACCAGATAGGGAGAGCCAGCCCAATCTGCAGTTAATACATACTGACAGGCTGTCCACCATATTCCATAATGAGCCAACAAACACGCCGCATGGTTATAACCTGCTTAAGGGGGCTGTGGTTCAGAAGAGTTAGTGTTCAATTTTCTGATAGCCACATGTGCATTGCCTTAATCCATTCAGCCTTCCTGATAATGACCCTACACAGGTAACTACTTTTCCCCACCCTTTCTACTTTATTCCCCTAATAAAATATATGAACACAAAGCATAGAGAGGAGAAGCCAAAAAATTGCCATTTTATGGTCCTGTACTGTCATGCCAAACCAGCTATTTGTGCAACCAACTCCTTCTGTGCGCAGGAAAAAACATTTGGCTTGTGCTTCGGTCTGTATTTGGAAGAAGCACTGAGTGTAACATTTAAATTCATCTCCCTCCCTCCCTAAAGGCTTGTGCTATGAGCAGATGCACATCACACAATGCAAAGGGTTGAGGGCAGTTGCACGGTTGCAGAGCTGAGGAATGCCTCAGGGCACATGGCAGGCAAAAATGAGCAATAGGGACAATAAAAGGGCTTGCTCATGGTGCCATGGGGCAGTGGTTATCAGGGAAGGTCTTTCCTTCAGAGGGGAGGTGTTAACCCTGGGAAATACAGTGTCAGCAAGCCTCATTCTGTCTTAGACCAAACATGATGGCAGCATGATGGAGACCTGTGTGACCTGCAGTCCTCCATGGCCGACCCAGGTAAACAGATGGCTTGTTGCTCTAGCAGGCACACTGAAATGCTCCGAGCTCCTGAGCAAGGGCTGTGGGAAAGGCTGAGTGTGTGCAGCCCGGCTGGAAGGCACAGAGACTAACCCAGGAGGGTAAATGAGATGAAGATGTTGCTTGATACCAATGCTGAACTGCAAAATCCCTCTTTAGAAAAGTGAAAATTTAAAGAGACTTGGTCATGTCCTATAGCATTTGGTTTGACCATGGTGTTTCTGTTAGGTTATGACTACATTCCCCATTAAAAAAAAAAGACTCCTTAAGGAACATTTTTCCCTTTTATCTTTTCTCTCTACACAGCATTGACAGAGCTCTTCCCCAACCTCCAGACAACTTGCTAACCTCCACCTGAGCTAGCACTGGAGAGGAAAGCAGGCATAGAAAGGAAGAAGTGAAGAACTGGAGACCTGCTTCTTTAGAAACATTTTGGAAATATTCCCCCTTAGCATTACCAGGTGGTGAGAAAGGGAGAGGAATTCACTTGAGAAACACTCTTCCTAGAGGAGCTGGCAAGTTAACCAACACTTCTGGAGGAGGAGGCAGGGATGCTCAGTAAACAGCACCTCTCAGTCCCCTCTCTATGGCCTGAAGCCACAGTGGCAGCACCCTGTTTTAGGGAGTGGGGGCAAACAGCTTTAACAGTTGCCTGTACCAGCTAGTGAATAATAAAGCCCAGGAATCTTGCGTGCCTGCTCTTTGGCTCATGCTGTGGATGGTACTGTGCTTTGCACTGCACAGAGTGAAACCCCAGGATGTTAAACAATTCTCCCTCTAATCATGAAGAGGACTTCTTAAAGACTCAGCTCACGTCATGCAGATTTCAGATGGTGGATCTGTCTGTCAGGGTGGAGCTCAGGCTCTGCCTTGTTACTCAGGAGTTCTGATGGGAGGCTCAGAATTGCCCTCGCTTTTTTCCTTCCCCAGGCTATAAAGCAAATGATGACCCAAGGCAGGCAGTCCTTCCTCCTGGCAGGGCAGGAAAACACACAGTCATGCCTGTGGCAAAAGATTTCAACACCGAGAAAAATGCCAGCCCGTCCCTCACCTGAGCGCTGCATATGCTGAAGCCAGCAGTGTAAGACTGGCCAGGGAGAGGACATGTTTCCTAATTCCAGAAATGATTTTACATTCAAAAAGATCTGCTGGTCAACTGGCAATTCAGTCCAGCTACCTAATGTAACGCCAGATTTCCTGACTATTCCAGCACCAAATAAACACAAATGCTCCCGACACGGGACAGCTCTAACACAGACCAAGCGGGGTGCACAAGTGGGCAGAAATGGGATAAACAATAGTTTCCTCTCATGTTTTTTTTTCAGCTGAAGCTGTTCATAATCCTGCTGTTGCTGAAAACTCCCCTAAAGTCTGACACCACCACACAGATGCCTTCAGCGTTAACAAATCTCTCCCACAGGCACCAAAAGACACAGTGTCAAGAGAATATAAAAAGTCGAGCACTGTAAAAATGCGCTTTCTTCAACTAGCTTATCTGGCACTGACCTTCACACTGTACAGCTCTAGTCCTGTCTTGAGCAGGACTCATTTTTTCTTAGTTGAACAAAGTTTAAGATTTTTGGAAGCAGATGGGTCTCACAGGAATTAAGTACAGGTTGAAGTCAGTATACATGACTAGACTCAACTCAGGAGTACGGTATTCTTGGGCAAGGACTGAATCCCCAAAGAGCACAGGTGGATTGCAGATGGAATCTGATGTGTTTGGTGATAATTTAGTATGGAGCTAATGGTAGATTGCATTGGGTATGTGACACAACAGCTCTAGCTAGTAGTGACTCACAGTGAAATGCCACCTATTTGTCCCCTTCACAAGTGAATAAATTGTGTCATGCTAGTCCTGGCTAGCCTTGCCATAAGAAAGGATGCCCTGGTACATTACCATTCCTGTGCCCCACTTACAGTATTATTTTGGTTATGCAAATGAAACAGATTTAGTAAATTAATTAAGAACTGACCTCCTCCCACTGGTAAAACCCCCTGACACCTTAGACTCACCCCTGATCTCACAGATGAATTGGTTTCAGTGGGCAGGATTACCTACAGGCCCGTCTGACCCCTCCCGTTTTGAAACAGGCACCTTACAAAATATCCCCAGTGCCTACACAAACCAAGGAGGTATCTCTGGACCCCTCTGTATTCCCTCTCCAGACCAGTCAGTTCTGCCAGGCACTGCCTGGCACTTCGAGCAACTTCTCTTTTGTTTAACCATAGTTTAAAATAACTTATCAACCAATCATAAAATGAATTTTTTGGTTTCTCCTGGCT
Organism: Anarhynchus alexandrinus; assembly: GCA_008711295.1. Lineage (NCBI taxonomy): Eukaryota > Metazoa > Chordata > Aves > Charadriiformes > Charadriidae > Anarhynchus > Anarhynchus alexandrinus. Next base: position 1,262,184 of record VUYV01000015.1, on the reverse strand, counting down.
CCATGAACACAAAGAGGTGCACGTCCTACCATAGGAGGAAGCAATGGCTGTTAAGTTTTACAGTTATAGTGGAAAGCACTGATCACAGCCTGCCGGCCTCACTACTGGATGTGACAGGCGGTGGAGGAGGTGGCTTGGCAACACATGCAGGTAGGGTTGACCGATTTAGGGGGGATTAGGTCGAGGTCCTCGTCATCTGGGATCTCATCTAACCGGTACCCATCCTTTAGCAGCTGGATGTTCAAGTCTTGGTTGATCTGCTACAGACAAAGAGACAAACAGTCAAACACTTGACACTTCTTCCTTCTGATGGCTGGAAGATGAAGGAGGTCCCTTATTCTGGAATATATTTCCCCATCAGCAGCAGCTGCCCCACCAGTGAAAGAGTCCCAGTTTTTGACCACAGTGAGGGCTGCCTTCTGTTGTTCTAGTTTCTTCCAGAACAAGAGTATCTAGAGTGAGATATTCCAGACTAGCAAATTGATACACTATTTTATTCTGGAATAATCTTTCCATGAAGACAAGCCCTCATTTAAAGTAATGTAATAATAATGATGATAATAAACCACGGGCAGCTGGACAATCCTTCCTCTCAGTCTGGGGCATACTATAGCAGTTGAAAGGTGGTAAAGCCTCTTGGCTCTTTGTAATCTCAGATTCAAGTGCTGTCTAACTAGATCTGGGTGAACAACACTACATCAGGGCCCAGAGATGGCCCAGATCGTTTGATCTGGTCCTTGTTCTTTGCCATTTCTCTGTGTTTCAGAGGTATTTTGCCCAAGGAAGGAATAAAAGGTTAAAGAGTTCCCAGCAGCTTATGTGCAGAATGGCTGCTCAGCACCCTGGATGTCAAATCAGGTCCTGCAGAAGCAGTCGCCAGAGGCTGAGCAACTAATTCAGGAGAGAGCTTGGGAATATATTCAGAAACAATGCAGAGGGATTAACAAGTCTGAGCTTCCTGCCTTTTCTCTGTGAAAGGACAAGAGTTCATATCTGCAAGTCCTCCCTGGAATTTCTGCCTGCTCCAAGTAAACATGCACTGTGTGACCCTGACCCCCCCCAAGAACTGGAAATCACAGCACACCCTCAGATCCTTTATTTGTGTCCTTGGCAAGCATATGGTTGCTGAGGTGGCGTGACAGACAAGTTGATGCTTTTGCACCACATGGGCCAACACTGCAGGACTGAGCAGAACTGGCAAAAGCTTGAGTGAAGCCAAAGGTAGCTGTGAAAACAGCCGACGCGCAGATCAGTGTCTGTGCCATGGCAGTGTGGGGACAGAGCCAACTGGATCACCAGGGAAGAAAGAAACATGACACAGTTTCTGCCATGGCCCCTTCCAGACTCACAAAGTCTACAGCACTGGTAAATTCCTTGTGTAGCCCTTTTTGGCAGCACAAGGCCACCCTAAGCCGTTTCTGTCTGCTCTGCTATTAGCATTCATGGTAAGGATGGCAGGAAAGAGTATAACTCACCTCAGCTGATGAGTATCCCGAGGAGGAATATCTGGACATATCAAAGTCATCATCACTGCAGGGAAGGATGAGACACAGCAAAGAAGGAAACAGTTAGAGAAACCTGTATTTCCTGGTTAGCCCTGTCTTTCTCATGCCATGAAGCTGTCCTTGAGGCACAGAGAAGTTACATCAAAGGTGCCTGGAGAGTAACTTTCATCTGTGACCCTCAGACCTTTTCATCAAAGTGCTTTAGTCACATCTCTTTCTACTTGTTTACACACACAGACCAGTTACGGCATATGCCGAAGGGCACAGCAAGGAAGAGTGCGAGTGGCCTGCAAGAGCGGTTTCAGAAAGAGTTAGCTTCAGTGCTGCACTCTGGCATGAAAGCTCACTTGCACTGTAACGCATGTCTTATTAACACCTTGCCTACCTGTCCGTATCCAGGGCTACCAGTGGCTTTTCATCTGGACTCTGGTCTAATGATGAATAGCCCTTATTGGGAACGACGAGCCTGAAATAATTAAACATCATCCGTTAACCACACAGCAAAGCTCAGTACCACACATAGTCTAGGGAAAAAGCTATATGATAGTCAGCCTGTCCCAATTTCACTTCCTTGCCAGCCCTCCCTTATCGGTAAAGATGTTTAAATGGGTGAAATTCAGAGGAAGCAAGCTTTGTTTCTGGGTAGGTTAGAGCAGTTTCACAGGGATGAATGCTGGACATGCCTTGGGAACACGCTCCTCCCTGGAAGAAAAAACAGTTGGGACACTCCACGCCTCATTCTGGTGAACCTGCTTGTCATATCACATTGCTCATTTTTGTGTTGCTTTTTTTCCCTAGCAACGAATACATGACACTAGCAATAAATAAATAGGAGAAGGAGGCTAGGGGAAGGCAGAGGCTCAGTGCTCCTACTATTCTACTACTGGAAATCAGGGATGTGGTCTTTCTGCCTAAGTCCCTACCCAGCCCCCCGCAACACAACACTTCTGAGGTTTCAGTCCTGAATTTAGTAATATGAGAAATATGAGCTGGTGGGTGCAGCATAAGAGCTAGCAGTCAGACTAGCACTTTTTAAATCCCATTATTTTATAATGACTTTCATTTAATCAGAAGTGTTACAAAGGCTGATGATGACTTTGCACCTTTAATTGTCTGAGAGAGAGTTTGTGAAATGGAATACAGGCTCCAGAGCTTCTAGGATAAGTAAAATGCATTAATACAATGCTATCTAATTCACAACAGTTATTTCATCCACAAAACTGCACAAAGACTTTGGTTCATATTTAAAATAAGATCAACCAAACCAAGCAAATTGAATAAGATTCTATGTTCATCAGGTGGGAACGGTAACAGTGATGAAAATCTCCTTTTTAAATGGGTTAACTCAGGTTTTCTCCCAAATGAAGAACTGGACCTTAACAACACATAATGACACACAATGAAGCTTCACTAGGATTTTGGGAAGTATAAATCTAAAGATGATAATCCATCTCATCCGTGCTCCAACTGCTCTCTAACTACCTGAAGTGTTTTTATGCTTCTGCACAGAAAATTTCAGGAAGCCATTACAATTTTAAAAATACAGAGGCCTGCCAGGCACTAAAGATGGGCAGGCTGAGGGAGAGTAAAATACATCAAATGTTATCACAAAGCAGACACATAGGTTCACAACTAGTTGTATTTTCTTACTGTGTTCATTGAAAAACAAGACTAAAGAAATTAATTTTAAAACTGATGCAGAATTTCCAACTTGCTGCACCAGGGGACTGGAGAAAATGGGATCCACTTGCAAAATTCAATACCCCTTCTCATAGTACTGGGACCATGCTCATCCTGAAGCATGTAGGAAGGAAGTCAAGAAACAAAGATGTCTGGAACTGAAGCTGTGATCTGGCAGCAGTAGCTTGCCCATATCAGAAGTACTGACTTCCATTCTTGCTCTCCAGTTTTCAAGTCACTGCTCCATATATACTCACCGATGGTTGTTACCATATAATGAGTGAACAAAGGGGATCTAGGAGAAGAACCCTTTGTGGTGCAATTTACTTGACTTAAAAAATCACTACATCTTTGTCTTGAGAAACGTCTTTTTTCTTCATAACACAGAACTCCAATTTTTCTGCAACAGACAAAAACTCTGATAATGTCTCTGCCCTGATCTAAGTCTTTCCCTTGCATCCTGATTGTCCTTATTTTCGCTTCCCACTGTCTTTGGAACAAAGCTGGGTAGCAGTCGTAGCTGCTTTCATCTGCAGCTGTCCCAGTATGAGCTTCTTGCCTTGGTGTTTTTGTTCACTTAACATGAAATATGTTATGACATAAATCTGAGTTCAGGTTATTCTCAGTGTGGACTGCAATATCTGGCTGTGCCCAAGTGGTGCGGGTGGTGTTGTGGGCTCTGCCTGTGCTTGTTGCAAGTGTGCCAGCATCACCCCAACCTTGTTCACATTTTATTTGCTCTTAGGGAGACTGAGTGTGTTATGGATCTAGATCCTTTCACCTCTAATGCTGACTGTGCCCCTAGCCCAGGAGAAGACCAAATGGTGAAGGCAACCTGGTCCTACGTTAGATGTCAGAACTTCATACAGATAATACAGAAGAACAGAAGCCTTGGGGAAGGAGGAAGAGGTGGAGCAGATATTATGAGAGCCAATGTGTTTTGCCTGAATGAAGCAAAACGTATTTGATGAGAACAGCAGAACTGTTAAAAAGGGCAAAATGGCTTTAGCTTATTCTCCTCCTGCAGAGACCAGAGGAAGCCAGCAGTTCAGATTTCAAGAGTAACCATAACCTGGACATTTTGCAGTGTATCCCACTGGAGTATCTTCCATTATACTGCAACCATCATACCATGAAAAGAAGCTGCTTGAACAAGCTTGGGGCATTTCTGCCTTCCTGGGGTTGCCACAGACCGAACCATTCTGAGGTATTACCAGGGCTGTGCTCGTGGTGCAGCTTGGTTCCTAGAAAGCCATGGGAACTGGGGGATGAAGGTACCCTGTGCCAGACACCTCCCAGCCATATGGCAACAACGGAGCTTGGCTGTATCTGCTACTAAAGCAATGGCTGCAAACCTCTGTTTTGCAAATCCCAAGGGGTGCTTCTAAAAGCTGTGTGAAAAGTAACTAAGAAAAGCACGTCTACTGACAGCAGGCTTCACTACTGACAGCAGGCTTCACTTGGCTGTGGAGGAGTCCACATATCCTCTGAACAGTGCTCAGGTGTCCACAAATGGAATAAAGCTGAGCTGGCTGAGCTGGCTGTTTGAAAGCTTTTGTCAATAGGTGTCACTGCTCTGCTCTTCCTCACTCAAATCACTCTTCTTTCCATTGGCAGCTTGGAAACAATCACCTTACCAAGCAGCAATCACTAGTTTTATAGGTAGGCGTCTGTACTTGTCTCATCTTCTCTCCCTTACCATATTCCTCTGCTAATTTCAGGGTTTCTAAATCTCTTAAGCAGCAAATCTGCTACCATTCCTCTCGGGAAGCTAGCATGCAGCCTACTGCCAAAAGAAACCAAGTTTTTCCAGCTTGTATTTGGAAGACAAGGAGGAACAGTGGGCATGGAAAACCCAGCTGAGAGCATTTGCTGAAATTCTTGCTGCCACAAAGGGCCTGGCTCCTTTATATGGTCTCAACAACCAAACACAGAGCAGGGAGCAATGCAGCGTATCCCACCAACATTGAGAGGCTTACAAATAAAACCTGACAAAGTCCTGGCATGATTTATGACTACTATTTTGGGTTTTGGGAATTAATGTGAATAAGGGACCTCATCTATTGGATGTGTTGCATACAGCAAAGCTCTGACCTGCAACTCCTATTCTACTTAATATATGGTAATCCATGCAACTTTCCCATTCATCAGCATACACCCAGCATTCAAGCAGATTCTTCCGTCATTTTAAGTGAGGTCCTCCACTAAAACCTGACACTTTTCTAATAGCGTGCAAAGCGTGCAATTCCGTGGGTTCAGGGGTGCTCCTGCCTCCTGAATGCAGGTAAGTAATACATTGGCGTCCTGAAGCTTGCACAGAAAAAAATAGAAATACTCTAGAAGACAGTATTCAGCTAGGAACGTCTTTGTTTACAGTGATTTGTAGAACTGTCTGATACTGTCATACAGGGATGTGCCAAAGCCGCTCCAGCAAAGTATTACCATGCTGTTCAAAGTGTGGAGGAGGTGTAGAGCAAAGCACACAGAGAGGGATTATTTACAATCCTTCATTAAGTCAATCAGTGTGGGGAAGGGGTCATCATCAAAAAAGAGCAAGGGAACTACTGTGATAGAAGCAGCCAAGGAAGAACTAAGCTCTAAACCAGTTTGTGTTACATGAAGCAGCATCATACCTCTCCCGCTGGCAGGATTATGTGTTACATGAGGCTACCCAGAACATGCAAGACAGCTTTATTAAATCCCTGATTTTTACCAAGCTGGGCTGCCTGTGCATCCTACAGGCTGCACTGTCACTGGTCCCAGGCTCAGCTCTCCTTGCATCTCCCCAGGGGATGGGATGCGACATAGCACAGAGCATTTGGGCCTGTCAGCTCTGGAGAGTGCCATTGCTGTTCTCGCAGCGTGTTTGGCCGTAGGTGAATGGCAATGAACATCGTCCTTGCCCATCCCGAGGCCATTAGGGATTGAAGCGTAGAACACAGCTGAGTGCTCTTCCAGTCCTTTACCTTGTTCGTGCCATCACGTTGTTCTTCTTGGGCTGCTGATTAACTGGGCTTCCCATGTTGCCGTTCTTCAGGGAGCCCTTCCGAGCCAGCTCCCTCTGCTTCTCTGCATATGGGATACAAAAGGGAAAAGCAAAATTAGGGCAATAGCCTGGCTGGCCACCATACAGCTGCAGAAACCCAGATTTGATAGGGGCAAAAGGCACCGCAGAATTAACAGCAAAGGACATGAGCTCTCCATCTCCCAAGGAAGGACACTGTAGAGGCCAGGTGAGCTGTGTCCCATTTCCTCCAAGGTCACCAGGGGCTAAAACTAATGTACCTCAACTCACAGCAGCTTGTTGACACCACCACACTAAGATGGTCATGGAGCTACTGGATGAGACCCAGCTGGGGCAGAGAAAGGGCAGAGACCTTGTCTCCATTTGCACCCAGCTGCTGCATGGACCCCAAGGCTGTGCTTTGTGCCGGACAAAGGAATTTATCCTTCTACTTTTTCTCTTCCTACTCAGGCTGCTGCTGAGGGCCCCAATGGGGGTAGAAAAGTGTCTCCATCAAAGCAGCACCATCATTTAGTGTTAGTCCAACCTAGCTTGACACCAGGCCTGAGTTATTACTGTTTCCCTAGACAGCAACTCACCAGACTAACACACCCTACAGCAGAACGTGTTGCTGCCTTCCTTGCTTCTCCTCCTGGCAACCTGTGATGTCCCCCCTGTGTCTTTCTCTTTTATCTCACATTGATTCTTGGGAGCTTGCTTGCTTTATTTAAAAAAAAAAAGTGAAACATTTTGCAGCCGTATTTCTAAACAGCGTATTGTTTGCTTAAATTTTCAGAGCATGTTCTACTCGCTGCTGAAGCATACCTTAAAACATGAAGAGTATGTCAAGATTTCTTTATGTATTCAGTGCAAGAGGGGATTTAAATTAGCTTCTCCTTTAGGAGAGACTATTTCTTTTAATAACTTCTCACCACAGGATCACAACTAGAATTCAGGTCCAAAAGCTAAGCCTTCTGCAGGTATCCAAGGTCCATGCTGTATTAACACGGCACTGCTGCCAGCAGGGATAGGAGCTGATGGATGATGGGTTTGCATATAAACTGATATTCAGTTTTCTGATTCAAAGCCCTTCCTTGTTTCTTGTAGAAAAACAGTTGGGTAGAGCTCGCAATTAGCCACAGAAGTTGAGCTAACTGCCCCGATCTCATCCTGCAACACCAGACAAGGCTTGTGAGGAAAAGCTGAGCATGGGGCCAGTAAGACAGGAAAGGGCCTGGTTAAAAACATTCTCCAGAGTGTGAGAAAACATTGGGAACTATTTCTGTGGCGGGCCTGAATAATAGGGGTTTACCAGACTGCTGGCTGGGGAACTTGAATAGTGAGTTTGTTTTGCTTCTGCTTCCCCTGCAGTGTCTGAAATGTGCTGATGTATTTTTTCCCTTGCAGATTTTATTCCCCTTGGAGAGAAATGAACCTTTTCCCATTTGTCAGGTACCAGGGTGTACAAGCGCAAGGTAGGCCAACTCTGTCCCTTCCATACAGATAAGAGCAAGGGGACACATGTCCAGGGCTGCCTTTTTTTGAGGGACAAATAAGCAGCAGAGATGCCTAGAGATCATGATGATGAGTGTGGCTGAGGAACCCGCAGAGAAGAGTACATACTCGTACAAACTACGCCCAGCCCGGCTCCTGCTGACAGCAGAGGTGAATAAATGCTCATTGAACTTGGCAGAAAAAGGATCGGATTAATAACTCTCTCTGGCATGAGCAACAAAGAGACCGATACAGGATCGAAGTCAAAACCTTAAATCAGAGTAATTTCTCAGGACTGGAACTTGCAAATGCATTGGTTATCTCTGTCTCCAGAATAAAAGGCTGGTATTCTGCAGGCCACGTGAATTTTGCTGTTCAGACCAGAAAGATAAAGTGGGGTTTTATGGAGGCAAATGTTTACAACCCTAAATATAAACCATCTTCCACCCATCTACACCAAAAGCTCCAGCGCTGACCACAAATACTCAGCACTGAGATAAGCTGCCAATGCTTTAAGAGTCTGTATAATTCACAAAAGGCACCTGACTCAGAAACAAGGTTACAGGCTTCATTTTCTGCCAAGGCAGTTAAGGCCTGCCTGAGCCTTTTAAATGGACCGGCGCTCTCTACTTTCTATCAATTGCTTGGTACAAGCACTAATGGTCTTCTCCAACTCAGATCACTCATACGGCTGATGAATCTGGACTTTCGCTAAGTGTCTTTTTCCTCCAGTAGGTCTCTCCATGACTATTTCTATGCTATTACTGAATGCTACTGCAACTTGTGGGTCTGAACGATATGAGACTTCCTTTTTAATGCCTTCTTCCACTCATTTAGCGGCTTGGAGCAAACCTTCCCAAAGCAATGTCAGCACAGTAGGAACATCCATGCTTGTGTCCTCAGCCAAATTTCTTAAGCATGAATCAACAGTTCATCTCCCACTTAGATGCTATGAATCCTGAGTCCCTGGTGGCCAAAAAGCAATGGTTAGCAGTGGGAATGGGAAGCCAACCCTGTCCCAGTGTGGTAGGACAAGCTCCTGGAAGGTGGTAGAGATGTGTATGAGTCATGTTAGGCTTTGAGGCAAGAAAACCCACTATCTGAACTTTACAGGTATGAATGACTGCTACTTCTACCATCACCCAAAGGAACTGTTTGGGTGGCAGTCTCCTGAAGTAATTCTGGGCTACAAATTCCCACCTTGCACACCAACCATCAGCTCCATCAGAATGAGGGAAGGAGGTTTTCACCTCCCATTTTCTGCTCAGTGCTTCCTCCTGGCATAGCAGATGGAGCTTGTGAACCCCATTTCTAGGTAGTGAGCTCTTTCCCAGGCTTCCGGTTCTTTTGGTTTTGGCCCCCAGATGTTTCTTTGAAGGCCAGGGCCCCAAATTCTGAGTACCTAAGGTCCTTCTAGAAATGTGACTGATTCAGGCACTTCTGAAGGTGGGACTTTCAGGGTCCAACGTTTCAACAAAAACCTGCAATTTCACAAATCAAAGTTGTTCTCATAGAAGTTGCAATCAAACCCATAAACCAGCACTGTAAAGAGAAGGCGAGAGAAGGAACCACAATCCAGCCTTGATAAATAAATGGCATTTTTCTTTAAAGTGGCTGATGCTACACCCACTGAGCACGAATCCTAAGATCACAACCCTCCACTGACCCAACTGTGCTGACTTTTGTGTGAAACGTGGGAACTATGCACCTGAGCAATTCTCAGGGAATGAAAAACTAAGATGCTCTTTCCTTCTGAGTCATCCCACACTCTCCGATATGGTAATCAAGTATGCCCCATTGGACTCGGACGAGACCTGTGTTCCCACATGTCTCCCCCAGCCTGAAGGCCACTGCTTAGCTTGAGACGCTGGGGGCCTGGTCCCACCAGAGAGGATAGGCATAGCTTGTCCTCAGCATCTGGCAGTTTCTGGCACTGGCTATGAAAAGGCTCTCCATGTCCAGAACTGCTTGTGCTGCTTGCAGCATTCCAGTATGTACAATGAACTTCCAGGAACGCAATGCAGCTTGATGGAAAATCGATGCTGACCCTACAAAACTGCCTACTTCTGGGCAACTCTGGGGCACTGGAAGAATGAAGAAGGGTTAACAGGCTTGCCAAATACAGAGAAAATGGGATGTTCAAGAACAAATGAAAAAATGGAACACTGTGATTTCCAGCCACTGATTATTTCGTGTTTGGTGAGTTTTCTGTTGGATGACCAGTGAAAAGCTAACACAGCAGAGATACAAGGTGAAGGACAGAGATGGGGAAGCCAGAAGGAAACAAGGCTGCCTTCCAGCTACTTCAGGGAAATCACTAACTGCTGGCAGTAAAAAAACAGTGTAATAGCAGAGCTCCAACGATGCTCTTTACATGGCACGTGCAAGTATCTGAAATAAATTGTTTAGCTTTCACTTCATGTGGCCATTCTACTTTTTGCTGTTGTACTCAGCGAAATACTCACTTGTGGTTTGTCACTCCCCTTCCCATGAGGTGGTTATGGGTGACTGAGCACACTGTGAGTACAGGTGTTACGGCTTGCAGAGCCAACAGGCAATCATTAGCAATACCAGCAGGGCTGGTACAGTTGGGGGACAGACAAGTTTACCCAGATCCACATTCCTGCTCGCTTTTCACTAACTTTCCAGACAGACACTTCCCTGAAGAAGCAGGATAGAGCAGAAGAGGTTGGGAGGGCATGAAGCAGCCTGCATGTGCCTTTGACATTAAGAAGTATGCTCAATTGGGAGTCTGAAGATGCTGTCTGATCATTAGTAGGGTTGCTGCGTTGGGTAATCTACCTGGCTCCATGCTTGAGTGGAACCAAGCAGCATTAACTTCTGTTTCAATAGAGAGCTTGGAGAACACAGACAGCTGTGCTGTCAGCCTGATGCACTGGGGATTTTGGCTGCACTGGTTCCTCTTAAGCTAATTCTGGACATTGTGTCAGAATAGGAACACACGGAGTGGCACGTGTGTGCGTTTGTGTCTCTGTGTGTATGTGAGGAGGGGGTCCAGGATCCTTTTGACACCACCGTACTGCTCTGAACAGCATGTGGGGCAGCCTTTCATCTGGACCTGCCAACCACATCACATCTCACCCCTCCTTTCTTGTCCACCTTGTCACTTCATCTGTAGGACACTTTGTCCCCTTATGACATTAAAATCATTTAAAGAAAGAGCAACGAGCAAGCTGCTATGTTTGTGCTAGCCTCACGCTAGCCTGTTCTGCTCGCTGACCCTATCTGAGCCATTCAGCATCTGCTCCAAGTGCTGCTTTGAAGCACTTTGAAGATAAGCTCTACTGGTGTCAAGACAACAGCCAAAGAAGCCCACAGAGCTTCCAGTAAGGACAGAATAACATCTAAGTGTAAAGGAGCAAGGAAAATGCATGCTGCAGACGCAATCAGGACCTTAATTGGCCCAGCCTTGCATCCTGTCTGGCAATGGTCTTGTATTATAGCTGCACGCAAAGGTCCTCAATAAGATGGTGCCTCAGCATGCTAAGCACTCAGCAAACCGTCCCTGCCCTGGTGCGCTTTCACCTGCCTGATTTAGGATGTGTCAGAGAATGGGCAAATAACTGCATGCTGACGAATGAAGCACACTCCCACAGGGAACCTCCGTTAGAGAAAGTCGTGTCTAGCTTGAGAAGGGCTGAATTCTCCCATTACCACTGGGAACAGCTACAGCCCGAACAAATGATTTCAAGCACTACTGTATTGCTTAGCGCAATTTAAAATGGTTACCTGTTCAGCTGGCTGGATGTGCCTAGCTGCTTTATGATGACAGAAAATAGTAATGGAGCATGTGAAGCAGAACGGACTTAACATGAATGTGTTTATGTTAAAAGTCAGATTTGAATAAATCCTTACAATTACTCCTCTGGTTTCAGTGTTTAAACAAAATCATAAACAGTTTTAATAACATTTTCCTGTTTCTAAAAAATGAAATGCTGAACAGCTTCCTTGCTACATGTTGCTGTATAGGGGGGCATTGGTTTCGCCTACACTCTGCCCCAAATCAGAAATGGCGAAAGTAGCCATATGCTTCAGTCTCCTGTAGAAGTGATGCTTTTGCGATATTAGACAAAACAGACAACCAAGGAGTTTGGTGAACATCACCCTGTACTATGCTGAGGAGGTAGTTGGATGGTCAGACCTCCCCAGATCCGCAGTTCCCATTTGTCCCAAGACAGTGAGTGACTCTGGCTGTGGTCAGACAGTGGTGGGTGGAGAATGGTGTTTAGGATGCCATCACCTCTCACTGCCATCGTGCTTGACTATGTACACCGCCCTCAACTGAAGCAGCCTGATCGGCACAAATGCCAATTAGTGGCAGACGAGGCTGATTTGCTTCCTCTGCAGTGTGGGCTGGAAGCAGGCAGATGCTGACTGCTCCTGTCTCTTTGCTGAGAGCTGCTGGCTGAACCTCGCTAACTCAATTGCTTGTGAACCTGCCTGACCAGGGGGAGATGGAGCTTCCTGCTATGGGGTGCATTGTGGGTCCATCTGCTGCAGTGGGAAGACAAAGAGAAATTAATCCACTGTGTCAGGGTTCTATTTTTTTCATCTTCAAGGTCTATGAGATGAGATTTTGAGATGTATTTGCCTCTCTGTCCCCCACAGTCAGCCAAACTGCTTCAGAGGCTGAAGACTGCAGCGGTTCCCTGATGAATTCTACCTTCGCAAGCAAGCTGAGAATTTAAATTACACAGTAAATAAAATTAATGTGTCTATTCAGATCCCACTGAATGATGAACAGAGTCGTGAGCAAACAGAGGGAAAAAGAACGAAGTGCTGACTGTAACTTCCACTTCAAGTCCAAGTCCTGATTTCAGCTCACTTACATCATTTAGCTCGGGGACATTAGCATGCATCCAGTTAACACTGAAACCTTCACTACCTTTCACCTCAGACAGAGAGTATTTGTCAGCGAGGACTGTGTCACTTCTTGGAGAGATTTCAGGGTACGTACATCAATAGGGGCTTTGCCTGCAGACTGTATAGAAAGGGAGGTGTAAGAAAACTGTGTGTCGGGGCCATGCTGATCCGGTGAGGGCGGTGCTCCCTGGGGAGATTTGGAGAGTGTAAGTGTGACCACGTGGATGGCATTAGCACAGCTGATGGCTGTACCTCCCTGCATTGCAAAGAAAGGGGAAAGAAAAGCGATTTTTGCTAAACAGGGGTAGCAGAAACAAAAAAGATCTGTCTGTGGCCAGTCCCCTGCTCTGAATACAGGGAATATGGTTTCAAGCTGATACGCGCTGGGCGTCAGCGTTGGTTATTCAAGACAGGCAAACTGAATCAGGATTGTTTCGTTCAGCTTCAGAAAAGACTGTTCAGATAAGCAAGGGTCAGATAGCTAAGTCATACAAGTACCAACTTGGGCAAGACAGTGAACTACGCCTAACTGAAAACTTGCTAGCAAGAGCAGGTGAATAAATCTGTCTTCCAAGGTCACTCTTGGACCAGGTTTTAAACATCCAAGTAGCTGCATTTCTATACACCAAAGTGCCACACTATTCCTTAGCACAGAGGAGGACAGGAAAATGAGTGCCCCAGTCCAGACCAAAGCTATCATCTACTGACACCACAAGCATCTCAAAAAGTGGCTTTATGTTCCAGCAGCATGTTCTCATCACCTAACCACACCATCCCAGCCCCAAAGCTCATTTGTCTGACCCTCATGTGATTATAGGAAGCAATGACTTCTCCGTTTATGTCCACTACTGGGCTTTGACATGTAGGAGAGTAGGGCAATCCACTGCAGTTAGACATCTAGCAAAGAAGACCTTATTGCTGCATACTGTAGGGGAAAAATTGTTATTTTGGACACAGAGCACTTTACCTCTTCATGGCATGACATAATCGTGCATCATCTTTGTAAAACAGTAAGTTATATTTTATTGCCAGGAGGAAGTATTTAACTGGGTCACCTTAAAGCCACATACAGCATCTGCGGCAGCAGGGGAGCAGAGAACAGGGACTCCTGGCTCCCAGTCCTCTGCCTGAGCTGTCTCTGCAGCCATTTTATTTAGACAGGTTGTGACTACGTAGCAGCAGGCAGCAATTCATCTCTCTTCATCTTTGAACATCTTTCTGTACTGATTTCAAAGGCATCTATTGTCGCAGCTCCCAGCTCACAAAGGCATTTTGTTGTGATTTAGCCTGTGCTTTTTCACTTAATTTTTAACGGTTGAAACTTTTATTCCTAATGGCTGCAAAATACTGCCTATAAAGCTTTCATTTATCACTGCCAAAACTGGAATATATGAACAGTATCAGTTTCATTTAAATAAGGTGAGGTTTTTTGTTTGTTTTGGGGTTTTTTTTGACATTTGCCTTCATTTATTTGGTATTTTCATGTACTTTTCAAAGAATATTTTTCCTGCCAGCTGCAATAACAAAGTTTGATATCTGGGGAGTGTTTGCATCCTGACAACCCTAGCTAAAAAGTTGCAGTTTATAAACTGAAATCTACAAAATATAATCTGTAAAACTGAGCTACTGTCTCCCTTAACATATTTTAAAGGGACAGAGAGAATTAAGTTACTTCACCGGGAAAGAACTTCTGCAAATGCTCCCTCATCATTTCTACTCAGCTGAACACAGATTCAAGTCAAAGCCATTTGCTTGACCCTGCTGTATGGTGTAGCAGACAAAAAAAAAAAAGGCAAAAAAAGGAGTCTCTTAAGTGCGATTTAACTCTCTTCATTTAAATAGCTCTCTTCGTTTAAAGCATCACTTATGCTAAAGGCATAATCTACCAGATAAACAGAGTTGATATTAGAGCCCACACCACATTTGTTATGGGTCCTGACGTTCTGTGAGAAAGCATCTAAGGTCACTGATGCATGTAGTAAGTGTGATGTGTATTTAAGAATGTAGCAGTACAAACTTGCTTAGCTGAATACTCATAGCCTTCTGTTACACAGATATCATCATATAGTGCATATTTGTATAAAACCCACTTGAATAGTCTGTCATAAGTAGGCTTGAACTGCACACACACTTAGTCAAATGTCCATGCTTGCATGAGTCTAAAATACACACTAAATGACTGATCTATGGCAGACAGCATGTGTCTTACAGCCTATATGAACTACAGATTTAATTTATTTTAATATGTTGTCATTGGGAAAGCATTCACTGGCTGTCAGATACCACTGCTTGGAATGACATGTTGAGTTCCCATCTAGTAGCCAAAACAAATAGCAACAGAAGTGATAATGCCACAGGCAGCACGTGAGCTTGGAAGGGACTCGCAGCTTGCTGACTCCAGTATCCTGCTTGGAAAGGACCCTTGGACTTTCCTTGTTCCCAGGACTGGACTGCAGCTGACAGTCCCAGCTGTGTTTCTGGCTTTGATTTAGCAGCAAAATGTTATATATTTGATCCATTTTGTTTAGTCATCTGCCACATTAGGTTTCTGCAACCCCATGCATTTCAAACAAAATTCCGTATTTTCTTTCAAATAAAATGAAAGCAGATGAAGAAAGGCAACCAGTTTGGTTAACATGCTGAATGGATGGATACTCCTCGCCCCACCGTGCTTTGAGAAATCCTTGCTCTGCAGTATGATACCTACTGTTTTCTTCCCTGGAAAAGGGAAAGAAAGAGTGTTACCAACTTAGCATGTCACCCTCCAAATACTCTGCTCCCCAGAAGAGGATTTTCAGGCATTGTTTCACTAGATGAATTGCCTGTTTACTATGAATCTCCATGGGAGAACAGGATATGTACAGCCCAGGGTGCCTCTTCCTGCTATTCAATTTATCAAGCCCAGTCCCAGGTACTCGGATTTGCTGCGGCTCCGTCAGAGAGCCACAAACCTGCTCCCTTAACAGGATTACTGACCTGATCTCTCCCTTAGCGAGATTGCCATTGTCTGGAAATTTGACAAATGGCCTTAGAGCTCAATTAGTTATTTAATAAGTTTGTGATTAACCAATCTGCTGATTAAGCTTTCATTAATTAAGCTGGCATGAATTCTATTTCAGAGGGGTAGTGGCCCCTAATTTAATACATTTCCTCTTGGAGCAGGGTCGTGGATCTCTGTGTGAGCTCTTGTGTGCGGCATGCCCCGACACTTCCCTCTCCTGCTGCAGAAGTACCTGCAGAAGCTGTTTGGGTGGCACCTGGAGCTACTGCCAGATCACTGGGGCATGGTGGCCCTTGGGGACAGCTCGGCATTGCAGTCCAGTTCTCATACCTGATGCAGCTCAAAGTCTCCCACACCTCTCTTCTGAAGTCTCGCCAGACAGTGCAGAGACAGGCAGGCAGGGTTTATCTAGGGCAGCCACAGACCTCACAAGTACAGTCTGAAAGAGCCTAGCCTGTCATTTTGATATCCATGCTGCTCTCATCTGTATTCAGATGGGTGGCACACCCCAGGGAGGAGTGGGAACTCCTTTCCTCTTTCTCTTTGCAAAGAGTTTAGAGAAACCTCTTGGCTTCATCTCTGGCTTCATCCTTTGCCTCATGCTCTGAAGGATGGGGCTCACCGGGTGCTGCAATCTATTCCTTGTAGGGTGCCTTGGCAGAAGGGGCAGGATGCTGCCACCTTCCTCCTCCAGTTCAGACCCTCCTTTGGTACAGAAATCAGAACTGGGCTCAGGGATTAGTCCCAAACTATCAAAAATGATTAAACCTTTTCCCGTCCTCAAGGGATCCCTTGTCTCCTTTCTCAGGTAGGGCTGCTATCTGTCAGTGTTAGCCAGTAGAGGATGGCAGAGGGGATGGTAGGATGCTGTTGCCAGCTATTTTATGTTCCTTAATGTTCTCCTCCTTCCAGATGCAGGGCTGAGGGTTTGGCAGCTGCCTTTTCCTTCCACCTCTCAAAGGGACTGGTGGCAAAACACAGCCATGCCTCAAAATGGCAGAGGGAAACAGGACTGTCCCTGCTGAAACCCCTGAGAAAGGGGCTTGAAAGACAAGATGAAAGACAAGGTTGCTGGCTGCAGCTGCTTTGAGTGCTGCAGGAGGGGACGCAGGGCTGGGGGATGAGAGATGTCATCCCAAACTCCAGAGCCCCGCAGCTGGAAATCGGACATGTGCACTGCTGAGCTGAAGCCTCTGTCAAAGGAGCGGCAGTTCCCGTGGCTGGGAGAGCTCAAAGGGACTCAGGGAAAGACTGACTCATACTGAAGATAGCAGTAACGTACAGGTAACGATGATGACAGTTCTTAATATAGAACTCTGATGTCAACGAAACATGGTTTAGTATTTTAATGCTGAGGTATTTTACATCTTTGTTATCCTTTGTCAGGACAGTGTGTGGGGCAGTGATGGTCAGAAGTGGTTGCTAAGTGGAGTCAGAAGTGGAAGCTAAGACAAGCTGTCAGACACTGGTGTGCCCATTCAGGGCTGTGGTTATGGCACTGCCAGCCCAGCGCTGCTCACTGCCGGGCCACAACCAGCCCCAAAGGAGAAAGGATGGGTGCAAAAGCACTGCTGGCCTGAGCAAGTTTAACACTGCTTTTGGTGGGACTGTAAAAGGGAGTCTAGGTGAAGGGGAGGCAGGTATAACCTAGACTCTGAATGTCAGACCCCGCATCTCATTCTGCACATTACTAATCTTGCAAAGGCTCATGCTTTTCTGTTTTGATGCAGCTAAAGGCCTGATGAGATCCCACTGATGGTCAAATGAGTCCACCTCCCCCAAACAGCAGGCAGGGGAGGTTTCCGACTCTGCCTCCCAGCTGCCTGCTCTCAACACCATAGCACTAAATGAGATTGCTGGTAATGCTGCTGCTGCCGAGTCCCTGCTATCTGACCCGCTCTCCTGAACAACCCAGTGAGGCAGAAATTCTGGCAGACCAACATTTTTATCTCCCTCCTCGATGGCCAGCTGTATGCACTGAAGGGAAGAAAAATCCCAGCTTGGATTTGCTTATCAAAAGACCATTAGCTAAGGATTCTCTACAGCATTTCTAAAAGAAAAGGGAGGAGAGAAGCAAAAGCAGTACAAGAATTATCATAATTTCTGTGCCCCTTGCATGCCTGGGTCAGGTTTGTGTTGGGCCACAGTGCATGCATGTTCAGCTTCACTTGGCACATACATATTTGTGAGATAAAATCGCCAACTGCATACAAACATAAGGCTTATTGTTGTATAGTTACCTGTTTGGCTGCCCGACTGGAGCTGGCGGGGAGATGAGAGGAACAGAAGAGTTGTAAGAGTAGAATAAAAGAGGAGAGAAACAGCCTGAGGGTCTCAGCAAGCAAGACTTTACTGCAGTAGCACTAAGGGACTACTGAGTGTGTATAGAAGACATGAAGTTCCTTGCCTGAGGAAATTAAGACAGAAAACAGACTATGCATAAGGAGTACAGGCAGCTAAAATGTTAGGTGTTTCAGTGATGTACAGTACCTCTTGGTTCCAACTTCAGTTTGAATTATCCTTCAATAAATAAGATTTACAACAGGCTTTAACTTGTATACACAGACACTTAAGCACAGCAAAAGTCGGTTAAATTTAATGATGAAAAAGCGGAGTGAGGAGGGTCAGCTTTTTTTTTCCGGATAAAAACTTTGCCAGAGTCTGCTAATTCCAATCCCTTTTGAAGGACTTTAATAAGAAAGAATCTGCCTGCCCTTTAGCCAGGTGGTGCTGCCGGGTGGACAGGCAGAGGTGAAGGGAAGGGAAGAGGAGATGGCAGCAGGGAGATGCTGGCTGGGTACCACACATCTGCTGATGGAGCAGGCAGCAGGATGTGCAAAGAACAAAACCCTACAGATTCCAATTTAGAGCAAAAGACATGAAGAGCTGGGGGTTGTTATCTTAAGGCATGGTGGGATTTCAGAGAGCTTTTGCAGAGTTACAAGCTTGCTTCGTTTTTCTTTATGCTATGCATTTTTGTAAAAAAACTAATTTTCCTGTTCATAATCTGTTTTGAATCAAGAACACAGATTTCCATTTCCAACCAACTGCATGCAGGGCTAGTAGTATCAACTGCCACATTTTTTTGCCTCATTATTTCTCCCCATACAAGCTTCAGCAACTTTAAGTCATAGTGCATCTCAAATTACCCTGGGGACAGAAAATAAGGATGACAGGATAAGTCCCGGAGACAACTTCAGAGTGAAGTAACATCAGAAACTCTCTCTGAACGCACAGGCTGGGGTGTCCGCAGGAGACAGGGAGCAGCAATGAGGTACTGGTTCCCCTGAGGCAAGAAGTTCAAGCAAGTGCGGGGAGGATGAAGGAGCCTCAGTGTGCACACACACACACACACGTTCAGTAACTCTCCAACCTGGAATCTCTTTCTCACACACAATATGCTGGAAAGAGCCTGGCTTTTGCCAAGACCCAAACAGAAATAGCTTTAACACTCAGATTTCCTGACAGCCTCTCCACCCCACCAATGCTGGCACACTTAGTGCTCAAAAAGGCCTAGGAAAAGCTGTGAGCAGAGCGAAAGGGTGGCAGAAAATACCCTCTGCTTTCAACAGGCCTTTGTGTCTGCTAACAGCTGCACTTGCGAGGTGAACGGAAGGGCAATGCCAAGCTTTGGGGAATAAAAAACCTTTAACTTCTTTCCAGGTCAGCACCAGTAGAGATGAGGAGGAAGCCCAGGGACTGACAGCCTTTTCTTTTCTAGGGATGGCACTTAAGCCGAAATTTGGGGGCACTGGGATCTGCTGAGCTGTCTTCAACAGAGTCTCTCCTTGGGCAGTATGTGTACTGGGAGACGAGAGGAAGAATCATAATTTTTTGATCACCCAGCAAAGCCATTTGATTGAGGGTACACGTCCTGACTTGGAGCTCAGAGGGATAAAAATGAGGAGAGACAGAAAAACAACTCAAGCCGGCATTTTTCTATCCCCTGCATCTGTTCCCCGGGTGCCTTAAGTTACACTGGCTCAGCCTAATGACAGAAACAAGGTTTCTTCATACAAGGTCTCCAGGGACCAGTAAAATATAAGGGAAAGCAAACTGCATCTCCTCTCCTGACCATGCTGTGACAAAGCTGTCAGAGCAGCTCTGCCTGCATCACGTCTGCAGCAGTGTTTGGTGGGAAAGGCCCAGAGAGCCATCGCTCTTCCACATCCCTCTGGAGAGGATGGTATTGGAAACCAGAGGCAGAAAGTCTTTTTGTCTGTAAGCTGCACCGATTTGATGCTTAAAAGCAGTGAATTGGAATAAACAAGAACCCCAACAAAGTGCATCTGCTGTTCTGTGCTGGTAAGGGCGCTTTGCAACAGCAAATTCCAGTAACACAGAGGTAAATTTAGGGGTTAAACCTACCACACTTCGCTCACTGGAAATGCCTCGGTGGCTGGGACAGCGACTCTACAATTTTCTTACTTTACTTGCAGTGCTTACTTGCTTACTTTACTTGCGCTCTGCTTACTTTGGTTGACCTTGTGAAAAATCATACTTAGGATTCACCACTGGCTCCATAATCTGATCATCTGCAACAGACCTCACGAAGGTCAACCAACATCTACCATTGCCAGTGCAAGGTGCTGGGGACCTGGCACGGCATCACCTTTGTACCCGTCAGGTACATCTGACAGTCTCCAAGTGAAGCCAAAAGCCTCCAAGTGAAGGAACAAAGCAAAAGTAGACACGCTGGAGGGGAGGGATGCCATCCAGAGGGACCTGGACAGGCTGGAGAGGTGGGCCCAAGCCAACCTCATGCAGTTCAATAAGGCCAAATGCAAGGTCTTACATCTAGGTCGGGGCAATCCCAAGCACAATTACAGGTTGGGCGGGGAATGGCTGGAGAGCAGCACTGCGGAGAAGGACCTGGGTGTGCTGATCGACGAGAAGCTCAACATGAGCCAGCAATGTGCGATCGCAGCCCAGAAGGCCAACTGCATCCTGGGCTGCATCAGAAGAAGTGTGGCCAGCAGGGCAAAGGAGGTAATTCTGCCCCTCTACTCCACTCTTGTGAGACCCCACCTAGAGTACTGCGTCCAGCTCTGGAGACCCCAACATAAGAAGAACAGGGACTTGCTGGAGCATGTCCAGAGGAGGGCCACGAGGATGATCCTAGAGCTGGAGCACTTCTCCTGTGAGGAGAGGCTGAAAGAGTTGGGGCTGTTCAGCCTGGAGAAGAGAAGACTCCAGGGAGATCTTATTGAGGCCTTCCAGTACCTAAAGGGGGCCTACAGGAGAGCTGGGGAAGGACTTTTTACTAGGGCATGTAGTGATAGAACAAGGGGGAATGGCTTTAAACTGGAAGAGGGCAGGTTTAGATTAAACAATGAGAAGAAATTTTTTGAGGGTGGTAAGGCACTGGAACAGGTTGCCCAGAGAGGTTGTTGAGGCCCCATCCCTGGAGGTGTTCAAGGCCAGGCTGGACGTTGCCTTGGGCAGCCTGGTCTAGTGGGAGGTGTCCCTGCCTATAGCAGGGGGGTTGGAACTCGATGATCTTCAAGGTCCTTTCCAACCTAAACCATTCTATGATTCTATGAAAGCCAGTGCCCGGGCAGATGGGGCACTCTCCCTCTGGAAATCTCTGAGGACCAAGGCCACTACCTGAAGTCACTTGGGTGACTTCAGCACTGCTGGACTGTCACAGGCATCTGTATGTAGCAAACCCCAGAGGTTGTGAACGACTGCCCCAAAGAACAGGTTTTACAGTGGTATCCATTTTACAAATCATGACATGCCAGTACTTACCCTTTCCTTCCACCTGACACAACCCCGTTTCCTCCAGAGAGCACATCTCAGAGTACTCAGCCTTTCAACAGCCCTGTTTGTCAACCACTGCTAAGGGCCCTCTTGAGCACTAACTACATGATGAGTACTCAGGAAGCCAGAGTAAATAATTTTTTGAGGTGAAGGACCGGAAGAAATGTACTCATGAATCTTCATTTTTAGAACCTCAAATATTCCCTCCTTAATTTTTCACAATTCTGTGATTCTGCCCCCGGATTATAGAGCTGATAAGTCTGATAAGTTGCTTTTTTGTTGTATCCTGCCTTTGAAAAAAATTAGTATTGTTCTGTAACCTTGTTAGATGTAACAATCAGCTTTTCATAAGCATCTCTTTGTTACAAACTCCAAGACCATGAAGCAGAATTTATTTCATCTGGGCTACAGGCAACACATCAGTTTGCCCTAGACCAGCACTCATGTTTTCCCAAGGCAACCTCCACACCTTTAACAGTCTCGCACATCTGCCCGCTGCCTCCACTCCTGCCCTAAAATCCTCATAAGAAGACCAGAACAGTGTTTTTCAAGTTATCAAAATAGTAGACCTCATTCTCCAGGATGGATTTTAACTTTCTCTGCTTAAAATTCATTCCCCCATCCTACAGAAAAA
The DNA here is from genome assembly GCA_008711295.1 of Anarhynchus alexandrinus. Taxonomy (NCBI): domain Eukaryota; kingdom Metazoa; phylum Chordata; class Aves; order Charadriiformes; family Charadriidae; genus Anarhynchus; species Anarhynchus alexandrinus. The sequence continues at coordinate 1,240,219 of VUYV01000015.1, read as the reverse complement.
ATGCATGGCATGCAAATGGGAAGAAACATGGGATGGGAGGATTCATTCTTTTTTTTTTTCTTCTATTCTTATACTTATTGGTGGCGTGCAGCAGGTAGGGATCTGTGTGTGACAGCCAGCCTCTGGGTCATGGTCTTTTCCTGCAAAGTCCCAGTAAAAATACAAATTACAGCAGAAAAAATCCCTCTGCCAACGTAAGATTTAAGTGCCTTTTCCAGTGGCTGGCTGAGATATCACCAATGCCAAGAAGAGCTCAAATTGGTCGATGAAATGGAGGTGTTGTAAAGTCATCTTAGCAGCTGCTTGATTGTCACCTGTGCTGCAGTTCACATGAACATGTGCACAACCACCTTGAATTTGGTTCTGCTTTTTAATATTCCATCACTACACTTTGTGAATGCCCTTATTTTACTAGGACATACTGGGTACAAGAAATCAGCTGCTTGCTGGTATTAAAAGATCACTCAGCACTGAGAACCCTAGACAAAATGCAAGTCAGGAAACACATCTGTAAAAGAACAAATTTCTCTGTACACTGGAGTCAGTAAGAGATACAAGCAAAGGAGAAATTTAGTTTTAATCTGTTCTTAAATTCAGTCACTATATAATCGAGGAGGTTTGGTGAATTAAAGAGAAAGAACAGAAAGCAATAATTAAAATTTAAAAAGAAGAACATTTGCAATGGAGTGAAAATCAAGTAGCAATTAGTTTTCTCTTTTTTACCAGTGGACATACCAGAGCTTATGGAAGAGGACTGCTTTGTACCAGTGCATGCAAGTTACCTAAGTCTACCTCTGCAAATCCTACTGTGTTTGTGTTGGAAAGCCAGAAGAATAACTAGCTAGGACTTAGGTAGGCTTTTTCAGTAGCAAGTAGAAAGTATATGACATCTAAAAAAATAATGGGAGTCCTAACTAGGAATAGGATCACAGGATACTTCAAGTTGGAAGGGAACTCAGGAGCTTTCTAGCCCAATGTCCTGCTCAAAGCAGAATCAGCTATGGGATCAGGATCAGATTGGGCTGTTCAGAGCTTTATTCAGTCAGGTTTTCAAAACCTTCAAGGATGGAGATGACACTACCTCCCTGGAAAAAGTTTTCTAATGCTTGACTGTCCCCATGGTGAAAAAGGATTTCCTTAAGGTGATTAAGGTGAGAAAGAAACAGGTTGGGAATGAAGTACCCACTAGATGCTACAGACAATTTGCTGCCAACTCAGGTGTGTTGATATCAGTCCTCACTGGCACAGAGAAGTTTCACATGAAGCTTTTCCACTTTTCTTACAACTCCAGATTATCCTGGTCATCTCCCATCTGATGGTCAGGTAAACGTAGAGAGCTGGCACTGTCTTTTCCCCCTTTTCCCTGCCTTTCTCCCTTTCTCTCTCTGCCCTTCACTGAAGCAGAGGAGATTACAGCCTAGTTCTAGGTCAGATGAATGTCCTGTAGACCCCCCAGAGATGTTTCAATTCACCTAGTCAGTGAGACCCAAAGCAGCCATAGCCTTTTCTAATGTCATCAAGACACTACTTCATAGGGAGTTTGAAACTCCCTGGTACCCATTATCATTTAATTGAAGATAGAAAGAAGAAGCTAAGATGACTTCCTTGTGTTACTGATCATCCCCTTCCAATGAAGAATAGCAAAACCCAAAGTTGGGTCCAAAGGGCCCAAAGCCAAATTCAAGGACTGTCATGTATCGTAGCTCTTCTGCACACAGGCAGAAGTGAGTCAGCTATGTGAGCTGGGAGGAACTAAAAACATAACATCTGCCTGCACACAAATAACTATGTCAAAGTTTTGCTTTCACATTTTGCTTCACCCCCTGACCCACAGATCAGAGGCTGCGTAAAGCCACATTTCAGCCTGGTAGTTAAAGCATTCAGGCAGAAAAAGGAATTGAACATGAGTCCTCCATGTTCTGGCTTAAAGACTATAGCTAAAAAAGGCACAGCTGTTTTGTGACTTCAGCCTCCCAAACTTTTTATAGCCAAAACCACTTTGTAAATTAGACATGAATTTTTGAACAGTTTTGGAACAACCAATTACATATTCTTTTAGTGAACTTACAAAAAAAAAGAAAAACAGTGCTAGGGTTTACTAGGGAGTTTAAGTCCAAGATACTTGTTTTTTCTTTAGAAATTGTAAGCAAAACCTGAAAATCTTAATTTTAAACGCAGCCTCCATTCTGGACACAAACTACCTATGCCTGACAGCATCACTTTAAATTTTAAGTATGCTAGCCTTGCTCAAGACATATTTTTAGCACAGTGTGATTTAATATGTCAAACACGGTTTCTCAGATGAACTTATACAAAATACAATTGTCTCACTTGTACCATTCATCTCTTCTCTCAAGTTCCTAGTCCTACAACCAGTATTTAAAATAAATCAGAGCAAATCTTTCTTTTTTGAAAATCTGCTCTTGCTTTTGGACCAGGTAGTGACAGGAGACAGAGAGGGGCTGTTTTCTGGCATGGAATGGCTGGTGTTACTTGGGAGCTCCATTGCAGCGAAGGGGCTGCCAGCAGGCTGCAGCTCTGAAACACCGAGTGTGATTAAACTTGCTTCTCATAGCCAGCTCACCATTTACTCATGGCAGAAAGCACTTTTAAGCTCATGAGCTTCAGACTACTACTGAGCTAGACAGAACTGCATCATTCCTCCAAAAGACTTCAACACCTGCTGACTTGATTGTACCAATTTTATAGCAGTGAACAAAAAAGAGTGTATGTAGGTTGTGTGGAAAAAGTGGGGATTGTCTTGCATTTAGAGCAGAAGGTAGAAAAAAATCAAAATTATAGCAAACATAACATTTGGGTTTTGGGTTTACAGTAGAATTGTCTTAAAACCCTGTAGAGGATTTATTTTATTGTGCTATAAACAGTGGTAGTTTACAAGACAGAGAGTTGAAACAGTTCCCCATTCACAAAGGCTTAAGCCGAACCAATTCAAGCTCTCCTTGAAGAGAGAGGGAAAAAGAAGGCACAGAGTTAAGAAAAGAAAAGGAAAGAAAAAGATTTGGGCAGGGTTCACAGGTGAAAAGGACATGAAGAGGAAGGCAGGAGTCAGTAAGAGGCAATGGCTCAGCTGTGCAGTCTTAAAAAGTAAAGATGTATTATTTCACTAATACGGAAAGTGGGAGGAAGCCCGGGAGAGGAGCAGTTTGCAAAGCAGAGTGGAGACAACAGGAGTCTACTACTTGTACTGCACTAAGGACGGAGGCAGAGATGAACAGATCGCAATGGCTACATAGAAGAAGCTGGAGATCATTCTTTGAGCAAATACACAAAGACTTGGATCTATCTGCCAAGAACATATTTGTTACCTCTCCTCTCCCCTTCTAACTGGGCCTGGAGAAAGGATGCAAATGCTGTCTATGGGACATGCTTTTTCTATAGGTTAATTCAGAAAGATGGGTTGGGGAATGCTCAAATGTTTTAAAACCTGATGAACAACTCCCAGTTTTCCTTCTAGAAGAAGTTTCAAAAAGGGCACTACAGCTATTTTGCACCGTACCAGACTGTGATGTCTCATTTCCACGAATGATGCAATAAATGCATATCCTCAGCACAAACTATTTAGCCATGATTCAGGCAGTAATTAAAGCTTTTTGAATGACAGTTGTGCTTAACAACTGGAGAAATGGTATCAGACTGTCCAATTACTGCTGTGACTTTACAACTTCTTAAATAAAATCTTATATTGGTAAATATGTGGCATCTATAAAAATGGCTTTATTTTACTTCAGTGAGACCTGCTTTATAGAGAATGTCTGCCAAGTGGAACAAGGAAAGAGCTGTGCCAAAAGCTTGAGGTTTGAAAGAAAAGGAGAAGAGGTGCCAGAAGCACACAGCAGAGCAGAAAGGCTGTGACTGGTACAGGCTATGGTCTTTCATGGAGGTGCCATCGCCTCGTTAATACCAGGGGTGAAGCGACTGTCAGGGAACAGGCAAAGCTCCCTCTTAGTCCCAGCCAGGACTTGCAAAATCCAGAAGCCTCTTTGCACAACTGTTCCCACCGTCTCCACTGCAGCTTAATTCCTGCTCCTAAAACTTCTCCAGAGTGGTGTTGATTGGCATAAGAGGTTGGTGGTATCATAGAATCATAGAATCATAGAATGGTTTAGGTTGGAAAGGACCTTGAAGATCATCGAGTTCCAACCCCCCTGCCATAGGNGGCTATGGTCTTTCATGGAGGTGCCATCGCCTCGTTAATACCAGGGGTGAAGCGACTGTCAGGGAACAGGCAAAGCTCCCTCTTAGTCCCAGCCAGGACTTGCAAAATCCAGAAGCCTCTTTGCACAACTGTTCCCACCGTCTCCACTGCAGCTTAATTCCTGCTCCTAAAACTTCTCCAGAGTGGTGTTGATTGGCTTAAGAGGTTGGTGGTATCTCTGATCCCCAGCTGAGATGCTGAGAATAGCTGAAGCTACAGTAGAGTTGCTTCTACCAGACTGCTAACCCAGTAAACAGCCTCTTTTGCATGTGCCCAGCAAAGGCCCATATTGCTCCACGACCTGCTTCAATCAGCCCTCCCTCCATGAAGAGCCAAAGAAGAAACCTCAGTGGATTCATCTGTACCGCCCCATTTTGGGGAACTGCTCCTCCCCAGACCTCTGAATGAAAACTGATGGACATGATGAAGTCTGACTGCTGCTAACTGGGCAAAAATTGTGCTTAGTTTGTTGCCGCTGCTTCTATCCTACCTCTTCTCCACCATTTCATGTGGTACATCTCCCTAACTGCCACATTAAGAGCTTGGCCATGCAGGTGGTGCTTTAGCTGCATCACTTGCTGGGCCTGACAGACTGGGGCTCTACTGTGCACAGCTGTGTGTAACACTGCTATACTTGGGGCCAAGACTGTCCCCAGGTTCAGAGAAGGGCTCCTTGGATACTCAGCTGAGGTCCGCATCCAAGACCACCGTGGTACCCTCACCTAACAAGGCCCCCGCTACTGATTGGACACAATATTGATGACATCCTCATCTATTCTGCTCTCCTACTGTGGCACACCAAAGTTTGTGTGTTTTTCTGAGTTCTGAGTCTCCAAAGGATCCTTTAAGATCTCAGAGAAGCAACATGAAGTTTTCAGGGTGCTGTAAGCATCCTCTGTGCATAAGGATAGCAGTTGAAAAACAAGAATTGCAGTGAACTTCCTATACCAGCACAAATCCCTTCTCTTTGAGAAGTGTGTGTTATTTCTACTTTATAGAGCCTGATCTGCTGACGGACCATTTTAGCCCCAACACTCAATAAGCAGCCAGTAACCTTTCCTGGCAAAGAGCTGAGTATGCAGCACAGAGAAGACAAAGGGGGAACCCACATCACTGAATAGTCAGAACAAATTCAATTGACCATCAGGTACCGTTTAAGGCTCATCATTAATAAATCAAACATATTAAAAAAATGCACCATCCAATACCGTCCGCGGATGCTGTGGTCTGTCCTGGAGCCAGTTTACATTAATTACACTGGGCTCTGCTTGCTTCCCTTGAGTGCTACGCAGAAACTCATCTACCTATGGAGACATCAGAAGGAACTACAGGAATAGTAATACCTGGGCAATTAAGAACTGGGGAAATGTTCCCTTGCAGTGGGCCAGAGGATCAGGTGGGAACTACATTTAAGGACACAGGGTGCTGAGAAGCCAGAAAACAGTACTATTGCCCTTTTCTGTGTTGATTTTATCAAAGATGCCAACACCCGAGCAGGCAGCCTTGTCAACTCAGCTGGTGCTAGTCTTTTCAATGTCAGGAACAAGGTGTAAATCACCTTTGGGGACACCACTGTCTTTTAAACCAGCTCTCTACATACTTCATAGAAAACAGCAACGAGAGTAATAAATACTGTGTAATGGGACCTTGGACCAGACCACCAGCCTATCACTGCTGTGGTGCTGCTGCGGTTAGGCTTTGCTAGAGCAGCTAGTTTTTATTCTCGTCACTACTTCAATTACTGAATTCTTCCTGCCTTCTGGCAGAGGATCTCAATAATTTGCTTAATTTGTTTTGCCTCACAACCTCTGAGCTGCTTCTCATATTTGAGGTGACAGATTATGGTCGGTCAGGGCAAAGAAGAGAACCTGTAATTTGCAGCTCTTGTCTTCTGCTTCAGGAACAAACCCCCCATTCAGACTCCAGATGCTTTGGTCCATTCTCATTACAAAGTAAAATAATTTGTGTAAAAGCAGATCTTCAGGATTAGTTCTCTTTCCTAGACTATCAGACCTGTAGGTACTGTAAAAATCTGGGGTGGCTAAAGGATGGCCAGATAATGCCCAATAAAATGATTCAACTACTTTACAGACTCCTTCATGACTTTTATCCAAAGACAGCCAAGAGTGGTGTATGCAACACAAGATGTGAGTGGGTGTGTGTCTATCGGCTCGCGAGGTGCGTGGGTACTCAGTAACTTGTCATGGGAGAGGTGCATGTATGATGGGGGAGGGCTGGGAAAGACTGGTAAAGCCCTAGTGGGGTGGCATAACAAATCAAGCCAATTGCAGTGACAGAAAGACTAGGCTCGTTTGGTGAACATCGTGCCGCATCATGCTCATACTCATGCTGTCCTCCTGGGATTTGCAGACTGGTACTTCCCTTCCCTCCGTCTCACCCACTCCCTCCTGCCCAGAGCTCTCTGCTGAACTCCAGCGAATTGCTCTGGTCCAGTTTCTCTTAATGGCTTTACTGTTTACCCAAGCCTGTGTCAGCTACAGTGTCTCATGCACCTCTTCCTTTCTGGCCCTCTATTTCTTCTCTAACTAATCTGCAATAAAATGCCTGTCACAACTGTTTTTCTGCCCTCATCTTTGCTGCTCTGTCTGCAGACAGCTCTACTGCCCTTAATGTGATGCAGCTGTTCACTCTCTCATCCCCTTCAAAAAGAGCCTGGAGATATCCTACAGGAAGGATGCTACAATAAATCTGTGTACGCAATTTCTCTTATAAACGGAAAGAGTAATAACACATGAAATAATGTTTAAATAAATTCCTCCCAAGCCCCGGGAGACCTCCAAGTGGTAGGCTGCACTTCTATCTTCATGAAGAAAATCAATAGCGGTGCTATATTGCCACTGCGCTCTGGCTTCCACATTACTCATCCCCCCCCCGTACAAAGTACAGATTGTGTTCAAGGAAATGGGTGCTCCCAGGGGAGGAAAATGGCTTTGTGCACTTAAGGTAATGATGTCACTTGAGGTCACCATGCAAACAGCTATGGATATGGAAATCTGCAGTTTTGTCAATAGAGCTGGAACCTGGGGACCTAGCTTAAGAGTTACAGTTTTTTTATAAAATGTTTTCCTAATTTACCTACAGAGCTTCTTCCCAGAAACAACAGCTGCTGTACCTAATTAGCATTAATCGCCTTGTTATAGAACAGCAACTGGGAATAGCACAGTACTTGAGGTACTGACAAAAGGATACACTAATGGCATTGATTTGTCCGCTCTACTACAACCTCCCCTTATTATTCTGTTTTCTGTATGAAAAGCTTAGAAGTCACAAGCTGTGAAGCAGACTGGGAAGACATGATGCAGGAAAGGGGCCACGGATGTGGGCAGGGACTGAGCAATTCAGCCTACACAAGACGCTTGCTGCCTGCTCTTTTTGGGACTGTATCTCCCAGCACCAGTTCTTCATCTTGACTTGAGGCAAGAGCATCCGTGGAAGGTGATCTCTGAGCAAGGCATCGTTTTGAATTGGACTGGGATAGGATACTCTGCTGTGCGCTTTGTGGCTTTTCAGTGGAGATGCTCTGAACAAAAAACAAGCTCTGAACCCACACCCAACCCTAGGAGATGGGGATAAACACCAATTGAAAGCTCAGTCTCAGTAGCCACATGGGGAGATAAAGCCAGTTTGTCCTTTACCAGGATTCAAGACCATCTGTAAAGTTTCAACCAGAAATGCACCAATTTTGTTATGTTGAATCCTGAGGGCTTTGTAGTTCTCAGCTCATTGACTCATATTCCCAGTACTACTCCCCCCTGATCATACAGCAATTCAATATCTGCCATGAATGCACAGCAGCAGGCTGGAAAGCAGAAACTAACACCACAGATGTGTCATCAGCCTCTGTCCCCAAATGGATTCTCTGTTCACTTCAGTCTCCACCAAGATGGAGCCCAGTCATAAATTAGATCCTCAGTTTTGTCCAAGTCAAGCACACCAGGGAACAACGTGCTATATTTCCTAGTAATGGGGTTTCTGTTGCTGTTTTACCTCTACCAGAGTTGCTTGCTCTAAGCAAACATCATTCCAGTTACTTGCTTGAGGTTTTTGAGATTCTTGTTTCTTAACAAGCAAGAATTAATCCAATAGCACAAGTGAAATAATTCAGTGCTTGGAAGCGGGTGCACCTAATTGGTGTCTCCATGCAGAATCCCCATCCCTTTCCTCTGTGGAAGACAGATATGAACTCCTCTGCTGCCACCAACTAAAATCTTAGGTTGTTTATACATGCTAAGAAGAAGAGGCAGGACTGATACAGAAAGAAGCAGAAGCAGACAAGAAGCCTTGGTGGTTTCATCTGAGATCTCTACTTGGAGGATGAGCACTACAGTTATTTGTCAGGGAATGACCTTTTCTACCAAGACTTTCTTCAGCTCTCCCTGGGCCATCTGCTTGAGTCAGGCCCCACTATGGCAGTTCACTTGCTCTCACCCCCTTCTTGTCATACAGAAAGCCAAAAGGCGAGGCTGGGGTGACTCAAGAGGCTTTTATGCTCACCCTACTAATAGGTCCAGGCTCCCGGCAAGCAGAATTTCCTTCCCAGCAGTAGCTGGGCTAGGGCTGACCTGGTGTAAGAGCCATCTGCACTGTGTCTACTAGGGAAAAAACCAACATACTACAATGCAGCTGGCAGGAAGAAAGTGTTAGTATCCTATTAATAAATGAAACAGCTCTGCTCTGTTAGTGTGACAACAGCTTCTCCCTCTTGAGGCAAGGAAAGTTTCTGGTCAGGCTGGTGGATTATATACTTGAGCTACAACAACTTACACCAAAGGCAACTTCATGACACTTGCTTCTCCTTATGGGGCTGACTAGTATCAGCCACTGTGCTTTTTGGTATTTAGATAAATACCAGCATGAGATCTAAGCTGGGAGGAGAACCAAACAGTAGCTAGGAAAGCAGGAAGATTACCTACTACATTTACAATTCAGGTCATTTTTTTACAAGAAGCTTTGCAAAGAAAATCTAAAACAAAACCCATAAACACTGTGACACCTGCATCAATATGAACTAGGGTTCCTCTTGGTCATATGGCAGGAGACCTCATCTGCATCTATCTCACTCAGTCTTAAAGTGGGACGCAGTTTGCCTAGCTTAGACACCCATTCTCCACTGAGCAGTCTTCCAAAAACAGTGCCTTATTCTCTATCTAGTCCAAGGAGAGGAGGTGCTTACATCTAAGGCAATAGGTATCTCAGAGGTATGAAGGCTGCTATGAGTGTCTCTGTCTGTCTGCCTCTCTCCCATACATTCATCTGCAGATGGGGGTGCAGGAGATTTACTGCCAAGCTCCCGGTGTGGTGGATGTGCTGATGAAGATGCCACTGCCACGATCCCTCATCACCACTGTAGCTTGTTCTGCAGCACTCCAACCAATTACCACATCGCCCATTCTGTTTTAACACAAAGCGTAACATCATTGACTGCTAGGTATGACAGACAGACTGTCTGGATGGGGATTTCAGCACAGAGAAGGGAAATTAAAAATGCAAAATAGAAAAACAGATGGCATAAGCTTCATTAAAATAATATCTTGTCTCTTGGGGATCCCATGAGGATCTGTTGCCTTCCAATGGATACAGAGCCCCTGAGATTTACAGTTGGGGATTATTCTGTTCCTCCCTCTCTCCTTATCACAACTCTCTTCTGTTTTCAAACGGCTTGTGGTATGTGCTCCATCTGGATATGCCGCCTAATAAGGATGTGCTGGAGACATCTCCTAAGCACTAATGTACACCCAGCCCCCTGCGGTGCTGTCATGAGCCTCCTTATCAAGTGATTTGAAAGAAAGAAAGAAGCATGGCTGAGCCTTGCAGTTCCTGACAGAAAGACAAAGTAAGTGGGAGTGTTAGAAAAGTAAGAAATACATAATTAATATGGATACAATATCTGTAAGGGTTTAAAATGATGAACTACATGAACTGGGAGACGTTATTTCCCCTTGGTGTGAGGTTCTCCTCCTTTTTGATGTGGCCTCAGCAGCACGCTAAATGTTTTACTGTTCCACTTATAAACCAGGTGTAACCTTTAGGAAGTCACTAGAAATATAAGCCTCCTGTGAAGTTTTTCTTGTATCTAACTGAACCCCCCAGAAAACACACGGCCAAGTGGTTTTATCCAGAGTGGAGGAAACTACCAAGGAAAAGACCATTCAAGCAGCAGGCTAAATCTGTGTTCAGTGCGTACAGCACAGCACAGTCTTTCTGTCACACTTCAATCACTGCCGCCTCTGGAAGCAAAAGTTGCATTCATGCTGAGTTGGTATTTAATTGAGCTCACTTGAACCAAGCTTCCAGCAAGCACATATGACAGATTTACATATGAATCTTCACAGAGTGAAAAAATGACATTTATCAACCTTCCATCAGAGCATTTGACATTTGAACAATTGATTCTGGTTTAACAGCAAAAAATGCCACTATCCATATGGAAAAGCTGCAATAGGATTATAACCCTAGTCACTACCATCCCCAACAATGGCTCTCCCAGCTAAGCTATTAAACATTCATATACTACCTTAACTTTGTCTAGCCTTAAAGAGATTAAAAACCCAATCCAAATCTTGAATTTAATGCAGAAGAGACAAAAATATCTAGTTGGAGGAACAGGGACCAGAGCTGGGAGTTGCCAGCTATTAAACTGCTTGAAAATTGTAAAGGCTGGGAAGATAACAGCAGCAGGAGCTGCTGCAGATTAAAGGCATGTTACACTGGCTACAGACAATACCGTTAGTCTCATTTTGCCCCAGGTAACCTAGAGCTCATCTGGGTAGGCTAAGAGTAGACAGTCAATCCAAATACCACTAGATATGTGTTCACCTAATTAAAGAGGCATGTTGTTTCTACTGGCAGAGAGGGAGGTGTTTGAGCAGACTTCTCTCTGGAGACAAGGCAGGAAGATGCTTGTCAGCCTTGTAAGACAATTCCTCTTAAGCAGGTAGGTTTCACCCACTATTACCTTCATAAGCATACTGTGGTCAGCACTGAGTATTCACTGGGCAGGAGCACTAGCTGGAAAGGAGGTCCTGGCAATGGTACACCTCCATCTACTGCAAAAACTGTTCAGATTCTTCCAATATCTGCCTTTGCGTCTTTACTGATGGACAGTAGCATTCAGCAGTAGCTACATGAAATAAAATTTTCCCTATGTGGGAAAGCAGAAGTTCTGCCAGAAAGACTAATCATTCTGTTGTAACTGATCCTTGAAAAAAGCTGGTAAGCTCTGCAGAAGTGTGACTATGCCATATTTTCATGTATTAGTCCATTTTAGTAATTAGTTACCTTGCAATCAACTAATGTAACCGGCTTCCTCTTCCTTAGTCACCTCTGGATGGAAAACTCTAGTTTACAGCAGACTGAGTTTCTCCTGTCGTATTTTTCTCATTTCTGTTATTCCAGTTTTCATATTTTTTCTCTATGGTATTTCTGAGTCTTTGTTGTACTGATGTCTCCAAAATATGCTATGACTAAATTTTCTCTGCCGACTCCTGCTTTTTGTGTCAAAGTCATTAATGAACATATAAATGAATTGACTGTTGAAGAATTCCATTAGCAATGTCCTTTCTTCCAATACTTTCTCCTTCAACACTACCTGATGTGTTTTGAGTTCCTGGGTTTCTCAATCTGCTGGCTTTGCTTAAGCAACTAGTTTATAAAACTGAGGTTTGTTACAAATCGACCTCAAATTACCTTTTCATTTAATTTGCATGAATTGAACTTGTTATCCCTGAATCCAAATCTATTTCCTATGATCAGATCTCCTATCATGTCCTCATGACTTACCAAAGACAAGTCTAAAATAGCACCATTTCCTGTCACGTTAGCGAATCTCTGGAAGATATTTTTATTGCCTAGAAATGTAAGAATATCTCAGACTTACCAATAATAGAATCAACTGCTCTTCAACCTGATTCCTGATGTTAAATTATCGAAAACAACTACTGCAGTAGTAATTATGTCTCTAATAACATTACAGAACACTCTTGGCAGTGAAAAAGGATCCTGGTGGCATATGGCATGCTGGTAGTGACAATCTTTTACCAAACTGTGAGTTGTGCTGTCGTTAACACATACTGCTGCTCCCTGCCTTTTCCTGAAAAGCAGCCACTAGTTTTAGAGTATTCATGACTGCGACTGCGGGACTGACCTACTGTCCCAATGCACTTGCTCATAGCCTGTATCAGTAGCTCAAGGTCCTCCATTTCCTGCATAATCTTGCTGCATTTGCGTATCCAACTTTCTGTCTTCTCCCTCATAGTCACTCTTTCAGCAAGATCTTGCCTGTTCAACTACTTTCTTTTTCTTTGCTGTCTATGGGTCCACTCTGTGACATTCCTTTCTGCGCCAGCATGACCCGATTTGTCTAATTATTCAATTTATCACGTACTCAGGCAGAGCCTGGGGACTTCACAAGCACTCCCCAGCCTTTTCCTGGTATTTCTTTAAAGCTTGTCCTATAAATGAGGCCACCACTAGCATTTACAGTAGTACTGCACGTCCTTGGGTAAAACCTATCTATTGAGAACGTCTCTTCATAATCACACACCAATGCCCAAACTTTCCCAAATCTTCTTCAAACCTTAGTTGACTGCTGGCCTTTCCTATCACTCATTTGGTACGGGCCAGAGCTATTCCACTGAACATGTGGGCACCCCCTTCTTTCAGAACCTCCCCCAACATGGCATAGTCACCCTCATTCGGCTCCAGCAGCATTCTCTCCATGTCATTTGTTCTGATGTGAAGGACAACCAGGGGATTGCTTCGTGCTCCAATTGGGAAATTTTCCAGATTTAGATTCCCATTTTTTATCCATGCTCTGAGCAAAAAGCACACTGTTCCTTTGACTTGTCCTTCACCAGGTTCTTGAGGCTGTGTGGCACAATGGTGGCTCAAGTTTTGGAGGCAGGACAGCCATGTGTGGATTGCTGTCCTCTTGTAAGCATTAGCTTTGCGAGGAGGCAGCATATTGTGCTAATTGGATGATTCTGCTTCCAGACCTCAAAAAACACTGCTCAGAAATAGCACAAGTATTTGTACGTGAAACTTTACAGACCTACAAGCCCTCCATCTCACAGTAACACACCTTTACCTTTTCCTCGTAGTGGCCCAAGTCTCTGATCGTTTCCCTTTTGTTTGCAGTTATTCTGTCTTCTTTTTACAGTCCCTCTATATTATCTTACTTCTTTACCTGGCCAAGCCTTGATCTTAGCTTGACAAAAATCTGTAGGTTTAAAAAGCTATGCCTTCCTTTCAAGGCACAGCTTCCTTCCTCTACCACAGCCCAAGATACAGGGTCCTTACATGTTTGTAGGTCAGATCCCTCAGCAGCAGAATCACAATGATAAAACTGCTCTGTGAGTCGTTTGAGCCGGGTGGTATGCTCAACCACATGCATGGGGATCTGCATACAACCCCATGAGCACTTCACCGTATTTTAGACCTTGGATGCAGCCTTTTCATGCTCCATCAGCAAAGACTCACCTAATTTCACTTGAAGTGGGGACGGCTTATAGTTCATGGCTACAGTCTCTCCCTCTCTCGTATCACAATCTCTGTCCGAAATAGATGCAGCTGTTGGATCCTGTTAAGAAAGAAAAGAAAACAAAACAGAATGGTTTAGCTCAAAGTCTGCTTTAACTGGCTGTTAGGCAAGTCCATTCCCACCCGCGTTCAGAGGGAGCAGAGAACATGCTGGTGTTTTGAACGGCTGAAAGCCAGGGACAAAACACAGAACTTTGGAAGAACATTTAGTATGCTAAAAAGTACCTCTGGAAATGCCAGATTTCAACAGCAGACTTATATGATGGATGATACTGGGAATATAATGTGGAAGGTGGGTCATCAGTTCAAATTCAGCCTGGGCTGGCAGTAGTCCCAAACCATTTTCATGTGACCACTCTTTGGGGTGTTGTATGAAATGCATTTACAGCTTCAGCCGAGTTCCAAGTGGAGCAGTCAGACTCAAGATTAAAACTAAAAAGCTCATGACCACCTTTTGAAAGTCCAGCTCAGAAGGAACATGGACTGAATGAGTAAGAGAATTCAATCTCTGTTCCTCTTGGGAGAGGGATGACAAAGTCTGTATGTCCCATGTTGGACCTATGCTGTGGTTAACCAGAAGGATTTAATTACAGTATCTGTCTGCACAGCACCTTTCACTGTCACTGAAATACCCCTGAAAACCAAAGCTCCCCAAACACAGAGTCCACTCTTATCATGCCTATTTACAGACAACCTAATCCAGGTAGTGTTGTACTCTATGGTACAGTACATCAAAGGATTCAGAGAGGGACAAACTACCAATTCAAGCAGTTCTACCATTGCTAAAAACATTTAAAGTCCTTTCACGGCAAACTTCAAACCTGCTGGAGCTATCTCTACTTAGCACCATAGTAAAAATTAAAATTGGTTTTCAAAAATGTTCACTTCTTCGCAGCTAAAAACTAGAAACTAAATTGAACGTGCATATACAAACACATATATGTGTATGTAAATTTGGATTTATAACAGGTAGAGCTGCACAGGGAAAAAAAACATCCAATATTAGGTCCAATATCTGAAGAAACCATAATTTTCTAAGAAATGGAACACAGCATGAGAAACTAAATACTATAAAATACCAGTCCAAACCAGTGAATTGATATTGTCCATCTCACAGTTTCTGGGGTTTGTGTATTGTACACAATCTCTTACAAAAATGCAACCCATCATTTGGCACTGACACCGGGATGCAAGGCACAGTTACTGAGTTTCAAAGCATGTACCATCATTCTTTGCTCTCAGTAAAAAAAACACTCAGTGAGCCACTGTCCCTTCCCCCCCCAGTGCCTGCCTTGTTTCTGCAGTGCACATTAGCTCTTTTTAATGCACTGTGCTTATGAGATAAAATGTGACTCTTGAATTAGGCTCTATCTTCATAGAAAGTGGTCAAATAACATATAGGGTTATAATGTTTCGTCAAAATTTTGCTCCTTTGCACTACCCAGTAGACTTTGACAGTACTTAAAATGCATGGTGCTTACAAGACTTTGCATTCAATGACATTAAATAGATAATGCTGAACCATATGCAATTTCTTCTGCTTTACTCTAATGCAGTCACTGCTGCACTTTTCCTCTAATGCAGCAGTTTAATGACTGGTTAAAAAGGTTAGAGCAGGTTGCAAACCAACAAGCCAGTCTCCAAGAGAACCTATTCTATGATCTCAACCGAAGACCAGTTCTTGTGGTATCCTTGTAACATGGGATTGGTCTCCAACACACCCAGTTGAAGGGCCTAGACCAGAATTCAGGCTGCAGGAAGGGATATTCATGGGAATGACTAGATCATACAAAGGACACGGATGTCTCCCAGACATGCTAGAACCTCTCCAAGAGGGATGTGTAAGGTGGCAAGTGGTACCACCTGAGTCCAAGCTTCCTGGATGAGAATCTTTGACAGTCCGGGAAAAGGCAAGATACAGCTGTTTTTAAGGAGCATGACTCCAAGAGGTGGATGCTTCCTAGTGCTACTGAACACAAACAAGTCCTTGGAGCCCCAATCTGCTGCCTGCAGGAAGGCATGGGAATAGATGTATTACCAAGGACACAGTGCAATGGCCACATAACCGCCTCCTGTGCTGGTGCGTCCAGCGTAGAGCCATGTGAACTCACAGCCAGAAGTTCACATGGCAGAGGAAAGGTCTGGCCACCCAGACTAGCTCAGGTTGACACTGTTAAAATTATGCTTAAGCTCTTTAAATCAAAACCAGCCCTTACTTTTCTTGGAAGCTGATGTGTTGACAGTAGCTTTTCCTCATGGGCAACCTGCCAGTGACATTAGACAGCCATTTGCATGAACAGAGGGAGGGGAGAAATGTTTTGAGGTGCCTTTGAGGGTTCGGACTCTGGTCCTGGACCAGAGAACTCAGCTGGAGCAATCTCAAAGCTGGGTTCTAGATCAAACAAATAGAAAAGGGTTCCTAGACCTCCAAAGAAAACAAAGATAATTTTCAAAGAGGAATTCATTCCATCCTGTCTTAGACACTCATCTTAAAAGGAGACGAATCCCCACCTGGAGACATGTCTCCCTCTCCCCAATGACTACAGAGGAGGCCTGGCAACTGGTGGAGACTGCACCCTTGGCTCTGACACTAGAGGTGAGAATGATGGACACAGCAGCAGAGTCCCTAACAATGCCAGCCCACACCAGGAATTAATCTCCAAGGTTTGAAATGACACTTTTCTGCCCTAGCAGCATGACATCTCTACAGCAGACCTGCAGGGGAACATGTTATGGTCGCACAACAGACCCATGACTTGCACAGAGGGATCACAAAGCACCAGCAGAGCCTGGCTGACCACTGCTGTGTGCATGGGCCAGGCCCCCTCCCTCCAGAGAGTAAAACAGATCCAAAAGGAAACCAAGCTGGGCCAGAGACAGCATCACCAGTGCCAGTGGGTATCTATCCCTGGCCCAGGAGTGCCGAAGCACTGTCGTATTTCCCATACATCACTTCATATGCATTCTGCAGCAACGCACAGGACTCCATAGTAACAACCCCGGCTGCGAGAACGACAGCATTCCCACGGCAGCTTGGCTGGAGCTGCCTCTTTGCACGAACACTTTGCTTTTGTGCATACTGAACGGGTGCATTTCTCTCTCTATAGCTCATCCACCCAGAGAAACATTTACTTGACTAATTAGCCTTTTGCTTGTGAATGCCTACGAGCACGCTGAGACTCACTGGGGGCTTTTGCTATTGGAATTCACTTGGAGATTTTGTCCTTTTTTACAAGCCTCCCTAAACGGATGCATTCAGCTCTGACCCCAACGTCAAAATCTCAGCTACCCAGTGTGACCAGTCCCAGGTCAGATGATGTGATTTCTATTTGCTCACTGACGGGAACACAACACTTCCAATCAAAAGGCAAGTGCCTAGATGTGGCTGCAGGGGATCTAAATAGCTGTGGGAATTTAATACATTTAAGGGATTTTTTGTTCCTGAGGCCTCCTTATGTCTTCATTCCTAAGGAAAAAATACATTCAATCAGGCCATTGCATGAACCTTTGGCTGGGGCCATAGTTTAATCAAAGTTTTCTCCCCACATACTCATACCTTAATTGGGCATGTACAACCACAGCATTCAAACGGTGGGGCAGTTCCTTCCTAGTTTGTTTTTTTTCTATAGGCTCAACACAATGGACCTTGAAAACTGCCCTTCGGCTAGGTACAGCCATGTCCTAATGGTCTGTACCATGTGCCATTTCTGATCATCAGAAATCAGTTCCAGTGAGCCTTCATGGATCAGGAATGCTGTGAATCTTCAGTATGTAGGGGTACAGGGAGAAGAGCTGAAACCACTTTAAACCGAAATCAGGGTTTTAAGGAAGATGGCATGCTCAGCAGGGTTTTTACTCTTTCTTTTTTTTTAAATCCCCCCTTTCCTTTTTGCAGTACTTGGCAAGAAACACAACATCTGCCCCAATGCACCAGGTCAATAGCCTTTTTACTCTTATTGTCTACCTCTCCCAGTAACCCACACTGACTACAGGGGGGAAATAGCCCCAAACAGTCACCAAACTGTACAGTTACACCCTGAGCAAAGGAGCTGGGTGCTGGGTACAAACACACCCTTGTAGCACCTTGAGAAATGTAGCTTCCTTTGCCTTCCTTCACAGTCAAGACTTCTGACATCTTGCAAGCCTAACAAGCCTCTGCTTTCCACCCCGCAAATCCTCTGGGACCCCCGTGCATGTGGAAGGTAATGAGCAGAAGCAGTTTCTGTGGCCTGCAGCTGCCCCTTAAAAAAACAGCGGGAAACTGAGATGTCTCTATCTGCCCACCCTTCCCAATGCTAAAAATCAGTCCTTTTTACACTCCTAAGAAAATGTTCTCCACTCTGCTGTCTGTGGGAAATTCTAGGATCATTAAAGCAGCTCTAGTTTTTGATAAAAGCAGAAGGGCATGATTGCCCTTACCCTCTACTCTCAAGGAAAGATCCAATATACAGGGTCTTACCCACCACTTTTCTCCACAGTTCAGAGACTTTGGTCTGATCATTATCAGCTGAATCAGCATGAGCTGACTGCTCAGGAGTATAATCCAGCTACCTTTGTCTCTCTCCTGTACCACCTGATGATGTGCGTGCTGTCTTCTGTCCAACTTAAAGGTGCTGGAATTCTCGGTACCAACACGCGTGTGACAGCCTACAGCGAGCGCCCACAGCTCAGCAGACTCCTGCCTTCTGAAGCTGCCCATGTGGATCACACACTGCAAACAAATGCTAACAAGAAAGGACAAACCAAAGTGTTTTGCTTCTTTTCCACATCAAACATTGAGTCTGGAAAATCTGATAGATGTTCTGTGCATGAGAGACTGACCTAGTGAGCAGAAAAACAAGTGAGAAAATGCATGCACCCCAAATATAGGGGGTACATTTGGATCACCGAGAAGTTTCTATCATTCCCATGTTGCCATCCCAGACTCTCAGGCTAGAACATTGCTCCTGCTAATAAATATTTATGCCTTCAGTCTCTCTGCCCTGGGAACAGAAAATCCTATGCTGTTCACAGATTCACTCTGCCTCAAGCTGTAGTGCACTAGGGTGTCCTGAGAAATGCAGCTGTAGGCAGCAGGCTTCTGGGGAGGGGACTCTGATGTGCACAGGTGGGTACGTAAAAGCACGATCTCACAGTGTTTTGGACAACAGATCTCCACAGCCTCTAGGTACCACTACAATATAGACTTGAAATATCTGTGAACATAAAGTGCTTAAAAAAAACCCACCGGGAACCAAGATGTCTGCCTATGTGAGAAACAGCATAAAAGGAGAGGCTCAAAGGCTGTGAGATTTATAGTAGATCAAGATGAATCCACCATATAGACGAACAATGGTCAGTATATAGCATGTTCAGCAAAAGAAAGTGTCATGGGGGTTATGTATGGCAGGAATGGAACCTGCAAACCTCACAAAAGACTCTCATGCTCTTTTCCACACCCCTCAGGCTTCAGCTTAAACACACAGTTTTGGAATCCATTATTTCAAGGAAGATGTAATCCCCTCAGCAGTTCTACAGACAAAAGCTAGAAGCTACAACCATCCAGGAACACTACAAGAATGGGGCTGTTCAGAGAAGAAAGGGAAGACTAAGGTGGGATACAATAGCTGTCTGCAAATACCGAAAGGGCTGCCACAGAGAAAAAGGGAGTAATTATTTTTTTTTTCAGCTTTCTGATCACCAGAATATGAAATGATTACCTTAAATTGCAGCAGCATTGCAAGGAAACGTCAGAGAAAACTGTAGAGGTAAGGCTAAGGAGCTATGCATTTGCCTGATAAAGTTGTGGAATTGCTGTTGCAAGGCAGGGTTAGAAAACGATTTGTCACACAGAAAGTCAACAGAGCTGATCCGGTTTTGGGGCAGCCTGATCTGGGTTTGGTGCAAGCTGGGAAGATCCCTGATCTTTTTAGTTCCCTTGCCCCCATCTATCTTAAGAGGAGAGGAGCCTGCTTCTAAGCCAGACTTATTTAGGCAGAACACCAGTTTATCCCAGCAATGAGAGGTTCTCCAAACCCCACTGCCAAGGACCATGGCTGGCCTTCACCTTCTCTCTGGGTAAGCTGATGAAAATTGTCTTTTTTTTAAGTCTCACATGTTGAAGGAACTCCAGAATCACACGGTGACCAGAGCAGAAGACTCTCAGGAAGACGTGGTTGTCACTTTTCATCAACATGTGCATGCTGCTGGATCCAGAGCACTAACTGCTCATCTCAGCATCACCACCCTGTACCAAAGTGAAAATAAATGGCATTTTGGTGACACAGCAACTGATGCACTGAAATACATCCTGATAGCTACTGACTCAGTTTCAACAAAGCAATAAACAACAACTGTTTATTGACTTTCCACTAGCTCTGCCAATACACCAGTTACAACATTGCTGTTTTTCTTTTCTGAGCAACTGCTGAACAGATCTTATTTAACAGTAACAAATTAGGCCTGCAATATCCACTACAAGATCCAGATTTTGAACTCGATTCATTTACAATTGTAAGACAAACTGCTATTTGAAGCCAGTTTTTTTCAGCAACTGAAAAGCCAGCAGTGTTAATACTGCTGCATGATTAAAACCTCAAGTCATATTAATTAAATTGCGCCAGAACGACACCGAAATGACTTTTTACTGTGTACACCTGCAGCTGGGGTAGCTCAACTCACTGGCAGGTGACGGGGAGTTCAGATCTTTGCTTTGCTTCAAATGGGGCAGAAGACGAGTGCCAGTCTGCCCGTGTGTGCCGCAGTGCTTGGGCTGAAACGGCCCCTTGGAGCCCCGGCCACCAAGGGTCTGCCCGCCTGCCACATTCAAGCTGAACAAAATGCAGCAAACAGAAAGGCATAAGCTGTGGAAAGGGAACAAGATGTCTGTTTTCCTAATCAAAAATGACATTTGCAGCACAGGGAAGAAAGTCTCTTTTTTTTAGATTATGATGTATGACTAATCCTGGGAGTCTACAGTAACAGAGGAAGCACTAATTCAGTAAGTAGACCAAATACTTTGGGAAAGCAACTGAGGGACAAGGAAGAAAAATGGGAGTAATTACATGATTTCTGTTAGATTTCCCTTCAAGAAACTAGCAGCACAAGCAGCCCCCGGTCCTTTCCTTTCAATCATGATGGAGTATATTTAACACTGTATTTCCCTCCAGGCTCTTCTCATGCACATAAGCCATCACTATTATCACATGCGTTTATAAGTTTGGTATCTTGTGCTAACTTTACATGACTTAAATTGGATCATTAACATTGCAAATTAGAGAAATGCCACACTGCGCTCCCCACTGCCTGCAGCACTTGCGAAGTGGCTGGCATGTAATAACTATTTAAAACCAGCTATTAACTGAGATATGTTTTCAGGATACTTCTATACCAAAATATTTCCTTCCTTGTAAAGGATATATACATGAGGACATTACACCTTTCCTTTTGTACCTCTGATTATACAGCCACAGATCTGAGGTGCAACATGAGACATATGAGTATTTAAGGCATTAAAGCATCACAAATTCATTGGTAGTTATTGTAAAAGTCAGTTTAGCAACCAGCATCTGGCCAAACCAGGATCTCAAAAAACCCCAAAAAACTTTACAACTGCTCTTTACACCTTGACTCACAAGGCAGGATACCCTCAAAATTATTAAAAATTGAGAAACGTGTCAGAGCCAAGGTCACAGTGTGTTTGGAGGATGGACGCAGGAACAGAAGCTCTGGCTCTTGGCTGCATGCTGTAGCCAAATCCTGTAGAAAATTGCAGTGCTCTCCACAGCCCTAGTGTTGCCCCTAAGGGACCACAGCAGGATCTTGTAGTGACCGAATTCATGCTTATTGGTTAGAGTATAGAGCTTCTTTCAAGGGTGTGTCCCATTTTTACTCCTTCAAGACTTTAAAGGAGCCTCACCAAGAGAAAAAGTTTATTTTCAAAGAGAGAATTGAGTTTTCTACCTGAAATGAAGACTACCAGAGACTCTCATGTGTGGTGGAGAGAAACTGTGCTTCCTTTCCATGGAAAATCCCAATACCCAGAGAAACTGGCTGAGAAAGAGCAAGACAAGTGTGCCATCACTGTTGAAATGCCATGGTCATGGACATGAATGTTTTACGGATCCTCTCTGCATGCTTTTCCAGCTCTACATGAAAGAAGAGATCAAAGTTTGCCTGAAGGAAACACTAAAAACATTGCCTAGTTCTGGCAAATACTGCAGAAATTATACATTCTGACAAAAACGTCCTGGCACAATACAAATGAGAGTAGGAGAGTCCTGTTCCACGGATGCAAGTTCCCTCCAGTGCACTGAAGATTGCATAATTGCTTTCATAGGCCATGGACTGGATCCAGCACGGCAATACAATGTTACTTAGCTTTCAGAGCCTCTGGGTGTAAGAACAATAGCAGGAAAAGCTGGGATGGCTCCACATCCATATTTCAACAGACCAAGGGCTCCAATCAGTGGTTCAATGTCACAGCTATTACTAGCATACCTCTGGGGCCACTCGTTCTTTTCCAGATAGCAGTTAGGATCCTTTTTTTAAGAAAGGTGGCTGATTTTACATGCTCAACTCCTATAGACGTAAGACAAATGAGGTCTTGCTTTTGCTCCTGGAATACCCCTGGCACCTTTAATCCAATCCCTGAGATCCTTTTCTGAGCTGTTTGATTGCTTCTCCTGTTCACTCCTTCTCCAACAATTATTTTTCATCCTGACTTTCTCCTCCACCTAGTAAATCTCTGTTCTCACAAAGGGCAGGTATGTCCAGCTCTGCAGGCTCTCTGAGGTCTCAAGTCAATGACGAGACCCGCATGATGGACAATGCCACCCACCAAGTGTCAGCTTGATGTCAGATGTTTCTGGAATGAAATTGAGATGTGTGCAGACTGCAGAACCTTTTTTCAGCCTCTGAATTCATGTTGAAGACCCAGGGATGCCCTCTCCATTGCACACCTACTTCACGTTTGCCAGGTCTATTGCCTTCAACCCAAGGCACCCTGGGCAGGGTGTTTGCTGTCTATACAAGCTGAGTTTGTACGCCCGCACATCACTCAGCCTGTACTCACAACCAAGGGCATGGATGGATCATTTAAGTGCTTTCAGTAGGGAATCACCCCATCTCCCTTCAGGAACTCAGCCAAAACTGGTGCAGGAAAGAGTTAAAGTCACCACCATGGAAATCTCAAGGACTCAGCACCGTGCTTTCTAGGGAAGTTGAAAATCGGGGAATACTGTGTAGCAAATGCAGTCAGGATGTTGAGGAAAAAGCAAATAGCTGTGCATTTGTCCAAGATCAAAGCTACACCTCGCTCCAGGAAGGAGGGATGCTGAGAAAACTGAGGAAAAGAGACAGGCTGTAAGTGGGATCCAAACAAAGCCCTGAAGAAGCACTGTGGGGACCCACCACCCTGGGATGGAGGCTTCAAGAGAATTCTCAGGAATAATAATATATGCTCAGTGGCATTCAAAGGTCTTTAAAAAATTTTAAAACATAGACTCTTCCAACACAACCCAAAAGACGAACAGCTGGCCAAGGCTCATGCACCAAGCATATCTGTCACACTGCAAAGAGGTGGGGATCTCAGCACTGGACGCCAGCTTAGCCTGGATGGAGCAGGGAACTCTGCCACAGCCCGTGCTTTCATACCCACGCAGTGCTGCCGCCTGGCCCCACAACCTGGGCTGACGGGTACAGCCAGGATCTTGGTGGGAAACGCTAACAGCTTTGATAGGGCAGCACCAGGCAGGCAGGACTGCTCTTGTCCTCACCTCGTCATGCTTAGCGTGGCCACCAGCTCAAAGTATTCAGCACGTTGCCATGAGCACAGCCTCAGAGGTCACTTGCCCATCCTGCAAAGGTGGATCCCAGCATTAAAACCTTATAATTTTCTGTCCACTAGAGAACAAAGCCACCTAGCTGAGTGCTCAGCAGCCCTTTTCTCTTTAGCACAACGCTTTCAACTTGTCCCAAGAGATGGAGAGCTCAGTCATCAGATTTCCATATTTATAAGGAGAGAGTTTCTGTTTAGCCAAGCTTGTGACAGAAATAGCCCCGCAAACAGCAGCAGGAGCAGCAGCATGGCAAACACCTCTAAGGGGCGGGGATGCAAAAGCCGAGGGAGATGTCAAGTTGCTGTCTACCTTGGCATGGTTTTCCAGCCTTGTGCAAGAAATTGTGAGGGCACAAATCATTTTGGCTTCTAAAATAAGAGCTTGCCTCGCCCCCGCCCCCCACGCCTGTGTCTCCATGACTAATTAGCATCCAGGGGGATACAGATTCTCTTCTGATAAAGCAGTTTGGCTTCCTTCTCCCCTGACACGTTTGTATTAGAAATATCCTCATTATGTGACTAATCAGGGAAGCCGGGATGAAGGCACAGGAGCTGACTTAAAGGGAAATCACTGATTTTTATAAACGTGGCTTACAAATTATAATGTCTCCAAAGGGCAGGGATGCTTCTTCCCCTCCTGATTCTGACAAAAAAGTGCAAAATTAAAGTCCCTGAAGAAAAACCTATTTTTATTCCCAGAAGTGGAGGCTTTTATCATCTCCCCTGTTTGCTAAGCTTGCTCCCAATTCCCTTGGTTATTGCAGGGTTGCAGTTTATGCACTGCAAAGGTCCTGGAGAGCCTGCTGGTCCCACACTGGCCGCTTGAGCTGGGCTCAGCAAGGTGTCCAACAGCCCCAGCGCTGCCCGATGCTATGGATGGGAAGTGACAAGCCTGGTTAGTGTTTCACCATGTTGAGCTTAAAAGTCAGCGGCACATAAAATGCCAGCCGCATTCCCAGCCATCCCTCGAGAGCACCTGAAGATATTTAGCGCTGTTATCTTTCACGTAGCACAGTGGTCTGAGCAAAGGCTAGAGTATACCTTAAATATTGAGGAAAACTGGGCTTGGCAGGAGCTGTCTGAAATAAAGGAAAGCAGACACCATTTAGTGGCACAAGGAGAGCATTTTCAACGGAGAATTTCTTTCCCCTCCGTGCTCCCTGCAATGGAGCTGTTCTCCATCCAGCTCCAGCTTGTGCCCTTGGCATCCCATTGACAGTGCCAGAAAGAGATATCAGGCCAGACGGCTTCCGCCTCGCTTCTTTGAAGGCAGCCCCTTTATCAGCTGAAATCAAGCCATCTGTCCCCGGCCTCCTTCAAGAAGCCACAGCAGATTGCGGAGCACAGGAGGATGCACCGCACGAGATAGGAACAGGAGGTCGAGAGAGCTCACTGAATGCACAAAAAGCCAAACTAGATCCCTGGTTGGACTGGGAAGGGAGATGAAAGGATGACCGCAGCATCACTGCTCTGTGAGACAGGCTCAGGCACATGCACGCTGGCTCTTGCTCTTTATTTGGCTCCTGCTGGGCTACTGCTCCTTCTAGACATGGACCAGCCCCAAAGCCCTGCACCAGCACTCCCAAAGGTCTTGCTGGAAAGCAGACTGCTGTGAGCCATGGAGGGTTTTGCCTGTTTTGCTCTCTGAGTGTGACTGCCCAAATCTTCGCATTTTGACAGTTTTTTTTCATTTGCCAAATGTCTACTCTTTGGGGTGAAATTTTGCACTCTGAACATTTATTTCAGCCTGATTTGAAATGTATAGATTTTTAGATACAATTATACATATATTAAAAAATAATACTTTTTTTTTTTTTTGTCGGGGTGGGATGCTGGGAACACATTTTGTCACCCTGAGCCCTCCCCTCTAAGTGCTATCCCTCTCAGCATCTCCAGTCTGCGGCTGAGGCTGATGAGGGCAGAGGACTGGCAGGGGATGAGCTGGGAGGGGAGGCAGGATCTACCAGCAGGACTACAGCTGGCTGGAAATGGGGAAGCACATGAAGCACAACCGCTGACCATTGCTGGTACTTCCCCAGCTGGTCCCACACTGCCTTTGAGCGAAGCTCCAGAAACCTTCTTGCAATGAAGAGAAATCAATGGGATTTAGGAACCTAACTGTCTGAGCCCAGCTAAGGCTGGTGGCAGGGAGCTATGCGTTCAGACTGCCCAGAGCCATGCTGGGCTTTCCTTATAGTCCATTTTCCTCTGTTAAAAGTGCGGGGAACTGAAATTAGAAAAAAAAAACATCAGGGCTGGTTTGCCAAGCTCTGAAATACAGCTACCGCAGCCTAATTTGAGCCCCTGCAACCTATGTGCTACAAAACAGTCTTTAATGACATACTCTGGTAAACTCTTTCTCTTCGTAATTCAGGAGCCAGCATGGACCTATGCTGGAGAGGAATCAGGGTTACACAAGGATCAGAAGCCCAGGTACGTGATTTCTTGCAGAAGTTGCAAGTCATGTAGGGAACAGGGGAGCAGACTGCACAGGAGCAAAGGTGATCGTGGTTATACAACTTGGTGTTGCCATAGAGAACTGGGACCTTTATGCTCTTACATGAAATGTAGTGAGACTCTAAAACCAGATTTCCCACAAAGGGTCACTAATAAGGTCTCCCTCCTCTTCTGGGCTGCTGATCACAGCCCTGCAGTGTGATATGCTGAGTGCTTACAAACGCTATTGAAGTGAGTGGGAGCTGTGCTTTGAGTAGGTGAAAAGATACGAATCAGGAGGGGAAAGAAAATCATCAGGTGATAGGTATGTTGCACTGAAAACCCCAAATGATCTTCTGGCCTTAATCAGTCTCTGTCTCAAGCCCTGATCCAGCCAGCCATAAGATCATGAAAGAGAAGGAAGGGATTCTGAAAAGACTAGGATCTGCTAAGGCTTTCTAATCCATAACCTGACCTAGCAGGAGGACGGCAGAGATGAACAAAGACTTTGTGAAGTGCTCAGACACTCTCTGTTGTGCCAAACACCACAGAACAGCCCACAAAACTACTTACTCGGCCATCAGGGGAATTTTGGTTTTATGCCTTTCTTCATCTTGTGTGTGCGTGGCTCTGCCATGTGTTTCTGTGCCCCGTAGACCTATCATCCCCCTGACACACTGGTGCGTCCTGTAACCCTAATGTGCAACCCTGCCAGTTTCCTTGCCAGCATAACCCCACTGCCCATACAGCTGTTCTCTTCCGACAGCTGGCAGAGTGGCAGCTCTCAGTGAAGTAAGAGCAAGGAAACTATTACAACAAATCAGAGCAGCAGCCCTGATGTTTACCTCAATTTTACCAAAGGCCGGTGCTCGTTCACCCTAAACGAGGTAAGAAATCTCTTTTGGGATGACTTTGTGCTTGGGAAAGTTCCCTTTCAAACCCCAATAATTAGAGGGCTGCCAAAGGTGCTGAAAAAATGTCTATTCCTTCTCATACTATTTATTTGTACTTTGGTGTAGATCCCTGCATCCTCCTTATCCATGAACTGCTGTCTTGTGCCAGCAGGTCCATAAACTGCAGGGATGGATTCACATCTCCACCTCTCCCCTTCATTCTACTGACTCAGCTTTGGGATTGGTGTATTTCAGCCCCACTAAGTTCTTAATATCTTGTGTTTTGGAGTAGGAGTTCGCGTACCTTCTAGCCCCTTATCTCTTTTTTTTTTTCTACCTCTTTGATTCTTTTGCTCATTCTAGCATGCCTTCTACTATTTGCTTCTTCAACAAGAAGCAATTTCAGTATTTTCACTGTCTCTTTCTTTCTTGTTACAAACCCCTAAACTCTTTCTGATTCCATAATACCCATTTTAGGATGGGTGATGAGAAACACATACCATGTCCCAGGCAACGTACTACTGATCTAGAACAGCTTCACAGTTTTTTGTCTGCATTTTAATCTCCCTGAACTTTTGTTTGCCTTTTTGTCTCCATCGCCACACTGCACAGATGGCTTCATTTGTGTTCCCTGCAGTGATGCTAAGTTCTTTTCCCTGTGTCTCAGCTTTTCTACCCTCCTTTTCACCTTTTGAAGTGTTTTTGCAGGAGAGGTCTGAATCATTATCCCCTCTTTTATATTTGGGAAAACTGAGATTCAGAGAAGTGAAGCTGCTCAACACAAGAGCAGCAGAGCGGGGTCCTCCTCTAGGGTTCTGTCCCCTGCGATAAGAGCATTTTCATAAATGCATTTCTACTGAATACATTTGATAGCATGCACCAGAAAGCAGTAAGTACCAATATTACACTTCAAACTACACTGCAGGGGAAAAAACATGGTCAGGAGCTGCAGTTCCAGGACTATATTACAGTCCTGAAAAGTGGTCCCTTCCTGCAAACATTTGATATTAAGCAGAAAATTACATAAACAAATCACAAGTCTCAGAGGCCAGACTGTTCCCCAGACATCTTAAAGGTTGATCTCAGTATACAGGCTTGTTTCTTCATCCTATCATCTTCCTTTTCCAGCAAAATGCTTTTCCAGAATTTGCCTTATGAATGGATTCATGCTCTTTGCTCATTTAATTTTCTCAGGAACTTACTCCTTTCTCATTATCATCCAAACTACTGTAATTCAGACAGAGCTCCCCAATGTTTCAATTACGTCATACATCCCTGATCAATGTAAAGAGTTGCCTCTCTACCTATCTGTCACATCTGACAATTTCTTCTCCCTGTGAGCCTTGTTCATATAAGGAACTTGCAAATAAAAGGGGAAAAGCAACATGTGATCTTAAAAAACAAATAAAAAACGCACAACCTTCCTCCTAAGGTACCTTCCTGGTTGTAAGTTTGGAGGTTAGGTCCACATTTGTGTCTCTTTCTTCTGCAGTGGCAGTGTGTACAGAAAAGTGGTGACTAGAGAAGAGTCAACAAAAAGTAAGAATGGCATCTTCTGCAAGGGTTCCAATTTGGTTTGTAGTATGCCTATAGAATTAATACAAGGGGAAGCATTAGGAAGACCTCTCATTACCACTGAAGCCTTTTAGCTTAATGAGGATGGTTTAGACAATACGTTCAGATACAGGAGTGATAGTTCACATGAAGTTTCTGTAAGAAAGGTCCCTTGAGCCTGGTTCTACCTCTTTGTCTTCACAGCTTTCAATTAACACTGCGGGTGGGCACAGAAACACTTCCAGCTCATTATTCTCTTTTCAAATACCAGTGGACATGAGATATTTAGCTGAAGCAGCCCTTTGTAGATCTTTTAAATTCCATTATCATTAAGAAGACAGGCATGGGAAAGAGATATTGTTTTCCTTACCTATTAGTTCCATCTTCTGCAGGGTAAAAGCAACTTTGTGCAGTAATTTAGGGTTTGCAACATCTGCACTGCTGGAAAAAGCTATCTGAAATGTAAATCTTCAGAGCAATGATAGACTGAAGCTGCACTCAAGCGCTTGACTTATGGCGGCACAAATCAGGAACGCTACTGGCTCAAATATCCAGAAGCCTCCCAATGAAATAAAAAATGGTAAATAAATTGCAGTCTCTCTGGGCGATCATTCTCATTATCTGGCTATACAAGATAACGAGCAAATCACCGAAGAAAGCTTGTCATTAGCTGTTAATTGAAGGCACTTTCAGAAAGTGCTGCTTAAACCTTGAAAGATAGACTGTCTTTCCAACTGCTACCTAATGTGTATATTACAGCTGTATTAAAGCAGTCTCATTAGGTGCCTGCCCGCAGCACCACAGCTCAGAGAGAGCTTCTGAAGCTTTAGATAAAATTCATGTTTTAAAAAGCTCATCTACATATAGTCTAACCCCTGGGCATATCTTCAGCATACTTTGCTGCATACAGATCTATCTAAGCTGATGCTCATGTTGTACAAACACAAGACACCTAAGTGCATTGTAACGACCTTCAAAAGAGGCAGCACAGTCCTGGCCCATTACGATGCATAATCGCATAATGTACTGACAACACAAATCATAACGATTAGCTTGTAAGCTAAGAGCAGCTATCTCAGGACATAATTTTAGGTTCACTTGCTCTTATACTGCTCTTTCACACACCTTCTTTTGCCCTTACCATTTCTATCTTCTTATTCCCAGACCTTTTATTTTCATCCATAAGTAGCTCACTGCCCATGGCTGGGAGCCCATCAGTCTTAAGAGGGTCTCCTGTCGAGATAATTTCCGGGTGGGACATCTCTTCCCATGAAGCAACCAGCTCCTGCCCTACCTGTAACCTGTGCTCTAACCTGACAAAACTTGGAGGCTTTCCATTTGCTTTAAACCAGTTACATTTCCATTTAAACTATTCTCTGTCTCTACAATTTAAATCCACCTTGTAACAACTCTACCTCTAAAGCAACATTTTCGTACAGGACCACATGATCAGTATCATATCTGGAAATCTGGAAACATTGCAAGAGCTTGTGTAAAGTGCCTGCATAACGGTAGCTTTTAATTGAGGTGTGTGACATGGGGCGATCCTGAGACAGCACACAGAGGCGGCCTGAGCCCAACAGAACAGGGTAACAGAAAGAAATATAGGGTCATGGCCAGAAAACAACCAAAACAACTCAAGTGGTTCATCTGTCCCAGAGAGATCAACAATTTAATTGTAATCTGTGTTTTACCCAGTTTGCACAGCCACTAGGATAAGCATCCTATGTGAGGAATGACATTAAGACTGCGTTATGTTTAATCACAGGATAGCTGCTGTACATCTAACCTGTCTCTATCTGTTTTTTATGCTTCCACTTCTGCAGTATACGCAAACAGTTGAAAAAGAGCAACTTAGTCAACACTAAGCACACACCTGTGTTTACACAGGGAAATGTAATTCACTCGAATCTCCCACCTCAGTCATTTCAGAGTTATCAAGAAGCTGTGAACTATTTCCTGTTTGCAGGAGAGCTAATAGACTTTAACATAGCAAAATTAAATTATTCTGCTCTTACACTATGTAAAATCCCTGCAGAATTGCTTTGAGCAGAAATGGATATTAAATTGCACAAATAGTACAGTTTAGGGCCATTCACTCCAACTGCTCCACAGGCTTTTCAGATACAACTACTCCCCCAGCTATAATGGGGCAGGGTTCAAGGAATTTGTGACTGCTTTTGAAGTTTCCAAAACCGTCTGTATGGCTGAGCTCCATTTTGAGCTGCTAGTTCTCAGGTCCAGCTCTTCCATCAAGCAAATTACAGAGGTAGCTGCCTCCTGCCATCATGCCCATGATAATCTTGAGAGGCTGACAGTGACCCATGCACAAAGAGACAATGCGTGGCATCTTAATTCTACAGGAGCCATTTCATTTACAACCATGCCCAGCACTTTGAATTCAGACACTCCTGCTCATCCTGCACAAGCACTTCAGTAATTCTATATTTCCATTGCACTGGTGGGTATCCAATTGCATTAACATGCTATGTTTTAAATCCAGAAATGAAAAGTACACCAAGTAGAACAGGAACTAGTATTATGGTTCACACAGAGTCAAGACATATCTCACAAAAGCGTGGCTGTGTGGAGAACACAGATGCTGAAGTTGCGTTCTCCCTCCCGCTTCAGTTTAACTCCTCACTGTCTCTACTGCCTGCTGCATCCAGAAACAGCTGTACTTTATGGCTTCTCCTAAGAACATCATTTCCCAAAGGCTTCCAGAAGTAGCCTAGGTCTTGTACCATCAATACAGTTTACAGGAGGTAATTATCACAGTGAAGGTGTTTTCTTACAGGGGAAGAATCCAGCCCACCGACAACCAGCAAACAGGGTTTCTTACTGAGGCCCTGGAAAGAGGACCTCCTCCTCCTCCTGTCAGTGTGACTCCTTGAGACTTCTACCTACAGATTATCAATAAAAAGAAGAGTTTCAAAAATCACTCCCCAGCCACATCCCTACAGAGAGCACAAACTAATAGAGGCAGGTGAACGCAAAACAGTCTACGATAATGAGTTGAATCATGACCTCGACTATTCAGATAAGCCTCAGTACAAACGCAACACATTCCACTTTCAACCGCAACCAACTGCCAGGCTGACAAGTTGTTCACCCACAAATTGTGACATTTGCTCGCAGTATGCTTTTGCATTTCTTCCACCACTTACAATGGTGCATTTCAGCTGGCAGTCTGGGCTGGCGTGATGCTTTTGCCTTGAACGAGTAGGGGTATGGCTCTTCTGGCAGCACAGGCTGCCTCAGCACCTGATTATGTCCTCAAAGCTGTGGTGTTCACCAGCCCAGAGAGCTTGAGCAGCTGCTGCAATCCGTGGAGGGCTGGAGTGAGGTTGGGATCACACCACTCCTTACACATGCATGCAGCCCAGCACTTACTGCTAGAGCCACGACCACATCAACTGCCCCTCAAAGGCAGGATCCAGCTCCATGAAGCCACTGCAGCTGGGCTATGCTGATTCACGGATTCTGCTGGCACAGCAACGGAAGGGGGTTAGTGCATCTCATGTCATGTTCAAGATGACTGTCACAAAAACACTACAGGTGAAAAAAATAGACTCTCTAAGCATGAGACTCCTACATCTGTTCAAGTCTGTGAGGTGAGTAAGCATCCACGCATCTCTGCAATGTGAAGATTCACCCCTGCTTCAGAAACAGGAGATTAAACGTTACCTGAGCAAGCTTGGTATTTTATACATAAACTATTACATGGTCCAAAAACTCTTCTCTCTTTTTTTAAATAAAATTTCTTCAGTTGAGGCAATGGAGGGAAGAAAGTTTCAAGGTCTAAAATGAGTGTCTTTGACATAACTGCACACAGTACATCCCTTGTAAAACCATTTCCAGCTGGAGAAGCTTTACATTTCCATTCAGATCTCTCTAGCTCAACGTGTTGCATACACAGCCAAAATTTTAAAAAAAAGTCAATACTTTTGTTCCCCTGTTTTAAAAGAAAAATTTTAAAGGGGAGAGGGGCAAGACTTCAATGCAGAATTACTGGAATGGCACTATACTTACACGGCAATGAAAACAGCAAAGACTTACTTGAGCCCTGTCAAGATACCAGGATTTAAGAACAACAAACAAGCCACACCAGGATGAAGAGACTGCTTTCATCCCAGCCAGTGCGACAGCCATCTGTTAAGAAATTCACTTATGTTGTTGGAGTAACAATTCCACAGCTGTTCTCCATGAATTAAAAAGAAAGTACAAATCTAAAAGAATTGTGTGTGTTTCAGAAGATGGTTAAAGAAACTATTTCTTTTTGCTGCATTTCAGCAAAATACAAGAAGGGAGATGCCACTGGCAAACTCCTCTTTTTTCGCAGGAGAAAACAGGAAAGCACATCACTTTAATCCAAAATACACCACTGGTCTTCTACATCTTATAACTCAAGTTCACTTAACACATATTATATCCTGTAACAGATCACTTGAGAACTGCATTAAAGTATTGACCCCTCTCTGCTAAGTATACCTCCCAAACAAACTACAGATACATTCAGAATTGAAGACCCCTGGATATTATGCAAGCAGAGGTGGAAATAAGAGAAACGAAGCAGAAGGATCTCCAACCTTTTCCCCACCAAAAGAACCATTTATCTAGAGCTCTTCTTTTTAGTCAAGTGAAAGTGCCTGTTTCTTTTAACGACTAGGGTAAGCCTCATGCAAACTGGCACCTATTCAAATCCTGTAGGAGGACAAGATGTCAGTTTTAATGTCCTGTGTCCAAGCCAAGTAACATAATTACTGAGGACCCTACTCAAACCATCTCTGATGGCATCTGAAATGCCCTTGGCTCCCAGTGCAGCAAGCAGATGAAGAAGAGTCTGTACTCAGACTGCTGGCTCCAGATGTCAATCTCAGCCAGAGTGATGATTTCTTTCCAGGAGCCAGGACATGACAGCTTTAGACAGTGAGTACCCTGAATTGTTTACTGCTCGCTTGATCCTAGATGCATGTGGTTCCAATCCTCAATCCCAATCCCAACCCCTACCCACTCCTGTGTAGCTTTAGCTCATTTCTTTTTGTGCCAGCTGTGACACTGTCACCCGCATTTCTCCATGAACACTGTGATGAATCAGTGATGGCTCAAGGTGTGCACCACAGCCTTTATGAGTACAGTCAGCAAAGCATTTTCATAAAGCAGCAAACCTGGACCATCAGGATGCAACCCTGCATAAGGAAAGGGATTAAAATACAAGCACAATTTAGGAACACGCAAACTCTAAATTATAATTACTATTACTCTTCCCTGTACAGAAATCTACATATACTTTTTTTTTACCCTGCAGGTACAAAAATCACGACTGAAACTAATTAAATGTAGCCCTTTCAGGAATGTTGCCTAATAGATCTTGGTAAGGCAAAGATAAATTACCTTCCATTTAAACCAGACTAACGTGGAAAAGCCTGGGAATGTTAAAAAAAAAAAAAACAAACCAAAACCAACATAAAAGAATATAATAATTAATTTTTTTCAAAAAACTAAACTGTTCTGCTTTTAAGAGACTGTCCTCTCAACTTTATGGACTCACAGAACATTACTGGATGTGTAGACTGTGCAGCACCACAAACTGTAAAGATCAGGGCTACTGCTCCAGGCTAATAGTGTAATTTTCCACTGGATGGTTTTCATTTACAATTCACCTATTGTATCTGGAAGTCTAATTGTAGCCAAGTACATTTTCGGGTTGTTCAAGGTATAATAAAGAACCAAATAGCTTAGAAAGGCAGCTTTAACTTTATAATTAGAAACATTTGCTATTTCAGGTGGCTTCTCCCTAGTATGTTTATAAGTTCCCTATTATACCTTTCAGCATGTTGTAAAAATAAATTATGACAAGCTGCCGAGTGAGTCACAGTTACAATAAGAAACAGGGAAGAGAGAAACTACGCAGGAGGAGTCTGGATAAACCTGAGACAGCAGAGTATCTGGGTATTCATAAGCAAAGTGTTTTCCCATAGGAGTGAGGATAGACAAGGAGTGTCTGCATTTGATTCCCAGGACGCCCATTAAACACAAGGTGAAAACGGAATTCGGTCCCCATTTCCCCATGTATGAGATGTCAATAGGTTTATCAGCAGATTTCAGAGGCACACACAAATGCTGTGCATTGGTAGCCACCATCCCAGTGTAACCTGGCAGCTACTACCCACTGGAACAGCTAGAGATGCTCCTCTAACCACTCCACGGCCCCAGTTAATCGTAACACTCCAGACTCTTCATCACTGCTGGCAGCAACCCAACCTCTCCTAGGAAAAGTGATTGAGAGCAGCCTGTAGCGCTGGGGGCAACGCTGGCCATCCTGAAGAGCTGTGCAGTCCCTCCAAGTTAAACATTAACACATGAAAACAGATCTATTGCTAGTAAGGAACAGCAAGTTCACCATCCTGGGGGATAGCCAACATTGCTTGCCTTTGCATCTAGTTTGGTGAGATCAAGAGTGAGATTAGTACAAGGTGTGTTTCAAAAACAATTTTTATATGGGCTCTGGCATAGGAGAATTTGGTCTTTGTGAAAATCTGTGGTTTTCTGTCCAAATAGCTTTGTAATGACTCTTGGTTATTGTCTTTGCTGGACTGGAACTGGCAGTTGAAATGTGAGAGGTCTTCTACCAGCTCATCAGTTCTCTGACTCCATAAACTGCCTCCTTGAGGAGGACTATGAAAACCATGCTAGGGAAGATACATAAAACACCAGCTGTTCTAAGATTAGTGGAAGGGTCATAAATCGGTGGTTCAATGAAAAGATGAGGTTTTTTTAACTTTATGGAATTTAAGACCTAATCCTTTTCTACTGTTGCCCCTAAACTGGATGTCAAGGAGCTGTGCTGAGCAGCAAGCATTTCTGATTGCTGTATTTTATGCCCTGTATCAATGCAAATTATTTTTTCTTTGAAATGTACAAGGCTATAATTGCCATTTCAGAATATTCAAGCAAGGACCACATATCAACTCTTCCAAAGATCTTCTCTCCCTATTTCCCTACTAGCATGGTTTGGATATTTCTACAAGTATCCTGACTGACATGGACGATAAACCCTCCTTAAGGCCATGTGTCACAAATATCCCGTGAACAATCACAAAAAGGAGGTCGGGAATCT
Source organism: Anarhynchus alexandrinus (assembly GCA_008711295.1). NCBI lineage: Eukaryota > Metazoa > Chordata > Aves > Charadriiformes > Charadriidae > Anarhynchus > Anarhynchus alexandrinus. The sequence goes on along the minus strand of VUYV01000015.1, from coordinate 1,204,625 downwards.
ACTAAAAAAAAAAAGCAGAGATGGACATAAATACAAGACCAGACACCACCTCTTCTGAGAAGTTCTGTGCTGCATCCTCGTGCTGCATCGCTACAAGCCATACCAACCACCACCGTCGCCCTGCCTGCCCTGTGCAGAGGCGGCTGCCAGCCAGCCGCATGCTGGCAGCGACGGGAGCACAGCTCTGCGTGCCAACAGTACATGGGTCACCCCGGTCAGGCTGCACAAAAGTTCAGTGAGCATAAGGACATGGCTTGGGGGGGTTTTCCTTCCCCTTCACTACTATTTTTCGGGTGTTTTGTAAAAGTAGACACGTTGCCGACTGCTTTTTTTTCTGTTCTGTAGCTTTTGTCAGGACAGAGTTTTCCATGCTTAAGATGCAACACAAGATTGCAGACCACACTCTGCTCGCAGTACACCAAGGAAGCCTGAAGAAAAACCTTTTCTTTTAATGGCATTGCTTGAGTTTTACATGAGTGTATCTGCATGCTTCCGCAGCCCCCACCACCTTGTTAAGCATCCTCATCACTGTCAAAACAAAATTAGGAGGAGATTGTAACATCAAAAATGAAGTTCTTTCAGTATATAAGAACATGAACGTCTCCATACAATCAACATTTAAAAGGTATATTTGCATTTAATATCTTTTGTATTAAATTCCCATTAGGCTGACTAGCCAGGTGATCTGATTGAACATGCCAAATATTGAAGAGATGACAGGAGCCAGCTATCTTGGCTCTTATGCCTAAAAGTGAGAAATCCTGAATCCTAAAACTGTATTTATGATTATAACAGAGAAAAAAAGAAAAATTCTGACTTTGCAACCCGAGGAAACATTATCTCCAGCCTAACATTCCAAGCTAGGAATTAGACAATTTGATAAATTCTGTGACTCTGTTGATTAGGAATGTTTAACAGGAGATTAAAATTAAAATTCTCACAAGTTTCAACATAAACAAGGGGATCAGAGAAGCTATCAAACATATTACTGCCTGTCCCATTATACAGGCTGCAGTGGATGGACAGGCTAAAGAAAAAGCAAAGATGCCTGGGGGTTTGGAAAAAAGTGGTGTTGTCAACTCTCCCTTCTATGGTGTCCATGCCCACAGCGCTCCCTGGACGCAGGGCATTCCAGATCACATTCTCCCAACTACAAGGGCTTTAAAAAAATGAGACTTTTATCTACTATAAAATACTATCTTGGTATAATATGACCAGCTGTGTGGTAAAACGATGTCCCATATGCCTTGCTGTGTTCAGATCTGCTTTAACACAGCTCTACCCACAGCAGGTACCAGTAGTGTTTGCAGAGCAGTGAGATTCACCTATGGAACAGTGGTGTCTAGATCTCACCTTAGGCTTAGATACATAATACTCATACACAGAACAACAACTGAATGGCCATCCATTCATTCCCTGCAATGTGTATCAGACTAACTAGCACCACCCTAGTAATATTCTGCAGAGAGAAGGATTTGGTTTATTATACTGAGACAGCACAATTGGCTCTCAGTGTTTAAACACACTCAAACGTGACAAGGTCCTCCTGTGTTATTGTCTGGCCATGGTCCTTCTATGGATCTTCACTACTCTGCCATACAAACGACCTCTGCAGGCAAAGGATCAGCCATATGTCCCAAGATAGGTGTTTCTGCTTTGAAGTAGTTTATTTTATATAGCTGTCATGTTAAAACCTTTCTGCAAGATCCCATAAAGCAGGAGCAGGTGCTCTCTGGAGTTGTTTTCTTCAGGAGTTAGGACTGCCTTGCACATCAGCTAACACGGGGACAGTTTTATGCCTGCAGTGCTATTGTCGTCCTTTCTATCCAAGGCTCTGACAATTTTCCCACCTCCAGACTGGCCATGGTGCTGCATCATCACACCAGCAGCTCCCGGTTCATCAGCAAAAAGAAACTGAGGGTTTTCTGAGGCCATTATTCAGGTTCTCCCTGAGCTCTCCCTCTCTCTCTGAGCCCCAGAGAAAAAAAAAAGGGGGACACTAAAAAAGTCAGTGTAAAATGGTTGGAGATAACATGATTGTGCTAGCAGACTCCAGCCAATGGGGAGGAAAGGATAACTCTAAGCCACCTGAGAGTTAAAATCATGTCACTGAGCCTATGGAAAGTGTTTTAGGGCAATAATAATACCTTGGCCATAATGACAGGCAACAGACACCTGGTTATCTCAACTGTAGCAGTTTACAGAAGTTTACAGAGAAGAAAAAAGAAAGAATTTTCTTTCAAGCTTGCGGTATCTTTAAAAAGATTCCCAGGCCTGCGGTAGAAAGCAAGAAATGCATGGAAGAGAAATGGAAATGCTAGAGATTAACTAATTTTAGAATCAACCACACACTGTTTGCTTGCAGCTGGTGAGTGACCTTTGCATTATTCTCAGCTAGCAGGAATTTCCAATCTACATTAATAAGCAGAATATTGTTCACTCTTCCAACAGTGCTTGCTTTAAAGATTTTCTTGCTCACACAGTCTTCAGTCATTTCCTACCCACTTCTTCACATTGTCTGCTCATCTCTATGCATCTGAATCAGTGCAGTGGTTTGCAACAGTGGTAACTGACATGCAGCTGCTCTCTCAAATGAAACACTCTACTCAAAGAGTTTTAGACAGGAATGGAGAAAGAAGGCTTCTTCACCCTTCATAGCTATGCTGCAACAGGCATTTCCAGATGGCCACTGCTACAAGACAGTTACTTTCAACGAAGGATTCACCCCAAATTTTCTGAGATTATTTGAGCGGTGGAGGATTTAATGGATGATTAGATGAAGACAAATGGGGTGCCATTTGTTGCAGACATGCAGTTCTCATTAAACTCAATAATGGCTGCACACAGACGTGACTAGATTTCCAGATTTTGGCTGCAACCTGCTGCAATATGAATTCAAGCTTCGGACTGTTTTCAGCCATAACTAAGCACTTAAAAAGGAAGCTGCAGCACAGTGCTGGATCACTGTCTTCAAAATGTAATTCGACAAAGGTTCTAATTTACTTTTATAAAATATTCTCCTGGTCTTCTTCTGTACTGCGAAAAGCGTGTCAGTGCAAGGTATTTAAGCATTCTCCACTTGAAGTAAGAAAGCCCTGTTCCAACTAACTGAAAGCGATGGCAATGATCCTGCCCATGCAGCGCCTTCTCCCCGCTTTGCCCCACACACCCGAGGCATACTGCTGCCTCCAGCCGTGGATGCATTTCGGCAGAAGGGAAAGCGGGTGTCGCTGTAAGAAGCACTGAATATGTTTCTACAGTTTCTCCAGACTATCTAACCAAAGTTTTATGGGTACTTAACTACAAACAAATAAGTGGAATTTAGCACAGCATCCAGTAATTCAACGGGCTTTCTAGCAGATAGCAGGAGACATTGTATGGATGCTGAAAAGCCAGTCCAGGTTACAAGTAGGCATTCCTATTTGACAACGGACACAGGCTCATGTTTTGGTGCCACACACAATTTCTAGTCACTCTCATCTCATTTGGGACCCTATTTGGGTCATCTTTCATGCTTTGTTCATCCCTCTTCCAAACATAGGCTGGTGGCTGCAAATGTCCCCCCTGAAGCACCTCTGCTAGCTGCTGCACAGCATGACTTACAGCCACTGCAAGGGTGCATCCCTCCTCTCCCTCTTTTTCTGGCTAAGAAGAATCCCAGGCTGGCTGATGTTTGCAGGGACCTCTGGAGGTCATCTGGTCCAACCACCCCCTGCTCAAGCAAGGCCACCTACAGCTGGACACCCAGGATGATGACGAGATGGCCTTTGAATATCCCCAGGGAGGAAGAGTCTGCCTCTATAGGAAACCTGTGCCCATGCTCCACCAGCGAGGAGTATGTTTCTGTCGCCTCTCGCTATCTGCATTCATCTCAGAGAAGAGCGAATCAAGACAGGCAAGTGAGTGCTTGCTCCATTGTGCTGAATTCGAGACTTGCCTTGCAGAGGTCACCGGTGAAAATTTCTGCAGCAGTGTTAAGCACAGGAATCCTGGCTTACGCTAGGTCTGAGGCATTCAAATCCCATAAGCATACACTCTTCTTCTTTTCTAGTAAGAAGACATTTAACCAGCTAGGGAAAACAGCCAATTAAACATTTCCCTGCAGGTCATAACCATTGCTAGAAATTCTTAATTAACAAATTAAAACTCATTTACAAAAGGCTTATTAACATTTTTAGGACCTGTATACTCAGTTTGCCAATCAGAAGATAGCCTGAAACACTGCACGGGAGTCACCAGATTAGAAGGTGGCCAGCAGATTTACCTCTTTTACATCTGACTCCTTTTACCATCATATTCAGCTCAGCTCACATATAGCAAGTTTCAGAAGGAAGCATCTAACCTACTGAAGGTGTATTTACCTCAGGGATTTTTTTAATAATTAAAAGAGCTTTTAAAGCTGTAGCTTATCATTGGTTTTGGAAACTGTGTCAAGGTGTTTACTGTCCAAGAGTGATTTGAAGGTTTTGACTCCTTTAAGGGTCAGTGGCTGCAACTGATCATCAGAGTGCAAGGGTGTTAGATAAAAAAAAAAAAAAAGACTTGTCAATTTGCCAATTCCTTTCGTAAGATTAACCCTGGTGCCTTAATGTTGCAAGGCACTGATGAAGGATGACAGAGCTTTTCACCTTGGTTCCCTGGTTTAAATTGTAGATTTTATTAGCAGTCGCTTATGTAGGCCAATAAAAAAAAAAACAGCAGCCCAGGACTCAGTCCCTAACAGACAGATGACCACACCTGCTAGAAAAGCAAACTTTCCATGTGAAAGCAGCGAAGCCCTGACCCTTCTGCTTCTGTGTGTGAGGCAATGCAATGCTGTCCTCCATCTGCAGATGGGCAGCACTTCTGCAGCTGCTTGTGCTCTGCCCACCAGCAGCACAGCGAGGGCAGACATTCTGGGTACTTCTGTGAGGGTGGAGACAAGGATCACGAGCAGTAAAACTTAACAAAACCAGCTCTGTTTTACTCTGCTGATTTGGGAACAGTCTGATTAGCAGCTATCAGATATTGAATAAGAAAGATCAAAAAAAAAAAGTGCGGGAAAAGACAATGGAAAATCTGTCTTGTTCACAAGTCAAACAACATGCCTTCAACAATATAACGCTCCCCCTTTCCAGCAATGAGACCAACTAGAAGATCCAACTCACATACCTTATTTTCTGCAGGTACTGATTAAATGGGGCTCCACCACACTGAAGAGCATGACCACTTTAGCAGGAATACTCACATCTTTTAATTCCAGTAGCAGCCGTAGCAGACAATGCAATGTCTCTCCCCTGGTCTTTTTTCCCAGCTGAGATATCAGGTGCACCTGTGTGTCTCCTGAGCCCTACATGGGCTGCAAAACTGCTGTGCTACTCCACCTATCAAGCACTCTGCCACATGGAAAACACGTGTCTGAGTTTCCCGCAGCTTGTGCCCTTTTTTGAAGGTCAGACAGGTGTGCAATCTTGGAGAAGGGCAAAACACATTTCTGGGAAAATGAACCTGCTCCCTTGTCCTCATGCACTACATCCTTTCTCCTCTCCCTTTCCCACCATCCTCAGCCAGCTTGGAGGATACTGCCCTGCTCTGGCTACACACAGCCAGCAAGAAGGACACCAAGAGGATGAGGGTTTACAGATCATGACAACTTACATTTCATAGCTCTATTTGAACAGCACAAGATGAGCCTCCCCTGCACTGCAGCATTACAGAGAGCAGCTCTGAAATCTAAGATAATGGGAGAAGAGACACCTCCACCAAGACCCTTCCTTCTCTGTTTGAATGAAACAGGCAATTAGTGGTTAGCAAAACCACCCCTAGAGCTGCAGCCTGGTGGCAGAGACAGGAGAGGGCTGGGAGAGACGCCCTGGGCTGTGCAGAGGGAACAGCTTGTTTCCACAGGGACAGGCACAGCACAGTGAACTGCCTTCCCTGCAGAAGTGGCTGAGCAAGCGAAACTCAGCGTGCCAGGGCTCAATCTGTCAGCACCTTGTGTGGTGGAGTGACTCTTTTTAGCCGATGGCATCACCATCTCTGCTGACCGATGACATCTGACCCACCCCTGATTCGGCTACTGCTTTCACAGCCTCTCTGCAGGCTGGAAATGTTTAGGGCTTCCTTGTTATCCACCATATGAGAATGTATTTGCACAAAGTTCCCAGGGCGTGAAACACGCTGAGATCATTACCCAGCACTGCTGTGAGAAGCAGATGGTTCGCACCGAATCTGGCTGGTAGGCTTCTAGTCGCACCCGTCCCTGCCCACACCAGGTGAGGGGCCTGAGGAGGGGACTGCTCTCAAAGCCAGGCTGCCAAGGCACCCAAGGCACTGTAGGACACGCACACGCTAGCCAAGTCGGGTGACAGGTGACTTTGTGCAAGGGCACAGTCATTGCACTTTGCCCCAAAACATCGGAGCTGCAGAGAGCAATATTTTTTTTATTTTGACTTAGATTTTGACACTAATTCATACAAGCAAAAAATGGAATTCTGCTAATGAAAATGGAGCACAGCAGGACTTGAGTGGCTATACTCTGTTATGATGTGATGGACACCTAATTCATTTAAAGGATCTGAAACACTAGTGCAGGTTTCTCCAATATGTTTTTTCTCCCAAACACATCTTCCATTCAATCTAAGTCTGTGTGGGAGAGGGAAAAGCCAGTATTATTATAACTGAGGCTTTCACAGAGCAATTTTATCTATTGCTTAGATTTTTTTTTTTTTTTCTCATCTTCTGCCTGAAGGAAATCGCAATGTATCATTTAAACAAAAAAAAACCACCCCAAAACCAACCAATCTACAGAGGAACATTGGGCTACTGGGGACAATAGAAGATGCATCAGAGAACCAGGAACAAAGGAGACGAAGCACAGGGTGGAAGGAATAAGCTTACAGCCTCAAAAACAAGATGAAAGTTAACAAAACATGATGCTCACAGGGGCCTTTCTGAATCATCTCATACAGTCCTGACACCAAGTGCTGTGCTATTATGTGGTCAAAGTTCACCCTTTGTTAACATGTCTTGTACCTTACAAGTTGTTACTCTGCTGGTTCTTGGATTACACTGATCCATAGACAGTTTTTTTCTCTAAAAATCAGCCTTTCTGATTTCCTTCTAAAAGAAGTAACAGGCTGTTCCCTGGCCAGGAAAACTAATGAATCTTGGTTACACAAAGATTTGTTTATTCTGCCCTTCAACCGTCCCCTCCCCAGCTCGCTGCAATATCCCTCCTAGATCACCACTGTCAGGAAGTAGAAAGCATCACTTGGACCAGACAAGAGCCCTCAGCACACAGTGCAGCTTGCAGGAAGCTGCCGCGCAGATCCCTGCCTGAATTTTGTCTGTCCTTCCCACAGCGGGGCACTCGTTTGAGTCTCTTCTACCCTACTGCTGTTTGTCAGTGAACCTGAAATACGGCATCCTAATTATCTTTGGAAAAGAGCCTTAAAATTGGTTTCTATCAGCCAACGAAAACATGTGTCAGGGGAAAACAGGCAGACTCACTGCCGCATAAGCCTGCTGTCCTCCTGCAACCAAACTACGTCATGGAGGCAGGCTCTGCACTTCAGTAATCATCTCATGACACACCTTCACGTTTCCATGTGCTGCTCAAAATACGCTGCCATTTTCCTGTGTGCCATAGAGGTGCTTCAAAGTAGCACTTACCACAGCTAAGAAGTGGGGCAAATCAATGGCATTCTGGGCATCCACCTGCATTTTAACCAAAAATATGAAATGTGTAATAGGATTTACCTCTACAGATGTGAACAATATTTAAAGACTGAAACACAGTGGTCTTTTCATACACATGCTTCAAAAACTGGAAGAAATTAGTTAGAGGTTTCCCAGGGTCACCTTTTTTCCCCGACACCCCATCATGCATACACCAAGGATGGCTGATGCTAACAGAAGGATTTTCAGGCCCCAGTCTTCCCAGAAAATCCAGCCTATCCTCTCAGCGCTGCAGTAAGCCAGGACTGATAAACTTTCTGCCCCAAGATTAGGCTATTGAACAAAGACACTATATATTACAATGATTGTTAGTTCATGAGCAGCTATTTCTAGGAGGAAAGTTTATTCTTTTTGCAGTGATTTAATGAGAAGACATTCTTCTATGGTGAGAGAAAACACAACTGTATTAGAACAGCTGAGTCTCCAGAAATAAGCTTTACAAAACAGCAAGTAGTGCAAATAAATGTTTATTAACAAGAACAACAGAAACCCAACCAAGAGAACACGTTGAAACAAGGTTCCATAAACTTTTACAGAACAGAGTGGAGACCCGGCTGTGCTGTATCGATCAGAAGAGCATGAAGGCACAGGGCTTCACCAGGTCAAAACAACCTGGTACATAGAATCGGCAAGGAAAAATGCATCTTTGCTCCTGGCAGCGTATCCTTTGCAGCACTACTTGTTTTCATTGCCTTGAATTGCAAAGTAAAGACAGCAGGATGAGTTTACGTGATTTATACACTTTGTTAATATCAGTGACTTAAAAATAAAATCAGTAAGTGTGGAACATAAATTTAACTCATTGACTAACTTTCCATTTATACATTAGTTTTTACTCTCATGACTGGTCTCTCTTCACTTTTCAGACAAGGTTAACTTTCAATTTGGCACTAAATCTAGTCTTACATCATAGTAACTATTTTTGCTACTGGTAACAGTCTGCATACAAAAGTAATCAACCATCATTATGTTTACCCTGCCTTTGGTGTCATGATAAATTAATCTGATCCTCCCTTCAAATTCCTGCTCTTCTGCTGAAACTACATTTGAATAGAAATTGGAGGTCAAGTGCAAATCCAACTTTTAAAGAGTAATGTAAAGTCTTAAAAGCACTGCACATATAAGATTATAAATGCACATTTTGGGTCAATGTGTTGCAAAATTGATCAAATTTCTGACCACAGGTCCTACAAGATTCCAGAACAAGCAGGTCTCTGCCTCAGACCTCTTTCACACCTTGAGGAAAAGTAAGATTTCTTCCCTTTTTCCAACTCCCAATTGATTTCTCAACTGTGAAATTATTATTCAGCTAGTTCAGCTTAATAGCCTGAAAATCTCTATCATGCCCCTGAAGAAACGATTACCAAAGAAGCTGGGGCTTTGCAAGTCAAACCTAGGCACCAAGTGTTCAGCTAGTGACTTTCCCAGTTTGCTAGTTTGACTGTGAAGCATTGATATCATGTGTTCTTCTGCATGTTTTATTTATACAGTAGCAAGTTTCTTTCACACAGGTTAATTCTGAAATAAATATTTGTCTTGAATCTTCAAAATAACTGATTACATATTTAAAATCAAATTCAAGTACGTTAGCCACTGAAAAGCCTGGCAAATTCCATATGATTACCTGTTACCACCTGACAGACATGATTGGGTTGAGATCGCAACAATGAGCAATAATACCATAATCCAAATTTCTCCAGCAAAGCACAGTTTCTGCATGTCTCTTCATAATTTCCCTTCCACTACACCCCCAAGCACCTCCCTCTATCACTTTCTTCTTAAAAAGCGCACATAGTAACCACCACATTCCCTACTTTTGCAGTACTATTCGCAGAAACTTTCTTTAAACTTGGATATAAAAGTTTTCTCTGCTTAACTGTCTTTTTCACAGAGGACCTCTGTAAGTCCTTGTTTGAAAGAGAGTCCTTGGTTTGTCAGAGAACAGGCTAACAACTAACCAGACGTCTCTGAAGCCTCCCTATTTGTCTCCAGGATGCAGAAATGTGTCTTGTTCAGGTTGGTACAGGACATGCACATACACCTAACCAGATGCTGCTGTCTTCCAGCAGCAGAAAGCAGTACTGCTTATTCACAGAAGTCATAAAAACAATGTGCAGCCTTGAGTATTTGTAGGAAAAACAACTCTTTCCACTTTTGAATTCTGTTCTGCTGACAACCAGGTGTTGAGAAGTGCACTGTAAAATAAGCAGGCATCACAAAACCAGAGTCATTAATGCTTTAAGTGATTAACTGAGTGACTTATCTCCTCATGAATGTATTGACAAGAATTTCTCAAAGTGCCATTTAAAATAAGGTGACCAAAAAAGCCGGATGTTGCTCAAACTTAAACATATTTTTTATGCTGCAATTGCTTTCGGTCTCTGAGATGTTGGTCCCTATATCCGTACTGTGAAGTGGCTGGCCTTGGCTGTGCAACCCACTTTATGGGGACAGGAAAAGAACAGGGGTCTAGCAGAAAGCAGAGGCCTCTCCCCCTGTAAATTCTGAAAAGGGAGGTAAATTTATGCTGATTTGTTTAGAAAAAGAGGCTGGTGCTGAGAGGACCACTGCAGTCATCAGCCACAGCTAAAAGGTATATGCATTGGGCGTGCACTAAGTGTTATATTTAACATTCCCTGGAAAAGCTCCCTCCATCCCACCAGCTTCTGGCGGCAGGTTTGTGTCTACCAACGTTTTAGAAATTCTGACCTTGGAAAAGATTTGACTTTCAAAGGCTGTGGCTTCCCATCAGAAGCCTTGTTAGATGTCACTGGCCTCTGGCATTTTTTCATCAGCCCTATTGCTATGTAATTACAGTTTAATTTCTGCTTTCATGGCAGAAGTCCCATCCCACTGAAAACCCAACAAGCCTGTGGCTCCCTCTTCTGTGTGTGGGGCTGATGGATGTGTTGTTGCTTTGAAGTTCTCCAGGGGCTCCTTTCCTCTGCTCTGCTACAACTTGTCAGAGATGCAACAGCCCGTGTCATGTCTCAGGTCCTGCCATGAACTGTGTGCTGGTGCCTGCTGTCAGCCCTTTGCAAACAGCTACACCTTGTCACACAAAAAAAACCCTTACAAAACCTCTGCTGGGAAATTACAAGCCACGTTTCCTCAGTTGTTTCATCTGCAGTCTCTTGCAGGTGCACACAAAGCTTGGTGGGTCTCACACCAAGGACAGAAACCTGCAACTGCACACAAACACACTTGGCTGTGCCCCAGTATCTAAAGCAGGATCTGACCCCACAGCAATCTGAAGTACCATGGGATGCCAGCAGTGGGAGAGCTGGCAGCAAGGAAGACTGCTTAAGAAAGGCATGTTTAGTGGTATCTTTGAAACTAGCTGATTTGCAGAACTGTGTCATGCAAAATACTGACATCTTGATCAAGAAAAAAATCTCAACCAAAACAAGTCCCTGTACAGGAAAGCCTCAAATCTTTGCTGAGCACAACTGTATGTATGTTTGTGAATAAAAGGACTGCCTCATGGAGCTGAGCGCCTTACAGATTGGCCAGGAAATAACATCACACATTCAGTCCTTTGGGGCTACTTGCCCTCAAGAGACAAAACTCTGCATAGCAGCTGGAAGTCAGAACCAAGGGACAGCAATAGTACAATCAATTGGCACCAACATTTTACATCATTTTTTTCCACACAAGACATGGACCCAGCAATGGCCTAGGCAGAGGCTTCTATTTTAACTCACACATTTACTATATTTGATGTAAATGTCCTGAAACAAATACTTATTAAAAAACGTCCTGTGTAGTTGCTCCTTTAAACATAGCCTCCAAAAGCATCTGGAGGAATCTTCACATAAGTCTCCATTTGCCCACCCATTAATTTACTTATTTTATAGGCACAGTCAAGGCATACAGGTAAATTAAAACCCTTATCTGATGGCTTTCTGAGGAGCATTGTAGAGGTCTTCCATTGGTTTCCCGTTGCCTCCAGAGCCTAGTGCACCACAGCAACATAGGAGTCACCTACAGAAATCACCAAAACTATTTGAAAAACGTTTGCCAAGTAAACTTCTTTCAAGCAAAACCAGAACAGATACCAGAGGCAAATCCATACAACTTGCCCTGTTCTGAAACAATTTTCCAACAGCTGCAGGATGCAAAAAGTCCTCTGCTCAAAACACCTCCCGGACAGTTTTTCAGGAGGGACAATGGCAGCATTCCTGGCAATCTCCTGTTACTCTGCATAAGCTTTAGAGACTGCCCCCAGTATCAGTGCCTTGCACAAACTGGGAAGATATGCACAGAATCATAGAATGGTTTAGGTAGGAAAGGACCTTGAAGATCATCGAGTTCCAACCCCCCTGCCATAGCCAGGGACACCTCCCACTAGACCAGGCTGCCCAAGGCCATGTCCAGCCTGGCCTTGAACACCTCCAGGGATGGGGCCTCAACAACCTCTCGGGGCAACCTGTTCCAGTGCCTTACCACCCTCACAGTGAAAAACTTCTTCCTAATGTTCAATCTAAACCTGCCCTCTTCCAGTTTCAAGCCATTCCCCCTCATCCTGTCACTACATGCCGTAGTAAAAAGTCCTTCCCCAGCTCTCCTGTAGGCCCCCTTTAGGTACTGGAAGGCCGCAGTAAGATCTCCCCGGAGCCTTCTCTTCTCCAGGCTGAACAGCCCCAACTCCTTCAGCCTCTCCTCATAGGAGAGGTGCTCCAGCCCTCGGATCATCCTCGTGGCCCTCCTCTGGACACGCTCCAGCAGGTCCATGTCCTTCTTATGTTGGGGACTCCAGAGCTGGATGCAGTACTCCAGGTGGGGTCTCACGAGAGTGGAGTAGAGGGGCAACTCTATGCAATATTCCGTAGCACTTACAGTTTGCTTAGAAATTTAATTACAGTTTAGTTCAGCAAGTCACTGTTAAATCAAGTTTTCTTCCCTATTTTTAAAGCTAAGACACTTGTGCCATGCTGCCACCCCTGCAGAGTTGCGTACAAAACACATCCTTTAGGACCCATAAAACTAACATCAAATAAGTGAACATCAAAAAAAATCTCCTTCCAGAATGTAACCTCACTGGAAGCAGCTCAAATACATTAGTAAGTGAAGACATGTAACCAAGAGGCAATACAACCTTTGTGTGACTGGCATGCACTCCTGCATAGCTTAAAGGCAAATCTCTTCCATGCAGCTAAAAAAAATTTCAGTGTTCTGAGGAACTCTCTACCATCTAAGTTAATGCAGTGCAGCTGAAAGACAACTCCACTTAGCTATAAGCAGGTTACCCGAGGTATATTTTCATCACAAAAGCACAAAGCTCACTGAAGGCTCAACTACCTGCCTTTTGGGACAGATGTTGCAGTCCTGCTGGGATGCTTGGACAGAGATGCTTAGTTTAACATTAATTAAGGCACCTCTACACTGTGCTGTAGTTGTTGTGGTTACAGCACAGATGCACTCTCAGATATTTCTGGAAATAGGGGACAGTAGAGCATACTCATTCATTTTCCCATATGGTTGTAACAGCCATCACCACCGTGAAGCCAAGCACTGCCTACATAATATCCTATCCCACACTGGACAGGAGGTTCCTTCCATGGAAGAGACTTAAACCCATTAGAAGAAAATGATATGTAGTTCATAATGAAAAACAGTTACATCCCCTGCCAGTTAGCTGAAAGACACAGCCAAATCATGAAGTTTTAAGAGAAAAATTGTTACAGAAATATTTTTTATTTCTGGTAAAGGCACACTAATATACTTCTTGTCTATAGAAAAGTGAAACCATTTCAGAATTGTAGGTCCTGGATTAAGCCAGCTTGTAATATCCTGTCTGTAAGAACAAAGAGTGGGGGCTATTCGGGGAGAACAGGGGATGTGGACGTCACACTCATCCCAAGAGGATGTTTCCAGCCTACGACAGCAGCTGACTAGCATATGACTTCAGTAAGAACAAATGGAGGGTATGAAGACAAAAATCAATGCTGCAAGATCACATTAGAGATCAACTGTGGAACACAAGTGTCTAGCACTCAGGAGCTGTAAGGTTTCCTACACTTTTTCATTGCTAGGATAAGATTAGTTTTTCTGTGGGTTGTTTTCATCAGAGAATTCCCACCACTTGCAGGAGAGCCATAAGCTGCTCAGCTCCAAAGGAAAGTTGATGCCTATTCATTTAGTCTTGTTTCACTCTCACCTGCCTTGTCAGTTTCTTAGGAAGGTGGCTGGTACCTCCACAGGGAGACCTGCCAGAATCTCAGAGGCATTACTGTAGTGTAAACTCAAAATTCATTTTTTAACCTTAGATACACTGGGAGCATTGTGTGGTTCCAATGTGTTTGCCCCTCACCACCCAGGAAGCAAAGGAAAGACAGACCAAAACAGAAGACCCATTCCACAGTGGAAAGCCATTTAAAAAAAATAATCAAGTGAGAACAGACATTAAATCCTTGATCTTGTTAGCATTGCTTCTGTTTACTCACAGGGTTGCCAGAGCTCGCTTCATCTATGGGAAGAAGCCTTGTTTCTAGCAGAAAGACCATGGAAACATTAAATATAAACCTAGTATTCAGTAAGCTTACAATGTGTTGGTTGCCTATAGCAACAAAAGGGCACTATTGCCAGACTCCACTTAACTCAGACTGCAATTTTAATCAGTATTAATGGAGTGCACATCCAATCACAGGTTTTGTCTTGACACAGAGCTGAACTTAAGTACAACTATCTGGTTCAAGAGCTGTTTTTCTAACACCCAGACCTGGTTATTTATGAGAATACTTAAAGATTCAGTGGTACAGCACCACAAAATTATCATGTTCTTAATCTTAATTAATTCTTAATCAACATAGAGAAAATTTAAACCTTACAAAGAACAATCATTTATTCTAGAGAAAAGACTTTAAATTTGAAGTTTCTGCTGTCTGCCACCTCTTCCTCTGGAAAGCAGAAGTCACTACCTAGTTTCTTAACTATAGCTTTTCTGAGAGACAGAAGGGCCCACAGAAGCCCAGCATGCCACCAAGGAGGCTACAGCTGGACTTTCCCAATATATCAACAAGATGACAGTTTTGACAATAATGGGGCACATCACCTCAAACGGACCATGAGCCCTTTCTGGAAGTTTGGGCAAAAGGTGTCTTCTCCTAACCAGAAAATTTTACTGATTTTGGCTCATTGGGAGGTTTCTGTGACTCCTACCCACCTTCTATACATTTTGGGACAGAACTGAAACCCTCCTCCACCAGTTGTCCAGGTTTGTCCCTTCTGCAATACGTCTTTAGCAGAGACAAGTTCACAGATAGGATAGATTCAAACTCCTCCCTTCAGCCGACCACAGTGGATGGAGCTTGGGTGCAATTTTTACCTTAACCAGGGAAAAAGCTTTCCTCAGGGCAAGGCCAAATAGGTGGAAACAATCTGCCAACTGCAAACAGCAATGCAGGCAAAGGGGGTATAGCAGATGACATGATGAGCAGGTACGATAGTTTTAGCTGGTTGCCACAGATCAGACACACACTGCCTGCATGCCAAGTCCTATACATGTGCTTTTGGAGTGGCTCACAATCTTGATTTCATTTTACAGCTAAGTGTGTACCTGCTAAGGCAGAACAGAAAACCAAGAGTTTACAGGAAGGCTTTACCCTGCAAGCCCTGAAGTACTCTAGCTTACCCAAACTTGTCAGAGGCCTGCATGTAGCAAAGGAACTGCCACATACGCCTCCCCCAGTCGCTGGATAATTAGCCAGATGGCAAGCCTGCAACAAAGCTACCATGAGACAGTCCATATTCCTGTTCACTGGACCCTGTAATGCAGCTTAATTTCTGCAATCTAAATACCAAGCCCTGAAAGCTGCTATTTCTCTTGCCCATTTTCTAGATAACATTAGGATTCCAGAAGGGAGCTGTTTGTATTAAAAATAGGATGTGTCACATTAAGCCATTGGTGCATTCTATAAGAGCTGGGGAAAAGTTTTTTAAGAAAGCACTCTTAACAATACTGGATTTTCTTCTTGCTACTGCCTGGCCTTTGCATTCAAGGGGCATTCAGCACAGTGAAGGCTACCCCATGGTTGAGTTCCAGTGAGGAAAGTCCTGACCCAGCACCACAAACATTACTAAATCTGTAGAAATCCTTCTCTGAGCTATGAGAAAGAGATACAGACTTCAAAGAGCAGTTCCTCTGGAGATCAGAAAGAACCCCTGCTAGTTGCTTTACCACCAACTTTTAACCCAGCATCCTGGATTTGTTTTCAAACGCTTTAGCACAAGAGTCATCTAATATGCAGCATGAGGCATAGCCTGGCACTGGGGCTGGTCAGTGTTCTGTGATGTTTCCTGGCAATGTATGGCTACAAACTCATCTCTGGCTATAACATTTAAAACTGTGACTATACAGCTCACTGTGGAACAAGTGACAGAAGCACACAGCAATGCTGCATCAGGTGCAAGGCATCTAAGTTTACACATCCATGTAAACAGAGCTTATCCACATGCTAAAGTTGTTATTGAGGACTGGTCATTGCACTGTAAGTATACAACTTGGTTTTCCTTAAAGTGAAAAGGTTGCGCACTATTACTGCTAGCCAATGAACTCCTTTCTGTTTTATCAGAGCAATGTCATGTAATCATTTCTTTTAGGTACTTACATTGACACTTATAGTCCTAATATTTCACACACCACAGTTACTGCTGGAAGGGAAACATCTAGTAGTCAATGAAAGGTTGGTGCAGTACCAAAGCCAGCACCTAGTACCTTGGACTGAGGAACAACTGGAGTGATGCTCAGCATCTCAAGTAGAATTAATCACAGAACATCCCCCCTACCAGGAGAAGTTACTGGGCTTCAACAACCCAAAGCAACATGCAAGATTAAATTTCCCTCCACAGGCAGCTGTAAGAATCTCAATCATTCCTTCATACCAATCTGGTAATAATATGGATTTCATGGAAAGATGCTGCTTGTCCCATAAACCTACAAACTGAGGTTTGGAACAAAACCAGAAGATAAAGGCTTCTCCCCTATTTCTTATTTCTCAATTTGACTTCAGGGATGGGAGGGGAGGAAACCAGAGAGAGAAGTTGAAAGAAAAACTTCCATTAACAGCAAATTGTGATAGATAGTGGTAGAATTGTATCAACACCAGAGAGGAGAGATCTTTACTAAAAAAAAAAAAGTGATAAAAGCAAAGGGGTTCTTTGGAATAACATAAAATGATAGCAAAGCTAGGACAGACGGTGAAAGCACCGACACATCATGGCTTGCAACAGCAGAGCAAACTATCCCCGACAGTTCACAAACACAACTCTGTACAGCTGGTAGGAAGTCTCCCACAATGGCAAATATATAAGAGACCGGCACAGTTACCCTGCATATGCACAGTAACTTTCCAAATTTGATTGAGTTGTTGCAGTTTCCAGCATGGAACTGCACCATGTTTTATTTACATACAGACTCTGCCTACTAATGACATGCAATTATGACTGAAGCTAGAACTATGACAAGGTAAGACAATAAGGCTACTATTGATACGGATTAATTCTAATTGCACAGCAGCATTTTTGCTGTACACTCAGCACACCTCTCTGCCCTAAATAAATCATAGCATAATCATAGCAATCTGATAAGAACCACAGCACTCAATTTAAAAAAAAAAATCTGATTTTGACCCATCATTTCTACAGAGCTCCTGGGGAACAGACCTAAGCTGCCATTTCTTTTGCTTCCTTTCAGTAAGAGAAGGTGGTATACAGAGTTGTCACATTTAACTGGCACTCCCCACTCAGATCTCAAAGCTACAAGCTTGTCCATTTTCAAAAAGCATCCAATTGACATTATTGAAAGTAACTATGCATGATGATACTAATCTGCTCCTTTAAGACAGTATGGCTGAAATGACAGCTAAAGTAATTGATATATTTCCATTAGTGTGTTCCTAAAGGAAAAGGTGCATCAGCACAACACTGATGGTGCATCACTTTTTAATGCCTCTGTTTAAAGGCTGAAAACAGGACTTAGGATTCACATGACATTTGTATTTGGCATATTACAGATTCAAACATGTTAAGCCCTCTGCCTTGCCCCATACTACACTCACCAGTTACTGCTCCAGCAGTCTTCTTCCAGGAGGACTGTACCTGCATCCTCCTTCCAACCCACTCTCCCCTTACACCTCCTTTCAGTTCCTCATCTTCACCTGGAGTGTTCCTCTGCCCCAGCCTCACTGTGCTCATACCATCCTACTTACAACCCTAAAAAAAAATTTGCTACTTGTAGGTTTATAGGGTCCTCCTTTGTGGTTTTAAGGGAGATTTCTAACAGCTGTTCTACCACTGAAGCATCAGTCACTCTGATGGTCTCCGCTGTTACTCAATTTTTTAAGCTTTTCACAGACCAGAACTTACTGATGCAAGACAGGGCAGAGATCAGTATCAGTAACAAGTAACATGCTTCCCACCTACTGACTCAGAGGTATGACGTCCTCAAGCATGTAGCCCTTCTAAATGGCTGGGGTTTTGGTTTGGTTTTGGTTTGGTTTGGTTTTTAAGGTACATAAGGAGATGGATATATATCCTCTATATGCTGTGGGGACATGCAGGCTCTGTGAAGAGTCTGCTAGCTTTGTGCAATTGAAAACCATCCGGCATTTCAGCCAGGTCTGAAGACAGCCCAACACTTGCAGCAGAGTAGAGCAACACCAAGACATCCTCTGACATGGAGGCACATCATAGGGTAACCGCTCCTTAAGACGTTCTTCTCTCTCCCCCCACCATCACTGGTGCTGAGATTTCAAGGATCAACCCTTCCATCTCAGAAGACACCTTTGCTTTCAATTTAGAGCTTTTGACGTACACTCAGCACACCTCTCTGCCCTAAATAAAGTTTTCGCTCTTTCCTGGTACAAACCCAGGTGAGCTTCAGAGCAGCAACCCAAGTCATGAAACATTAATTAGGCTGAAACATTCACTGGACATGGCTGGTAGTTTTCCAGGTGCTTTGCCAAATTGAGAGGCAGCCAGATTTACAGAAACACTCACTACACTTCAGCAAGCAGTAAAGCAATTTTTAATAAACACCAGTAGTTTATTAGCTCTTTTTCCATCTTACTGTAGAGGAATTACCAAGACATCTGTAAATGTTTGCACGTAGAAACAAGACAAATTCAGACAGAACTGCTAAATAAACTTGTAAAATACAGCATCAATTCCTCTTTTTAAGATTTTATATTTCCATTAAAAAAAAAAACCCAAACCAAACAACTGCAAGACAGAAGTCAGTAGTTTTAAAATCACTTCAGAAGACATCCATATGGTTGCTCCAGCCTTTAAGAAGTCTGTACGTTAAATTGTTGACACCATTTAGGAGAGGGCTAATCTGAATCCTAACCATAAGTAGTTTTTACCCTATCTTAGCCATGTCTGATAGGTGCTTCTTGCCCAGTGAAGGGGACCGTACATCCCACTAGCACTTAAAGTGACCACAGCGCAGTTCCCTCTTCCAAACAGTAACAGATGTACAGAGGACTTGGCTGGAGCATACACTCGCAGGACCTTACTGAAAACTAACCAACTAGCTCTGGTTTAGAGTGCTATACATGTTCACCACCCGAGCACTGCTTGCACCAGCTGATCCAGGGTAAAACTTGAGTTCAGACAGAGTTTGCTTACAACAGACTTTGGCTCTGGGCAGGCACTTGAGGTATTAACTGAAGGTCATGTGGACAAATACAGCAAAAGTTACCTGGAAACTCAGGGAAACAAAATAGCTAGGTTTTGAAAAATCTGACCCAGCAATACAAAATGTCAATTGACACTGCTGTTGGCAGATTGTCTGAGTAAAGGATAGTATTTCCACATGCGTAACACTATTTTGAAGTTTGAGAGGATTCTGGTGACAGTGACAGATCCATAATGGTATTCAATATGCACTGCAATAGAGGATGCCACAGAAACAGCCCTGTGTCCATCTAAAAACTACTATTTAGACACATCATGGTAGTTACTCCAAAAGAAAAGGCAGAGTGAGAACTACTGCAATTAACAAAATACTCATTTGGAAGCGATTGCCATTAAATTTGATATGATTTAAGCTGAAGGGATTTTATCATCATCATTGGCAATCAACAGAATTACGTCCCATGCCCTAGTAACGTCCAAGGAAGAGCATATCTACCTTTGCATAATAAAAAGCATGAACTGACTTCAACCTTGAAAAATTAAAGGATTTGTCATATTTATCAATTAAGACCATAGCCTGAAGTACAGCTTCAGACTATTAATAGCAAGTTCTTCAGTCACACTAAACCAAAAGAACAAGTTTGTAATATCAAGGGAATAAAATCTTAGCAAGGGTCTAATACACTTCAGAAGGTCAAGCCTGGAGCGGTATTTAATAGGCCTGCCTCAACCATGCCTCCTGGCTCTCTGTGTGTCAGCAGGAAAACATTATCACCATTGCAACCGACTGCTGGTAATTCCCTGTGATGTTAATGAGTTTTGAATTTATGCAAAGTCTCCCGGCAGGTTCTTCCGCAGTATCTACCAACTGCCATACCAATGGAGGATACTTGTGGTAAAAGCATCTAGCTTCCTCCCATTTATTAATTAATACAGCAAGCCAGACTTCAGTGGCCATTTTAAAAATCTTTCAAAAGCCCAAAATCAAATGGCCTGGAAGACAAGAAAAATGCATCAGGACTTGGTTTTGAGGTCCTATATATCTATCAAAAAAAGCTCACACCATGTTCCTATAATTCTGACTAATCTTCCACAAAAGACAAGTCAGAAACCAAAAATGAAGTGTTTGATCCTCAAATCAATTAAGGAAGAGCTGTCAGGACCTTGTGCAACAAAGTGTATCTGCAACACTAGAAATAACCTCACAGCCAGATGTGGACTTAGAAGTTGAGAAGTCTTGAAGACTTAACGTTGAATTTTTCTACTTTTTACAAAATTATCAATAGTCATTCAGCATCAGAACCACTGTCAGACTGCCATGGCTTACTCAGAAGGAGTGAAATTTCTTGCTCTTAACACGGAATCATAAAACAGAAAAGGAAATTAAGTAAACCAGCATCAAACACACACCTCTTACACCAGTAAAAGCCCCTTGTGTTAGGACAGGTGCTAGGATATTAGCCACCAGCTCCTCAAATCAGCACCGCTATATAGGCACATAGTGTTAAATATTGCTTCAAGGGTTAATCATTTGAACAAACAAGGGACAACTTTGGCACTATTAGGGTCTATATCATGGACTACTAGTTTCCAGATGGGAGTTGAAAAGAGAGCTTGTGTCTTGGCAACACACACACACTTTCTCTATCTCATACCCTGACTGAAGAACAACCAGGGACCCGGTCGCTGACAAGAAGTTAAGTGTGCACACAATTCTGCATCCCCATTTGTCACACTGAGCACAGCCTATGGCCACAAACCAAGCAGCAAGCACTGCAAACTTCACACCTCTGAAAGACAGAAGCACCTCTAGATTTAATGTGTGCCAGCCGTTAACCTCATGGGACAAGCTTTTTCTGCTGGGTTGGTCTCTACCTGAAGAAATTTTACCCCAAAATTCAGAGATTAATCTTTAAGAATTCAATGTTGCAAACACAGAACATTAGAGTTAAAAGCTTCTATCTGACATTTCCCACCGCAGCACAACGAAACTTTTTTTCTGCAGAAAGAATGGATTATAAACTCTATGCAGCTACATAATCCAAATGAAGCATTCTCCCATAACCAGATAATCTCATTATAATAATTCTTACATGCATAGCATGGATCATCTCAGTTATTTTCACAATCCCTTTGCCCTAATTTTTCCAAGAGGTACAAGAAATTCTTTTCATAAAGAAGTGCTTTTGTGATATGCTATCTAAAGCACATCCACCAAAGCATTTGGCTCTGCTGGAACAGACAAAGACAAGGAGCAGCATGACTTCTTACTCCATCGGAGCAGCAGAGGAATTGCTGGTGCTTTCCAGAATTCTAGACTATATCTTCAGGCTTTGCATTAACTTCCTGAAGTGGCAATTCCTTGCCAGTTAAACCTCAGCAAAGATGTGTCACAACATGTTTTCAAGAAGAGTTGGACTTCCTCTAACTCCTTTTCCATACCCATTCCCCTTAATCCTAGTGCAGTGATCAAAACTGGAATCTAAACCCAGCTTTTGACACACACGTTTACAGAAATGGAATCACTACCTAGCAGTTTCTCCTAGGCTTATCAACTGCCAACAACCCAACGTGAAGTGCAGCTTTTACATGCTCCAGTGGGCTAGGTGACCTCCATCTTCAAAACCTGTGAACACGCTGTTCCTATAACTATTCTCAGGACTGCTATTCACAACTATTCTTCTTATATAAAGGGAAATTAAGATTAGAGATTTAGACAGACTCACAGACCCAAAAGAGGTTGTTAGGGAGAAAGAGAAATGTTTCCTTGGACTACAACACAATTTTGCTGCAAGATTCTTTGAAGTTTAAGAATCTTAAGATTAGAAAAAAGCTTTTTCTGCTACTTCCATGAAAGCCCTATTACACATTCCCATCCCCATCCTGTCCACATACACCCCCAGCTTGTCTCAAAGGATACTGTGCTTGGCTTTCTCTTACTCCACATGTATTCCACCACAGCCAGACACTATGAGAACCAAGGTTCAGATACTAAGTATTCGCTTGCGCTTTCAAAATAAATCCACATTTGCAACCATTTGGGCTCAATGATACAACTGAAAAGACACTACAGTATTTCGATGACACTGGCTGTACTTATGCTAAATCTATTTTGCCACCGGAACAAAGCTATCCCACAGAAGCGTAGGACTGGAAGCATGCCTGCAGAGTGGAGGCTACGCTGACAGAGCTGGTCCCCATACAGACACAGGAGCACTGCACGCTTCTCTGTACACTTGAGACTCCCTACTCCAAACTACACAAGCCAAGTCTGGAAGGGTGAACCTTCACTAGTTTTGTTCCATCAGTGAAATCACCCCTTTCCATGCCTCAACTGACAAAACAGTGCCTGCAGAATGTCCATGTGGTGTTCAACTGGAGGGTCTGCTCTGTCCATCAGAGATGATGTATCTTCCATTTGCATCACATGCATGTGGTTGGAAAGAAAATCATGCTTTCATACAAAGGAGCGTATTGTTTTTAGAAGTGTCAGTCACAAGATCCTGCCAGACAAAGCTTTACAATGCCATCTCTGACCAGGAACACTCCTATTTGTCTTTTCTTTTCAATTAACAACATATACCCCATGCAATGCAGACATCTCTCCCTCCCTCTCCTATTTCTCAGAAGGTCACTATGCTCAGCCAGCTCCTTGGATGTTCACGTTCTGCAGGCTTCAGAAATGTTGGAATTTGTCTTTTACTATACCTCAAGCTACTTGCAACAACCGACAACAAAACAAGTTTCAGATTAAAAGTTAAGCCCCACAATCGAGTCACTACCAATGAGGGTAAGCCTCATGAGTATTAAAATAGTAAGTACATTCCTTTACTGCATTAACCACTGTAGGCAAAAGCCTTTATACTCATAGATTTCTAACCACAAACATTAGGATTTGACTTATGGAACTGCTCTATTCATACAGAATTCAAACATTTACTGAATAAATGAGCATCACCACTATAGTTCCTGTGCATTTCGTTTGTTTTGACAGTCTCTCAATACAAAGAACACTTTAAGGATCAGGCTGTGTTTACTGGACTCTGGTACCTCTCTCAGTGACATACAGATATAATTTTTTATCTTCTTAAAAAAACCAAACCAACATGGTGACGTTAAAGAACATGTCACACCACTGCAGAGCAAGACAGCATTAATCATTTCAGTTAGGCAATTCAGCAGAACTGGGAGGCTGAGCAAGAGTGTATTAGAATCCCCTTACCTCCTCATCCTGACATGGTCTAAGAAGTTGCTTTCCTAGAACTAGCTGGTCTCAAAGCATGGGAACTTTCATCTGCTTCCCTTGTCCTATCATTAGTCTGCTGTAATGCTGGCCCATCAGCCAAAGAGTCAAACCAACACAGTTCACTGTCTGGGAGCATGATTTAAGCAATACTAACAAAAGAGCTTAGGCAAGCATAAATGAATCTCTTCCAATTTTACAAACATGGGTCTAACGAACAAGTCCTTTTAACTAGTGCAATACACACTGCCAGTGTGCTCTTCTGCAAGGACTGCTGTACTTTCTCACTTGGAGGGGAAAAAGGAAGCCACAGAACCTTAAGTCTGAGAATACCATCGCAGAGGTGCACACAGAAACATGAAAAATTTCACATTACCTTAGACAACTGTGCATAGGAGTGAAATGAAGAACCGATGAAATAATCGCATTTAAGTTAAAGATACTTGGTCCACCAGGAAAAAAGATCTTCTACTGGCCAACTGTAAGAGATCTGTTTGAAAGCAAGAAGCAGGAGAGGCCACCAAAGCAGGCTCTCTCACACCAGCTCAAAAGCTTTTCCAACGCCTGTGACAAATTTAGTGAATAGACACCACCACACCCCAAATTCACTGGGGGTAGGGGAGGAAACAATAATTAGGTCAGCATAAGCATCTGTGACATTGAGACAAGAACCAAGCTTTGTTTTCACCTGGGGCCACATACAAACAAAAACCTAAAACCAGACATAACCTAAGCAAACAGTTTATTTGAATATGGCTGTACTAAATCACTAACCTACATTCCCATGCAATCAGTAAAACACACAAGACAGAGAGAAACGATGATCATTAGAATATCACTGCTGTGCTTGGCTTAGGAAAAGAGACTCTACAGGATTTATTAGACGGAATGCTGCAGAGCCCAAAAGGTCAGCTGCTCATATTAATGGATCTTAGTTCAGGAAGGACACTGAAAAGAAACTGAGAAAAGCAGTGTCAGACAAGTGTGAGGCAAGACACTGTACCACACCCAAGGAGAAACGATTCATGTCTGATGGTCCTGGACACTGAAAGAAACAGAAGCGTGATGAAAGAGGTCTAACACAGTCTGTTCTGGAAGGAAGCTTTGGGTCTTTTGGAAGCATGTGGACCAAAAGGCTGCAGACCATTGATGAGGTTAGTGCTACCTGCTTCAGCACTGCACGCAGAGTATGAACGACGTGCTCTGACAGGCAGATGGTGCTGTGTTACAGGAGTTACTTGGTGGCTAGTTATTTGATAGCCTGACCTATACTACAGCTTTGTTGACGTGTTTTCTCCACTAACCCCAGACAACTTGTCAACAGCTGTAATAAAGCCGCAGCTATGCAGAAGAACTTACTAAGCTAAGTAAGAATTTAAACACGTTCTAGCAAAATAACTTGTTCAAGGCAGAGGCTGCATCTCCACTAGACAGCTCACCAGTACAGCTGGAATAGCTTTTTAAGGCATAATAGTACTCTCCCTTTTCCCTTCTGTATAGGATATAAGGTCTTACCCATCTTTAGAGAGCCAATGCTCTTCTCAACAAAAGCAGCATGTGCTACTTTCAGCTTTACTACTGAAAATAAACTTTTCTCAGTCCACAACTAAGACGACTCTGCAACTCACCTAGTAAAAGCAGTTGGGACACAGCCAGTATATTCTGCATGTATTTAAGAGGGCATTTATTTGCAAAGAAGTTTCCCAAAGTGATAAACCTTGCTATCCTGTGAATCGGTGATGGATGTGTCTAAAAGCTGAGCAGACTCCCTAGCAGGTACTCTTCAAAATGAAGAAAATTTCCACCTACAATTTCATTCACTCCAACTCACTATCCTCAGTCAAACCAGTGAAGCAAATGCTTGCTATCGCATACTACAAAATAGACACCGATCCATTGCATAAGACTACACTTTAAACCTCAGAAAGAATAACACTCAGGGAGACTACACAGGATTCAAGCTGGAACTGACCAATTTACTAGTTGCATCACTATGAGGTCAATTTTATAGTGACAGATACAAATAACCTCAGAGGGACCTTATATTCAAAATGGCACAAGACTTCACCAAAGATGCATGGCAAGTGTGAAGGGAAAGAGTAGACACATTTCTACAGACTGTGGAAAGTGACAGATAATTGATCTGCGTAGGAACCAAAAGACTTCCATCCAAGGTCTTAAAATGTCTGGAAAAAACAGGCACACCATTGTGACTGACTGAATTCCAGTGCTGCTGTTAGACAGCTCCACTCTTAATCCCCTGCCCCACAGATCAAACCAGCGATGGGGTCTCCTCCTCTATTCTTACAAAATTCAGTCTTCAGTTTCACAGAAGGGAAGATATAACTCCAAAGAGCCCACATATGCCCTACAGCCTTGTTGGTAAGATGAGGGCTTTCCTTGAATGAAGTCTCCTGGAACTAAAGGCATGCGTTGTTCTCCTCTCTTGTTCTGGCATTTTGCTCATCTTGTCTTACTCTTTACCTGCAATTACCTACTGGCAGAGAAAGTATACGGCTGTATCAGCAGCAGAAATTGGTGTCAGAGTAGATACTAATATCAAGCTAGAGATAACGAGCTCTTGGGAGTTACAGAAGAATCCCAAGAGGGGACTGTGCAGGTTTAATTCTTCATAGAGTTCACTGCCCCTTTTTAAACACCTTTCTTCACTCAAGAAGAGATTTCCAAACATGACTGACAGAACAATCATAGACAGAGCTTGTACAAAGAAGTGGAGAAGATTGAACAGTATGCCTGCAGAGACAATGCCAGCCAGAAAATGCTCCCATGTCTTGACAGGTCATCCTCTAGCTACAGCATCCCTCATCACAGCCATTCGGGAGCCTGTGCTGGATCAGTGCTGGAGTTTCAAGCAGGCCTGGGGGGGGGGTAGTAAAAATGCTCCTCTACCTCTGCACCAAAGGTCTGATATGGGACAGGGAGGGGACAGGACAGAACCCCAATGAAGTAGAGTATTCAGGGATGTAATCGTCAGACTACTGCTATAGATGACACCACAGCACATCAAAACAGGCTGTATAACTAAAAGCAGCACTACCTGAAATCATTCTATTTCAGAACCCATAATACTGTGACATTACAAATCTCATGTACTGTAAGCATTTACAAAACATATAGTTGTGTAACCCCTGGGCTACATTACAATGAATATACATAGGGATGACATTTTCATTTTAGAAGCTTTTTCCTTCTAGAAAGATGAGTTTCTTGTGCATCTGCACTTGAAACATAACGTTATATTAACGTACTATTTCTAAGCCCTACAGGTATAAGCTTTCTGTTTGCTTCTTAGTTACTTTTTAATTTCTGGTTTTGGGGTTTTCCCCATTTTAGGGATGCATCAGATAAAACAAATAGATCTTAACACAAAGCACAACTTTCCTAGGATTGGATAGTCAAGATTTTCCAAAAATAAAGAATGCAGGTTTTAAAAGCATGCTGAGCACTTGTACTGACTGCTGACTAAAATTATAGTTCATTTTTAAAAAACTAAGTATCCAGTAAATAGGTTAATTTTTTCTTTTCTGTTTTTCTCTTCTAATGTTAAAAAAAAAAAAAAAGCTGTATAAAAATGCAGCACTTTCTGTATCTTCAAAGTTTCTGGAAATTTTACACCTCCAGGACCAGTGTAGATTTGGCATCTTGCCTAAAAAGCCAACAGCATCACTGTAGGATGTGGTTAAGCAAAATCCATAGGTTGGCTGTCATCATCACAACCAGAGCTACCAGCCTGAGGTCCAGCTACCAGCCTGGCAAACATCTGCAAGGAACCAGGCTGGCCACAATGCTTCAAAATGAGACATAAGAAGCATCAGCCCAATTTTTCTGGAAAGAGCTCCCATTTTTCACGTGCGCTGAGAACTGGGAACCGAAATACTGCATTCCAGCTGCCGCTTTCAGAAGGTGAGCCAAAGTCTCAGGAGTCTGTGTCAAAGCTCCTCTGAAACTGCTGCACTTTGACAAGTGCATTTTCTTAGGAAAAGTGATATTGGTGCCATGTGGGCAAGAGCACTTTTACTCTACTTTCATTTTTATGCTAAGAACAGAAACTGCCTGCATCAGTGTAAGGGAGCAACATGTGATCCAACACTGTCATCTGTTAGTTTGCCATCATATGCCAGCCAGTGCTTGATGTATGCTAGAGACACAGGCTCAGGAGGGTTTCATGTACCAGCAGAATTCAAGATACAACCCCACTGTGTTGTGCTCAGTACATTTCATTTTAACAAAAATACTAAGGATTTTGCAAGAGTTTAGCCAACAACACAAAATACAGACTTAGAAATCACAGGGAGAGCATGTAGTGAGGCTCCAGTGCTAAAGGATGGGTCCACACATAATTACAGGCTCCCCCCATTCATATTTTAAAGAGTATTTTAATTCTTTTTCTCTGCAGCATCTTCATCGTGCAAGTGTCCCTTCATCTCTCACTCCCTTTAGTATCTACCTCTGTAATGAGAATCATATGTTAGGAAACCTTCCTGACAAAAACATAGAGAAAACAAATCAACACCAATCAACACAACAATGCACCATCAACAACAGACTGGGAAAATTTGTCCAGTTGGAAGTTAACACATCAAACACCAACCCCATCAGTCAATATAGCCACCTACCCAGTGTAAGTGTCCCAGAAATAATGAAATTCAGGCCTTATCACACCATGTATCTCTGCAATGCTCCAAAACTAACCCGCTACCCAGCAGCTGACAGCCCTTTTTGTAAGTGCAGAAGAAGCCAGAGATCAAATAGAAACTAAGCAGAACAGAGTTTCCACAGTTGAGCTTGCACCATGTTGATAGGGAAGACGTGATACTAAGCCCTAGGAGTAAACAAAACCCCTTTCAAATTATTTCATATTCATTAGAAGAGGTGGGCATTTTTGGAATGGAAGCCCAGAGCCACCAGTATCCAAGATAGGAAATGTGGATCAGAACAGACCATCCTATTTTCATGAAAAGTGCCATGTGAATGTGACCAAGTGCTGGTTACTAGCCTTTCTCCCCTTCCATGACGAATATGTACAGAATTATGCCACAATATCAAAATACGCAGAATAACATGTCTCACAAAGATGTGAAACACTGGGCCTCATCCCATCCTACAACCTGCCAATGTTTAACCAGGGTTTGTATGCCATGCTGTCCATCTGCCCACAGCAACTTGCTCTCATTAAGTCCTGCACTGAACCTTCCATTGGGTTTGCGTCAGTAAACAGCAGTTCTCAAAACACATTTGCAGAAGGTCAGGCAGAGTCAAGATAGCTTGCTTGACTCTGCAATACTTATCCTAACAAGCTGGAGAGAGGAAGAAATGATTGCCCACCCTCTTAGGGCATCATTGCATCCGATGTGGAGGGTAGGAGGTCACATATGACAGAGCTGGACAACACGCAACCTGCAGACAAAATGCTTCTTGGCTATACATCACAACACCTATCCGACTTGTTACTAACAGAGAGAAACTTGCAGCAACCAGAGATCCTGGTAGGCTTTGTCAGATCAAGCAGTACCCCACACAGCTCCAGCTTGCATTAGTTAGGTGCTGCCCTTAGCCTTGCAATGAGATGACAATGCACCCCTTAGCTGGACAAGGCTGTCAAAGAGAGAAGGTTCCCGCATCAGACACATTTGAGCTTTAAAGAAGTTACTTTGCAAAAAGCCATGAATGTGTCAGGTTCTCTGTCCCTGCTCAGTAAATACAACACTGGTTATTGTCAGGATGTATACCCAATGGACACCAGACATTAGTGTACTATCATCCCTGTCAGACAGCTGATCAATAGCACCAGTATCAGTGGCAGGTTTAGAGGCTGAGGGACTCAAAAAGGCTTCAGACTACTTTCTGAGAATGGTCTCCCTTTGGCATTTAACAGCTGTACCTATCTCTTAATTTTGAACATTAGCAGATCAGCAGGCCTATCTGTCAGATGCCTTCTAGGCAGACCACTGGTGGTTATTCTGGAGTTCAGCATAATGACATCAAAAGCTAAGATGACACTTCATCTACACCGATAAACAAGACATTCAAAAGAGTGCATGCTGGTCAATAACACAATGTTTCTAAGGATTTTGAGCAAAGCCTAGCTTCACAAACCTCACTTCAGGACCCTTCTCACACTGCCAGGTACTGGCCAGACTCAGAGGCAACGGTGCTCTCCCAGGACACCCTGCAGCCCTAACAGGATGAAAAAAACATTTCATGTAGTGTATGCACTTCAAAAGAAGCAAGGGATCTTCTCTTCTCTATTTGCTTTAAGCAGAGGATCATGTTTCAGAACACTTTTTTTTTATAGCTTTGGTGGCAGTTCACAATGACTCTTAGGTGCCACCTAAAAACCAAACTTCTACCCCAGCCCTTTGGATGTGGAAAACGCTGCCAGTCTCTCCCTGAGACCACACAGAGCTTTTACACTGGGAAGAAGAAACAAGAAGTCCCGAGATGCTAAGGTATTCCGTACTTTAAAATATAGGATGGGAGGGAGAGGGAAGGGACAAATGGTAACTGTAATAGAACAAAGCAGCAGTATTGCGCAGAACTGTGTTACCCAAGCAAATTAGTATTATAAAACCCAGCCAGCTTCTGAACTGCAAGGATTCTTGCAAACATCCAGTCCCTACTTACAAGATACAGACCAGGAGCTACAAAGCAGAGGAAGCCACTGGAAATGCTGTACCAGACTTGTTCTGTCTCACTTCTGAGCCCGATGTCAGCATTTCCAGGCATATTGAAGAATCCTACACACCTAGTCACAGCAACAGCCCCTCACCTACACAAGGGTTCACTATGAGCTTCGCTAGTTAAAAATCAAGTGAAACCCTGAAGCACAGGTTCAAAATATTCTTTTAATGGAAGTGTTAAAGCCCTTTGTGAAAATTTCCTAATTCTTGGCTGCTGAAGAAGGGAAGGAAACCTGCTTCCTTAAACTTACTATAGCTGCTGCACAATGTACCATCCTACCCTGAGACAGGAGGGTTGGACCAGACGACCTCTTCAGGTTCTACTCACTCCATGTCCATGCAAACGCGCATGGATGTGCCAATTCCACTCCTCCATTATTATCATAGGGTTTCTAGAAAATATATAGGAGTATTTTTTTGTCTGCCAACAGCTTTTCCAAACTTGCAAATCTCACTACTGCACCCACTGCCTTCAACAACATGGATAAAGAGGGCCAGCCTTGTCACATCTGTTGCCTCTGCCTGATAAAAACGCACACAACAAGTAAGCCATGCAACAAGTCCGCATCAGCTTGTATGGACAGTTTTCTTCCCCACCACAAAGGTTAGAAGTCAAAGAACCAAACAACAACAAAAAACCAAGCTAAAAACATTTTCACAATTTGTCAACACTCCTACCATAAGAAAAGTGTTTTTCTTGCCACTGAGGGGTAATTGGAGTTTGTGGACCTTCACAGAGAGTCCTTCTGTTCACAAGACAATTATTGTGTTCTCAACTTTTCACAAACACTAACTGCAACAAGAAACCAAGGATTGGCATATCAACTCTAAATAATCTACAGTTTGATACACTGGAAATCTCAGTAGTATCTTCAGTGCTAACATGAACCTGCCAATAACCTATCCTCATCTGCTGACAAAAGGATCTGTGCAAGTATTTCATTAAAGTTCTGTCCACCTCTCCAAACATTTAATACCCCCGTCTCACACAGTCAGATGCTGAGATGGAATTTGCTTACTCCAGGTGCCAAAGGGATTCAACATCTTGAGTGAGTCAGCCTGTTATCCAGCTTTCACTTTAATGCCAAGGTGAACTGTATTTCAACAGGTCCCAGGTTACACATAACAACACACCTTCAGGCTGAGTGTGAGGCAGACGGGAGTAAGGGAGAACAACACAAAAGGAAACCTTCCCAAGATGGGAAACAGAAGTGGACAAACACATTCAAGTGTTCTGTGGCACAACACATACACAAACAAGCCTGCAGCATCAATGCAAAGCAGGTATATGTCATAAACCATTTATGATCTTATGATTCTATGATAAGGAGTCTTGGACTGCTTGGTGATGATCTAGTGTCTCTGATGGCTGCCAGCCAGCTGGCCTTCCTCTGTAAGTGTCATTTCAGAAGCTACCAAAAGCCAGGGACCACTCTACCTGCCCATTTATGCAGCCACGAAGTCCCATGAGCCTGTACACTTCCTTCTCTGCAAAGATTCCCCAGGGTCCCATGTAGTAGTGTAACCATTATGTCAACCTCTTCAGAGCTCATTAATTGAGTATAATTGTGCCTATGAAATGAAAAAACATCCTGATACGAAAAACACATGCCTTGGCATGAGGAAGGGTGGGGGGAAACCAAACTGTCACAGATTGCTTTTTTTTTATATATATAAAGGATTTTATGGGAGCAAAACTAATTTGAAAGAGATGTTTCTTTGCCAAACACCTGGACTTTCCACACGATGAGCATCTAACAGCAGCTTTGCACTGAGAGCGATGGCTGTAAAACCAGCCACCGAGAAAGTCCCGCAGCTCCACACCACACGTATTTCACACCCATCCCGTCCCTGGGGAGCACCGCTCCCCGCAGCCCCCAGACCGGGCTGCGCACAAACACTGCCCAATTCCTCCTCCAGATCTCACGTATTTTGTAAAAGTCAACTAAAACACCCGCCCCATGCTCCAGCCAGGCCGGGATGCTCCGGGCCGAGGTTTCCACCCAGGCAGGAGCGGAGCCGCTGCCGTCCGCCCCCGCCCTCCCCGCGGGCGGCTCCTGCCGTTGCTACCGACGGCGCCCGGAGAGATGCCGGGGGAAGAAGAGGCGGAGGGGAGGGTGGGGGACGGACAGGACAGAAGGGCCGGGCGGGCAGCCGTGACCAGGGGCGCCCCCGAGATGACACAGCAGCCGCCGCCGGGCACGGCCCCGGGGCCCGGCGGGGATGGCGGCGGCGGCGCTGAGGGGACGGCCGTTACATAACGGCGGGCGGCGCGCGGGCCCGACCTCAGCACCGCCACCCCCGCGGCTCCGACACCCCCCCCCGCTCTGCTCCGCCCCCCCAGACCCCCGGTGAGGCGGCGGCTCCCGGGGACGGCGCGGCCCCGCCCGCCCGCCCCTCACCAGCGGCTGCATCTCGGCGCGCACGGCGGGCACCTGGAACCGGTCTATCTCCTCCATCATGGTGGCGGCGGGGCTGGGGCGCGGCAGGCGGGGAAGGAGGGAAGAAGGGCGGGCAGGCGAGCGCGGGGAGGCTCCTCAGGCGCCGAAGGACGACGCCGACACCGCCGCCACCCGCCGCGGCTGCTGCCTCATCGCCGCCGCTCGCCGCCGAGGTGACTCAGCCGCGCCGCTTCCGGGTCCGGCCGCCGCCCCGCCCCTTCATTGCATATTCATGAAGGGGGCGGGGCCCACTGTCAATAATTGCGGTGCCCGGATGCTCGGTTCCCCGCGGCCCCCCGCCCTGCCGCCGCTGGGACGTACCATTCCCGCCCTCGGGGGGAGAGGGGGCCCTTGGCGGCGGGGGGGGGGGAATAGTCAGGGCCGACAGCGTTCTGCGGCCGGATTGGCCGCGCGCCGCTTCCGGCGCGTTGCCATGGTTGCCGCTGTCAACTTCCGGTCGGCAGTTGGCCGGGAGGGCGCGAGGCTGTCGTGAGGAGCGGTTGGTGGCGGGGAGGCGCTGCGGCAGCCGCCATGCCAGCCAAGGCGGTCGACAGGCACCGGCAGGTAAGGGCCTGTCCCGAGTGGGCATCGTAGCAGGGCGGCGCCGCGCTCCCCTATGACAGTGCCGTGGTGACGTCACCACCGGCGCCGTGACGTCACACACGGGTGGCGTCACTGCAGTGCCTCGTGCAGCGGGAGGCGGCGGTTGACACGAGGGAACGTCGCTGTGTGGTCCCGCTCTGGCTTTGCTGCCCCCAGCTCAGAGTGGGTGTCACTGGTGTGACACCAGGCCCACGATGACATTACCGTTCCCAGTGCCACCATACGTTACATCACCATGCACAGCCCAACTCATTTCCCTCCAGGGTGAGACACTGGGGCTCGGCACAGCCCCTCTTGGCGCTGCTTGCTGCATGGTTACATCATGTTGCATCACTCTGTCCCTGCACTAAAGCGTGTCATCACCCTGCCAGTGACACCCTGCGTATTCTGTGGCACCTCTGTGCGTTGCCACCCTCTTCTGGCAAGCCAGCATGTCCCAAAGCTGCAGCAGCCCCACACTGTTTTGCTCTGCTGTTGCAAACCTGGGAGACTATAAAGGTTCTCGGACATCGTTATGCCATGCCGTTTCATCAGTGTTACAACGTATGACACTTCCCTTCCAGGGCAGGTTTTAATGCACTTGAGGTGTCCCCAGTCTGCCAGAGAATCTTTCAGGGACAATGAGCAGACAGGTTGAAATCCCTGTTTTGAAATAGTTTTTAAAAATTCTCTCAATTATACCTAGCTGTAACTTTTATCACTTTCCTTTTGTTTTACTATTTGGTCTTCTCTCAGTTCAGACAATTAAATGAGGTCCTCTATTAACTTTCATGGCTCTAACCCTATTCTGGGAGCAGGAGCGTGGGTGGATGTGTCTGTGGGACCCCACAGTCTGCCTTCAGGCTCTGCATGGGCATGTCTGCATGCATCCGTTTGCAGGATGAAAGGCTCAGTCAGATTCATTCCTGGATCTCATCTGTTACCGACTATCAAAGTGTTTGATTTAAAAGCAGAAGATGACCTGGCTGATAAAACCATTTTCATAGCAGGTTTAGGTCAATCCCAACGTATTTGATCTTTGGGATGAAGACAATCCTCAGTGGTCTGTGAGGGGGTCCAGACACCAGGAGCTCTTCCAATGAGGGAACAGCAACCCTTGCTGATCATCTGATCCCCCTCTAGTTACCCAAGGGTGATTCATTTGGACTGTGGTTTATCCACACTAGGGCTTTATGGACTCAGTATTGGGAGACTTCTGAAGCCTGGGCAGTAAACCCTGCTAAGTGTGAGCTGACTCTGCAGAGCCCTGTCAGATCTCCCAGCTCCTGCAATCAAGAGCTGGAGTCCAAAATCCAGAAGTACTGAAATGGTTACTCCTGGGCCTGAGGTCTCTGGGAGCCACCTGCAGGTTTCTGCACAAATGGTAGAAGGGCTTCTGGGCTTTAGAGCAGGCAACAGTAAGACAGAGGTTCACTGTGACATTCCTAATCCTTCTACTAATAAGTGCTAGTAATCATCAAGTGACAAAGGGCTTTATAAAGTTTGCAAAGGGCACAAATTCAGAATGAAATCCCACATCCAGTCCTAGATAATGAAGATGTTTGTGGTAAATCTGTAAAGCCCATTAATAATGATACAAACTAAACCTGGGATGAAATGCTTGCTCTGAATTTGAGTTTCTTTTATTTTTAGAGTTTCCACATAAATATTTTCAAACATTTTCAGTAGCCATTATCTCAAATATTCTGAAATGGAGAGGCTTTGGTTCACATGTTATTTGAAAAAGTTAATTAATGTGCTGTAAAGGCATTGATTTTATTTTAAAGCTCTTGAAACATCATAAACTGTTTAAACTCTTAGGGGTTTTGGCTTTTCACATAACTTTCATTACAGTAACTTAAAATACAGTAATTTTAACTTTCCTATACTTGCCTTGAGCTTGTTAAATCTAATTGCTGTTTCATGTCCCTTTATCTACTAGTATATTCTAGTGGAAGAATTGTGTGGCTCTGGAGTCTAGAGGCTTTGCCTCATTTTCTCTTACAAAATATAGCCCATATCTCAGTGGCTTTGGGAGTCCAGGGAGTGGACAGCTGTGCCTTTGCACTACTCACCGCCTGATCAGGGCCTGATGATTGGTATTTACTGAGCCCCTATGGCCACTATAAAATTATGGGTGAGTCAAGGTCTAGATCCCAGTTCTTGACAAGAAAATCTCTAAGTGAGTAAGCTCCTGCACTTCTCCCTCATACACATTCCTCCTTTTTGCCAGTGTTTGTAGTGAGGCAGAAAACAAGCCTGTTACTTGCCAGTGAGGTTGTTTTTTCTGCTGAGCATCACTTCTGTAGGCTTTCCATCCTTGTCTCTTTCATTGCAAATTCTCCTCTAGCACTATGCTCTTTTCATCTGTCCTTGTGCCTTTCATTCCTCTGATTCCTATGTATTGCTTTGTTCTGCTCTGCCTCCTAAGTTTTTTGTTGCTGACTGCTTCCCTTTGAAAATTTTCTTCCTGGGATTGTTCTCAAAGCTGAGATAGTTACCTGAACACTATCAAGTCCTTCCCTTTTACCATGTGTCACTTCCAGCCCCTCCTCTGCTTTCATGGCTGTGTGTTCTTCAAGTGCTTTGTGATCAATTCTTCTTCTTTTTTTCCCTTACAGGTGGTGGTTGCCTGCCCTTCTTCCGTGCCTGTCTTATATCTGTCTTCTCCTGTGACAACAATTTCTTGCTTTAGTTCACTCTT
Source organism: Anarhynchus alexandrinus (assembly GCA_008711295.1). Taxonomy (NCBI): domain Eukaryota; kingdom Metazoa; phylum Chordata; class Aves; order Charadriiformes; family Charadriidae; genus Anarhynchus; species Anarhynchus alexandrinus. Next base: position 1,168,598 of record VUYV01000015.1, on the reverse strand, counting down.
ATTTTCTTTATTCAGGTGACTTCAGCCTCCACTTCAATCTCCAGCCACCTAATGTGTTTTTCCTTTTCTTGGAAAGAAATGTCCCATATTCCTGGGTGAAAATATGTCAAAAGCCAGTTGGCCATCAGAAATAAAGGCTGTGGTCTTCCACATGAAGCATTTGGCTTTATCTGAGCCTTAATTAGAAGCATGTTTAGGCACTTGTATGTTTGCATACATTAATAAGAAATATTTTCAGTGTACAAAGTCTGTTAAAACAATTGGGTGTGCCTGGATCTTTGTGTTTCTGATGCAGCTTTGTAAATAAATAAAACTTATTTATTCTTGGTGCTTCAATAAATTCCTTCCTTTCAGGTCTGAAATGTGTTATGCACAATTGAGCTCCACAGCATTTTGGGAAGATGTAGAATTATGGAAAGGCATAAGCCAACATCCCTGCATCAGACTGAAGGGAGTGGAAGAATTAGATTCTCAGCTTCCCTGAAAATGAGGTCTTGAGTATGACAAACAGGACACTCAGAAGTGTAGAATGCTTTAAAAACACTGACCTGTGTGGCGTTTTCACAGACATGCAGAAAGTTGTTGATAGGGCAGGGAACAGCACCCCATTAGCCTGGTGTCAGTCCTGGGTGGTGAGAGAAAGTGGTCATCAATTTTGAGATTGTTGTTTTAAACACGATGATCAGGTATGCTGTTGGAGGTGTTGGTTCCAGATTTCCATGTCTTTGCTTTGTGGCTCGAGGAAAAGCCTTGTGTGAGCAGTGGAGAGCACCCTGTGCTGCTGTGTACCTCTGTGGCTGAACCCACCCTAAGGAGAAGCAAGATTTGGTTTCTTAACTGACCTGTGTGAGAAACACGCTCACTGTACTGAATTTTAGTCAGGGGCAAATTCGGTGGAGCAAAGAATATTTATTACAGCGCTGGGAATTACACAGGGGATTTCCCCTCCTGTGGCTCATTTTTTCCTTCACAAACACTTGTTTTTATTTCGTATTCCTTATACTTATTTATGTTTCTTCATCGAAAATAATTTGCATAATCAATCAGTTTTTGGAGCACAACCCACCCCCAATTACATAATCAATGAGTTCTTGGAATGCAACCCACCCCCGAGCACGCCCCCTCCCTTCTAGTGGTGCAGACGCTATGCTTCCTTAGGGGTCTTCCTGGTGGTCGTAAGAGGGAGGCTAGAAGTCTTTATCACCGGGTCCTTCTTGTGGTTTCTCTGTTCTTTACACTTCTGCAGTTATCTTCGCTATCCACACCACCCTTGTTTTGCAACGGTTCGGTACTTCCAACTGTTGCTTTTGTTTGATATCTTAACTAACACTATCCATTTTCCAATCTCATAGCAAGCACACATTCATCTTAGCTGAAGCCATAGCAAGCACTATTTCAGCTATTTCTATTTCAGCTGAAGCAAAATTCTTTTGCTAAATTACTTATTACACCTGGAACACACTTCTTTGCATTTACAGTGTGCAAAACCAGCCTGGCTGCTCTTATCACTTAGGGTTAACCCCCCCTGTCAGCAACAGGTCACTTACACAGTGTGAAAGAAAGCATCTGAATTTGGACAGCGAGGCATTTCTCGTTACACTTGACTTGTGGTCTTGCACACACTGACATGTAAGCAGCTTCTTTGCTCTTCAGCATGTTGTCAAAGAGAAACAAAAGAGACCACCTCCCCAACCACAGTCAACAATCAGACACATTTTACATTTTTGCCGGTAAAGGCTTTTAAGGTGCTTACTGGCTCTTAACCATGTATTAAACCATCCATGGAATATAAAATAAACACTCAGTTTAGTGTTTCTCAGAAAACGGATAAGAAAAGTTATTGGCAAGTAGCTCTTAAATTGGCATCCCTAGTGTGTGTAAAGGGATGTGTGCTGCAGGGCAGGCTAGAAGTCACTTTGCTTCCTTTGGCTTTGTTTCCATTTTGTGCTTCTCTGCTCCTTGTGCTGAGCAGTGGTTTATTATGGAGACTGCTAATATTCAAACCAAGAATAAAAAACTAGCAGGAAATTATTAAATGGTTTTACAGAAATATCAAGCTTAGCTCTTATTATGACTCTCCCTCTTCCCCTTAGAATCCTACAAGCAGCTGTGTTCTCTTTTTTTTTCAGATTACACGTTAACCTCTGTGCTGTGCTCCAGAGGAAGCGGGAATGATAATGTCTCTGCTCAGGAAGATGAAGTAAACTTAGCAGGAGCGTTCTGTGATTGCTCAGCCTTGTAGCCTGATTGTCTTATGGTGACAGCTAGCATGGGGAGCAGAAAGGCTGCAGGAGTGTCTCTTTAATGATATTAAAAAAAAAATAGTCTGGGTTTGTCATTGCCCTGATGAGTGTTTCATTAATATCTAATCGATTTTCAGCCCTTGGAAAATTTGCTTAATATGAACTGACACTTCAGCTTTGCAGAGTAATCAACCTGCGTCATCCCTGCCTCTTGAGTTTTCTGGTAATTTAGGCTGGATTTGCAAATCCAGATCTGCTCAGCACACCTTGTGCTTTAAGCATAGGGAGAAATTTCATGTTACTCAAGGAGTTATTGTATAGCGAGTGGTGTAGCTCCTCACCTTCCAGTGACCAGTTGCAAGAGCTAGTTTAATCTGACAGTATAGGAGAAGGATGTACCACTTAGCAAAGGCTGTAGTGAGGAACCTCGTCCTGCATGGCTGACAGCACACTTGGTAGCATCATTGCATCTCCTACTTGATTAGTCAGGGCAGGCCTTGGATCTGAACGTGAGGGATGGATGCATTCTCTTCCTGAAAGATTTCTGCAGTCACAAATTCAGGATTTAACCCAGTTCTTAAATGAACGCTTGCTCTTGAGAGTAAATCTCTGCTTCCTAGGACATCAAAAAGATTTATTTACCATCAGCAATGCCACAGACAAGTCAGAGGTTTTCTGCAGCAGGGGCTGAAATAGTTGAAAAGTAGAGCTATAGAAAATAGCTGTAAAAAACAAACCAGGCATGATTGTTCCAGGACTTGGAAAAAGCTTCAGAGCTTTTGCTATTCAGTCAAGAAGGCAGGTACTGATAGTCTTGTCTATTTTGTATAAATTCAGTTCATGAGTCTCAGATCAGCCATTAGTGGCTGTCACATTGCTAACAAAAAGAGAGAGTAGTAATCACTGTGGATAGAGTAAGCAAGAAGCACAAAACTTGAATGGATGGTTGACTATGATTCTTTATTTTCCTCATTTCAGGCCAAGCTGGAAACATGTTACAAAGGTCCTCAGGGCAAAACTTCCACTAGACATTGCATCTCTGTGGTGCTTGCCCTCCCATTACATGTTTCTGGAATGCAGAAATAAGATAGCTCTTCCTAAATGCCAGCCCGGTAGTGCCTTTTTCATATGCAGCGATGTCCTTTGGAAAGAAGCCATTAGTTTCTTATTTTAATTTTCCCGTTTTATAACTAAAAAAAATTAAAATTTAGAGGAATTTCATTTGGAGACAACCCAAATATCCTACCTAAAAATGCAATTAGAAGTGCTTGTTGGATAGGTCAGCAACAGGAAAACTTCCTGCTAAAGAACTTGATTTTGCAGCTATTTGCATCTCTTGATGGCTTGTCTGCATTAGGGGGAGCTGTGGCAAGGGAAAGAAAAATTAAATGGCATTTAAAGCACCACTTTTCAGCTGTTTCCTCTCTTCATATGTATTATCCTGTTGGATTACTGTATCTTGTCTGTAGTCAGTTTGGTTTGTACCATAGTCGATGTCTGGCCCATGCAGGAATTTCTAGGTGTTGCTATCATAAACACATCCAGGAAAAAAAGTCCAGAAAAGAAGTCACTTGAGTTTTCTATATCCTTAATTTAAGTACTATGACTGTTACGGGCTTCTAATGTCTTTTCACTGTGGGAACGACGATAATCTGTTTATTTATTTAATCTAAGATGGTCACCAGAGTAAAACATGTTTAGCATGCATAAATTTGCACTCTGCTATTTTTTGCTATAGCAGTGGAGCACCTCCCAGGGTGGTCAGAGTTATGATGGTGACCTGGAGATGAGAAACTCCTTATAACTCTTTAATGCCTCCTACCCATTCCTTAGTTCCCTAGCAACAATGTCTCTTTTTTCCTAACATGAATTCCTCATAATTATTCAGACTCCTTTTCTTCTTTGTTGTTGTTGTTATTATTATTATTGATAGTAGCACCATTTATTAGGAAGATTTAGGAAGACTGTTCATTCTTTCTGTAGCAAGACCATCTTCAGTTTATATAAAATTTACTAAAATGTAACTTTGGATTCAAATGTTCTTTGCTGGATGTCTGACTCAGGCTATACATTAAAAAAAAAAAAAAAGACACTAGGTGCTGAACAACATAAATTACTGAAAACAAAATCGGTTCTGTTTTACCTCAAACCAGGACATTAAAATACTAGTAGCAACTTACTGTCTGAACTCTGTCTGTGCTTGTAAGCTTGAGAGAGCTTAAGTGAGGCAGGGAACCTACAATAAACAAAGTATGTCATTATGGAATTAAGCTGTGTATCATAATGCCTGTGCCCAATGGGATGAATTGAAGGTTGCCCCAGCAACCTTAGTTCTCACATTTTCTAACTTCTGAATGCTTCTCTTTGAGATGCTAATAATAGTCTGTTAACTCATAACTTTTTTTTTGTAGCTAATTGTGTAACAGCAAAAATGTGCTTGAATGTTAGGGATGTGTATGAAGGCCAGTTGTTGTGAGCATCTTGCTAGTGAATAAACAATCATCATGTTGATTCACAGTTATAGTTTATTTTTTATTTGTATTGTGGATGCATTTGTGACCTCTTTGCTGTTTAAACACTGTGTCATGTGGAACAAAGAAATAGGTGTCACAGCAAAAGGATTACATCTTAAATAATAGTTTGTGGATTACACATTGATACAGTAAGAAGAAGAATGAGGAAGCAATGGCCATCATTCTGAGCTGTAGTGGCAGGACACCAACTACCTCGGTGCTATTCGGGGAGATCTTATTGCAGCCTTCCAGTACCTAAAGGGGGCCTACAGGAGAGCTGGGGAAGGACTTTTTACTAGGGCATGTAGTGATAGGACAAGGGGGAATGGCTTCAAAGTGGAAGAGGGCAGGTTTAGATTAAACGTTAGGAAGAAATTTTTCACTTTGAGGGTGGTAAGGCACTGGAACAGGTTGCCCCGAGAGGTTGTTGAGGCCCCATCCCTGGAGGTGTTCAAGGCCAGGCTGGACGTGGCCTTGGGCAGCCTGGTCTAGTGGGAGGTGTCCCTGTCTATGGCAGGGGGGTTGGAACTCGATGATCTTCAAGGTCCCTTCCAACCTAAACCATTCTGTGATTCTATGGTTCTATTGAAAATTCTTTACCACTAATGTGGCAGAGAGGAGTTTAAAGGAAAGGTATGAAGAAGGACAGCATGCTGGCTTTGGAAAGATTTACAGGGAGCAGAAACTTGCCAAAGAAATAGCATGAGGACAAAGCACAGATACACCAATAAAAAGGAATGTCAGGACTGCCTTTTTCAGCAAGTGGTGCAGCAGTAGACTTTATGATATTATCTGATTAGGAGGTGATGTAGAAGATTTTGTATTCTTGACTGACCTGTATTTGCTCCCCACCTTGCTTCTTGTAATAGTTTTAAACAGATCTACTAGTTTTGATGAGTGTTGCCTAGTGCTAAAATTGCAAAATTACTAGGATCTCATCTCTTCATGTTTGTGTCACCTTCCATCTGGATTCCAACAGTTTTAGGTACTTTGGGATGAACCTTCCGCAGCGTAGGCTGCAGTAGTGCATCTCTGCAGGAATAATGCTTGCATGCCAAAGGCTGCATTCTGCTTTTTTTACTGACTTCTATAGAGTATTGAATCAAGCACAGTTGCAGTCTTTACCTTCACTGGTCAGAGTCCGGGATATGCAACAAATAAGATATTCAACTTTTATTGTTGTTGAAGTAGGTCTCTGTTCTGTGAGGGATGGTTTGTCTAGGCAGGAGACAAGAGTTTTGCTGAAGGGCCCTGGAATAAGCTAAGGACCAACACCTTCCTAGACCCTACTACAACCTGCCAGACAAACCAGCGCTCATCTGCTCCAGGTATGGCTGTCCTGTCTTTGTGGAGCACGTGTGGAAGAAAGACCAGGGCCTACACTGGTCAGTGTGTGCTGGCTTCCATCTTCCCTCTTCAGGTTTAGCACGTTTTTGGAGTGGGCTAACTGTGTCTGTACTATGCAGCACTTGGCCAAGGATCTGTGTGATAGCCAATTAGCCCTAAGGCATAATTGTTCAGGTTGGAGGGGGTGGTTGAAGTTTTTTTAGTTCAAAATGCCAGAGATAATAAGTGCAATTTTATAACTGTCTTGCCAGTCGTGTTCTTGCTCCCTGCTGTGGGGAGCTACTAGTTCCCAGGGAGCCCTGAAGCAAGCTGCCATAGTCAGGGAGTGGGATCTGGCAGTAAAGTGGGAGTGAGGCAAACAGAGAAGGATAGTAAATCCCACCAGCTGATGGAATGAGACCTCTCCTGTGAACACCTCTTCCAGTCGTGCACAACTGGATATGGTACTGTCAGCTACCCTTTGATAGAGGGTAAAAACATGCATGGGATAAAAATTAAGACTTTCAGATCCTGGTTCTTTTTTTTTTTTTAATAGTCTGTAAACTTCATTACACACAAAATCTTGTTTATGGGCAAAGAGGGGTCATACCTTATATATGTATAAAACTAAGAATTTAATGTTAGTGTGACTGAAAGCTTAGTCTAAACATTATGATCAGTCCAGATGTAATTTTTACAGAAAATAAGAAGTACTTCTGCGCAAAAAAAAAAATCATTAATAATAATAATAATATTGCAGTAAAAATTGTTGCATGCAAGCTTCTCAGTTTCTACCCCTTTGATTCTGCCCCTCTACTCCACTCTCATGAGACCCCACCTGGAGTACTGCATCCAGCTCTGGAGTCCCCAACATAAGAAGGACATGGACCTGCTGGACCGTGTCCAGAGGAGAGCCACGAGGATGATCCAAGGTCTGGAGCACCTCTCCTATGAGGAGAGGCTGAAAGAGTTGGGGCTGTTCAGCCTGGAGAAGAGAAGGCTCCGGGGAGATTTTATTGCAGCCTTCCAGTACCTAAAGGGGGCCTACAGGAGAGCTGGGGAAGGACTTTTTACTAGGGCATGTAGTGATAGGACGAGAGGGAATGGCTTCAAACTGGAAGAGGGCAGGTTTAGATTGAACATTAGGAAGAAGTTTTTCACTTTGAGGGTGGTAAGGCACTGGAACAGGTTGCCCCGAGAGGTTGTTGAGGCCCCATCCCTGGAGGCGTTCAAGGCCAGGCTGGACATGGCCTTGGGCAGCCTGGTCTAGTGGGAGGTGTCCCTGGCGGTGGCAGGGGGGTTGGAACTCAATGATCTTCAAGGTCCTTTCCAACCTAAACCATTCTATGATTCTATGATTCTTTTCTGGTATTGTGCTCACCCTTCTTCTGGTCTTCTGGGTCCTTTCCAACCTAAACCATTCTATGATTCTATGATTCTTTTCTGGTATTGTGCTCACCCTTCTTCTGGTCTTCTGGGTCCTTTCCAACCTAAACCATTCTATGATTCTATGATTCTTTTCTGGTATTGTGCTCACCCTTCTTCTGGTCTTCTGGTTCCCAAGGTTGATGGCTTCCTTTTGCTCTTCGTGGTGGTGTTGGTGGGGATGTTATGGCAAGTTGTCGGCATCGGGGGTCCTTCATTGGGAAGGGTAAGATGTCCATGTTGATGGTTTCTTCTTCACTCTATGACCAACTTGGTGTTTCTTTTACATGTCAGCTAACACACTTTCACATGTTTCTCTTTTTTGTTGGTCTGGTATTCCACGTTACGCTTGATGTTACTGTATATGATGCTTTTTAAGTGTGCTAGATACTATTATTTAGTTTTCTTTGTTACCCCTAAACCCAGCTTTGTCTAGTTTCCCTTTCTGCAGATCTGCATTTCTCTAACTGGCCAGTGGTGGGATGCTTACAGCTGTGGGGTTTCTGATGTCAATCCTGCGCCCCATCTGTTGTCATCCCCTGCCTGTACTCCTCTATGTCACATCCTGGGTCTCCTCAGGGATTCTCTGTCATACCAGGCCTGTACTATATCATTGAGTTACAGTTGTAAAACCATGATGGTACCATACAAAGACAAAATAAATAAAGCAAATCAGCCATAGGCCCCTGATTGATTAGAAAAATTGTTCATGCTCTATCCTACAAACCCTTTATGGTGTGGGGAGCAGGGCAGGGTTTGTGCTGCTTCCCTCCAGTGCATTCTAACTCTAGCTTTTCTTCAGTGTCACTTTTGGATTTTAATACAGTTGCAGGTATTTATTCACAGGTGGCTTTTTGGATTATGTTAATTGATATCTGTGCAACTGCCAAAACCAATTAGCCTCAGATTGCCTTGTCAATGCCTTTGCTGCTGGATAAATGCTTTTATAGACTCATTTACAAAGAATAATAGTAAGTAGGCTCTGTTTCATGTTTAAGAGTTTGATTTTGTTTTGGATCTGAATAAAATCTGCTCTGAAAATCAGTTTTAAATTTTGTTGCTTAAATCACATGTGATTCACAGGTAGCATGGTCCTTGTAGGATAGGATGCTCTGTTGCCCATTGACAAGCAATCACATGGGGGAGACATGCCAGCTGTGTAATCCAGTGATCTCAGTAGTGGTTGTGGTGCTGGGGCTCCTAGGCTCTCTGCTCTGCTCTGCTACCTGCCTACTGTGGGATTATAAAGGAAATGTCATAACTCTGAGTCACAACAATTTCTATTTCAAAGTGAGACGTATTTTCTAAGCACAGAAATGTATTGGTCTGCTCATTTTTCATCACTTGTAATATGTATCTTCTGGAATAAAAATAATCCTTGAAGCCTTGTTAGTAACAGCAGTTTTACGTGGCTTAGCTTGTACAAAAAGAAGCAACACTGAAAGTTGCAGCCTCACATCTCTGCTACAGTTTGTTCTCCTCTGAAAGTATTTATTTTATGAATTCTCATTGTCAAGTCTTAACAAGTAATGGGGCTTTAGAAATAAGGCTTGGGGATACTGGGTCAAAGTCATTATGGCTGTTTAATTGTTCAATACATAGAAAACAGATGGTAGAAGTGAATATTTCATTTTCATAATGAAGGGGAATCACGAGAGGAGTCTGTGAATCTCTGTAGACTCGTGCTCCTTAAGGTGTTCTTAAAAGGTGTGGAAAAGGGGATGAAGAGCAGATAATGTGATAAAGCTGAGCTTTCCAGTAGAAGAACTGGGAAAACCAGGTGAAAACAGCAAGTGGCAGACTTAAAAAGCAAGCAGTGGTTCTTTGCATTTGCATGTAGTTGTACCATAGGAGTCTTTGCTGTGGAAGTTGTACATGCTAAAAATGTGCATGGATTCCAGAAAGACTGAATAAAGTTGTGGAGAAAAAAGTTCACTGATATGAAATAAAAAGGATAGCATTTTTGATTCAAGTCGCCGTGGCAAGCTGAGAGGGCATCCTGGAGAAACCTCGATAGATATCTGCTTTTGATTACTGTTGGAGAGAGATACTTGGCTGGGTGAACCTTTGATCTGGGTGAAAGGCACACTCTAATGTTCTTCTAAAGAAAATTAATAAACCCATGGGAGCTTGCTCCTCCACCCCTTCATTTTCCTTCCCCCTTATCTAGTATCCCCTTCTTTCCTGTCACAAAGTCAAACACTTTTTCCAAGTAGCTCCTTTTCGCATCCATCCCAACCAATGTTATCTGGGATACATCCTGATACTATTCTTGCCAAGGTTTCTAATGTTCTCTCTTTTGTTTGATTTATCAGCTGTCTCTTCCTCTGCCTTCTGGATTCTTGGTCCTGTCTGTCCCTCAGCGTCTTCTCAAAAGGAACCTCTTCATTTCTTCTCCCACTGTCTGTAAAGTTTTCATAAAGCTTTGTCACTGGTGCCCTTCTGTTATTCCTTAACCTCTGGGTAATCATGTTCTGTAAGGTTCCCTGTAAACAACTATGTTACTGTTTTCCTTTAAGCCTGTCATAAAAAATTTTCTGTGCTGTGATGTGCTCGGGGAGGTTGGCAGTGGTTAATTTCCCAGTTGCTCATCAGTGTTTTGCATGGTTTTTCAGCACTCGTGGCTTTGTAGGTGTGAATCCGCTGTTTTCGGGCTCACTGTGACATGCAAGCATTTGGGGCAAGAGCAGCTTTTCTGTGTGTTCAAGTAAGGCACTAGAACCCCATATGCGTGACATGTAGGTGTATCACAGATAGGCAGTAACAGGGATAGAGCCTAGCATTTCTTCATGCTGATAAACTGCTGTTTTGTATTATGAAAGTGACTGCCTTTCATTCAAAGGATTTACAGACATTCAAATGATTTATAGACTGGTATATTTGGCTTTTGAAACATACCAATGGAGCAAACATTAATAAGCACATTAAACTTTTATTCTGTTTTGTAAAATTAGGAAACAAGGTGCTTTGAAGGTTTACATTCTATATGTTCTCTCTTCAGGGCCAAAGTGGACCTTCAGGAGGAAAGGCAGTACCACCAAGGCCTGCTAAGGCTGTATCTAAAAAACGGGTAAGATCCACAAATCCATGAGTCTTAAAAATTGTTTTTTCCTTCTTTATCTATGAAATGCAAACTAGATTCAGTCTGAACAATGGTTTGTTTTATGGAACTGGTAACATTCCAATTGATTTAGCAGTAAGGGGTTGCTCTAGATTTCCACTGAGAAGGGAATTACACTAGCAAGTTAAAATAAAAATGGCAGATAAAACAAATGCACAATTTAGATAAAATGCAATATGAAAAGATTAAAACAAAATATTTGGGATGTAAATTGCAAAATATAAGCTGAGAGGCTGTGAGAAAACTGCCTGCTTGGTTTAGAAAATTCAAAACATAGCTCATATTCACTTAATTAACATAGATACAAGCATCAGAGAAAACAGAGTTAAATTTTTGACTGTAAGCCTCATGATAATGTTTTTACTGTCAGGCAAATAAATGCTTAGAATACCCTTATTTAATCTACCTTCCTCCTCTTTAGCTCCATTGGCATGGATGGAAGAAGGAGAGTGTACATGCCTTTAAACAGGAATGGTGATAAACAGCTTTTCACTTTCTTAGGGCAAATCACAGCCTTGTTAAATGTTCCTCTTTTGACCTTTTAAAAATGAGAAGTTATTTACTTTTAAATGAAAAACATAAATAAAAATGTTATACCCACAACACTTTTTAACTGATTCACTAGAGAAAACAGCCACTGAAGTAACTGGCATTGAATTGTGTATGATAAATGTCCTACAAGCAGGTGCTCATATGGGGAGCATTAAATCACAAACAACTGTTCTGCCGTCACAGTCTCTTGTGTATCCCAGAGTCTGACCTTCCTTAAAGCTTGCCTCATTTCAGCTCCCTTAGCGGGAAAATAAAAGGCTGCAGCCTGTGATTTTCCCTGGGTGCCTGGCATATGCAGAATGCTCTGTTACTTTCAGCCTCTGCACATTTTTACACAGTATTGTGCTTTTTACCTTTGTGGCGTTCTGCAGATAGCAAAGCTTTGCTGTGTCCAGTCTCTGTATCTGCAAACAGCCTTCACTTGTACCCTGGACTCATCAGCAGCTCTGTATGGCTATAAAGCTTAGGAGACCTGAGAGAACTGTATTTAAAAGAATGATTGATTTATTTTGAATCAGCCCATTACACATTTCAATCTGAAGGAGAAATTTTGCCTGGAGCAGCTAAAGACTTTAATCAGCAACTTTGTGTTCTGGCAGTTTATCTGTAATGACAATTAATTGAAATTCATCCCTGCAGTGATTCATTTTCCTGTTAATGATATCATATCATGACATCAACCCAAGCCCAGGACAAGGAGAGCAGCTCTCTGTCTTGGGAGAATGCAGACCTGCTGGCCTTTGCAAGAAAGTGGTTAACATTCCTCCAGGAGCCACATCCCTACAGCTTTGTATCTTGAACTAATTTTTGAGTGTAGCTTATAGAATAGCACTTCAGAAGTAGTTGCAGGTCCTTGACTTGTGCCCTTGAGTCGTCCTAAAGTGTGGCTCATTTGGGTGCTATATGGTCAAAAACCCCAGAATTGCCAACTTTTAAACTGAAATTGAAGTGGGGTTACTTGAGTTTTGTTATTGGAGTTACTCCAGGTTTGTTACAGGCCAGGAATTATCTTCAGACAGCAGCTCCTCCAACCCACTGAATTCTTGTTGGCAAGTGTAGCCATTCAAGAATGTTCATATTTGGTCCTGCCATTTGGGGTTATCTGCTCTGCTCAAAGCACAGATGGGTGTGGGAATGCTATTTTCTCCTCCTTGCTCCAAACCTGGAGAAGTGCTGCTTTGGCAGGGAGCAAAACAGTCACAGTCTTGGTGCACCAATGGGATTGTCATTCCTGTGCTAGGATGAAGACGTCTCCACTGAAGCAGGAGAGGGCATCGATGAATGTGCAGCAGCAAAGACTCTAGTCAAACCCCCAGATCAACTGGAGCTTACTGAAGCTGTGAGTAAAACTATGCCTGTAGTTGTTATGAGATGTGTACAAAACTCTATAAGCCAAAGCCTACCTCTTACCTGTTTGTCTTTTTTGAGGAAATTCTGCGAGAGTAAAACTTCTGTACTTGCTGAAGTACAGTGTCTGCAGCATAAACTGAAATGGCTTGCAGCAGGAAAACAGGGAGAATATGCTTTAGAACAGAGTTCTGGGCTTAAGACAATGTAACTGCATGGCGATGATTCAAGAGGGGAATGGAGATGGGGCTTCCCTCAGATAAGGAGGACCCCAGAGCCAATCCTGAGGACAGAGAGATGTCCTACAATTTATGGCCATTTATTCCCAGCTTGGTTCAGTAGGATCGCAGTCAGTCATCCTTCCAACTGCAGTTGTCTCTCTCTTCTCACTGCCTGGTGAAATTCTAGCATTGCTCCCTGTCCTCCAAGTAGGCCTCAAAGGGAAGCTATACATACTTCCTACCACTCAGGAAGTGAAAACAATTAACACCAGTACTGTTTCTTATTCACAGTGGTTGACCCTGCAAGCACTGCTACTGAATTTATTGTTTACCCTATTTTTGGACAGTGTATGCTTCAAGACACAGGTTGTCTTTCTTGCCTGATAGAATACAGCTAGTATTTTTCAAGCTCATAGCTTAGATAAGAATTAACATGACAGGTAAAGAATTCAAGAAAACGCATTGAAATACGTTGGTAGGAAACAGGATGACTGTTCTGGATTCTACTCTGAGCAAGCTTGGCTCCAAGCACTGTTCTTGTGGAGGCATCAGCTGCACATGAGGTATCTGCAGCGAACTGAACATCATAGAACTGAGCATAAACCTGGTGATTTTTGTATGCTGCATGTTGTATTGAAGGTGGTGTTTTATTTACAATATTATTTTGTTTCCATTCCAAAGGAATTAAAAGAGGAATTTACACGCATCCTGACAGCTAATAATCCCCATGCTCCCCAGAATATTGTCAGATACAGCTTTAAAGTAAGTGTGGCATGACCTGTAAAACCAGGATGAGATTTTTTGCAATTAACTGGTTTTGTGTTTTGGTTTTGTGTTTAATGTGGCTTCACGTTGTTACATATTTACTGCCAATGATTCCTGAAGGGTTTTTGTGGAGGGTAAAAGTCTAAAAGCATTGATGTACTTATTCAGAAGTAGGATATAACAATTACTCAACAAGATCTGACAGTGAACATAATTAGTGCAGCTAATCTCAGGCGGTAACTTTTCCATTCTGTGGTGGTTAGAGGACAAAAGGTAATGCTTTACTCAGTCTGTAAGACAGTTATGCCTCAGTATCCTCACATGAAGATTTGGTTGTTTGAATTATAGGAGAGCTCAGAAATGTGCTTTGTAAAATCACTGTCAAGAGCTCTATTCATGATGAGTAGGAGTGTGCAGGGGAGCGTGCATCAAAGACTGCCAGGAAACATCCAAGAGTCACACCTTCACATTTCTGTGTGCAGACCATACGCTACATTACCCTGGAGCAGCCTCCTCCTGCTAGCATGTACAGCTAGCAACACAGGCTGCTGCAAAGGGAGACTGGAATAATGGCTTTGCTTCCCACTCCGCCTTTGGAAGGGTTACAGCCCCTGAAAGAAAGGACACAGGGACAGCTCCTCCAGCTCTGGCATTGGATTATCCCCAACCTTAGGCAGGAAACAGAAAACCAGGTGAAATATTCCCGAGCCTGTCTCATCTCTGTGCTACTGTAACTAGTACATACAACCATTACATGAGATTGCCAGCAAAAGGATATCAGTCTTGTGAAAGCAAATAAGGTCATATTCTTTTCTATTTGGAGTTGATGTTTTCCATATTTTTGAGATGGAAATAGGTGATAAATGATCCATATAGAATCATAGAATGGTTTGGGTTGGAAGGAACCTTAACAATCACTTAGTTTCAACCCCCCTGCCACGTACAGGGACACCTCTCACTAAACCAGGTTGCTAAAAGCTGTGTCCAACCTGGCCTTGAACACTTCCAGGGATGGGGCATCCACAGCTTGTCTGGGCAACCTATTCCAGTGTCTCACCACCCTGACAGTAAAGAATTTCTTCCTAATATCTAATCTAAATCCACCCTCTTCCAGTTTAAACCTATTACCCCTTGTCCTATGCCTAGACTTCCTGGTAAAGAGTGCCGCCCCCATCTTTCCTGTAGCCCCCCTATAGGTTCTGGAAAACTACTAGAAGGTCTCCCTGGACCCTTCTCTTCTCCAAGCTGAACAACCCCAAGTCTCACAGTCTGTCTTCATAGGGGAGGTGCTCCAGCCCTCTAGTCATCTTTGTGGCCCTCCTCTGGACTTGCTCCAACAGGTCCGTGTCTTCCTTATGTTGGGGGCCCCAAGAGCTGGATGCAGTACTCCAGGTGGGGTCTCACAAGAACAGAGTAGAGCAGGAAAATCACCTCCCTCAACTTGCTGGCCATGCTGCTTCTGATGCAACCCAGGATGCCGTTGGCTTTCTGGGCTGCAAGCACACATTGCCAGGTCATGTTGGGCTTCACATCCACCAACACCCCCAAGTCCTTCTCCTCAGGGCTGCTCTCAATCCATTCTCCACCCAGCCTGGATTTATGCTTGGGATTGCCCTGAATCACGTGCAGGACCTTGCACATGACCTTGCTGAACTTCATGAGATTCACACAGGCCCACCTCTCAAGCCTGTCCATGTCTCTCTGGATGGCATCCCTTCCCTCCAGCGTGTTGACCACACCATGCAGCTTGGTGTCATTGGCAAACTTGCTAAGGGTGCGTTCAATCCCACTGTCCATGTTGCCTACAAAGATGTTAAACAATACCAGTCCCAATACTGACCTCTAAGGAGCGCTGCTCATCACTGGCCACCCCTTGGACATGGAGCCATTGACTAGCTCAGCCACTGACTGTGACCACCCAGCCAATTCCTTATTCACCAAGTGGTCCATCTGTCAAATTCATGTCTCTCCATTGTAGAGACAAGGATGCCATGTGGGACAGTGTCAAATACTTTGCACAAGTCCAGGTAGTTGACATCAGTTGCTCTTCCCTTACCCACCAACGCTGTAACCCTGCCGCGGAAGGCCACCAAATTTGTCAGGATTGATTTCCCATGTTGGCTGTCACCAATCACCTCCATATTTTACATGTGCCTTAGCATAGTTTCCAGGAGGATCTGCTCCATGATCTTGTCGGGCTTTCTTGTTGGGCTTAAAGGTGAGACTGACTGAGCTGTAGTTCCCCAGGTCTTCCTTTTTTCCCTTTTTAAAAATGGGGATTATGTTTTCCCTTTTCCAGTTAGTGGGAACTTCACCGGACTGCCATGACCTCTCAAATATGATGGATAGTGGCTTACCAACTTCATCTGCCAGGACCCATGGGTGTATCTAATCAGGTCCCATGGATTTGTGCACCTTTGGGTTCCTTAGATGGTCTCAAACCTGATCTTCTCCCACACTGGGCAGTTCTTCATTCTTCCAGTCCCTGCCTTTGCTGTCTGTGACTTCGGTGGTGTGGCTAGAGCACTTGCCAGTGAAGACAGAGGTAAAAAAGTCGTTGAGTACCTCAGCCTTCTCCATATCCTTGGTGACCAGGTCTCCTGTTTCCTTCCAGAGAGGGCCTACATTTTCTGTAGTTTTTCTTTTATTGCTTATGTACATATAGAAGCTTTTCTTGTTGCCCTTGACATCCCTGGCCAGATTTAATTCTAGCTTTAGCTTTCCTAACCTGATTCCTGGCTGCTTGGACAATTTCTCTGTATTCCTTCCAGGCTACCTGTCCTTGCTTTCACCCTCTGTAGGCTTCGTTTTTGTGTTTGAGTTTGTCCAGGAGCTCATTGTTCATCCATGCAGGACTCTGGGTGTTTTTGTATGACTTTTTCTTTGTTTGGATGCATCACTCCTGATCTTGGAGGAGATAATCCTTGAATATTAACCAGCTTTCTTGGGCTCTTCATCCCTCCAGGACTTTATCCCATGGTATTCTGCCAAGTAGATTCCTGAAGAGGCCAAAGTCTGCTCCCCTAAGTCCAGGGCAGTGAGCTTACTGTGCACCCACCTTGCTGCCCTAAGGATCTTGAACTCTACCATTTCATGGTCACTGCGGCCAAGGATGCCCTTGAGCATTCCTGGAATGCATTGATGATAACTTCCTTCTCCAAGTGATAGAGGAGCCAACAAGGAGATGTACTGTGCTGGACCTTGTTCTCACCAACAAGAAGGGGCTGGCGGGGAATGTGAAGGTCAAGCGCAGCCTTGGATTGCTTATGCCCTGGATTGCTTATGCCCTGCTGTGTTGTCCCTCCAACAGATATCAGGGTGGTTGAAGTCCCCCGTGAGGACCAGGGCTTGTGAATTTGAGGCTGCTCTGATCTGTCTACAGAGGGCCTCATCCCCTCAGTCTTCCTGGTCAAGTGGCCTGTAGGAGACGCCTGCTGTAATGTCACCTGTACATATCTTCAAATCCTCCACAGTGACTGAAGTGGAATTGATGCTATGCTGTGATTGGTACAGAAAGCAGTCATATTTTTAAGAAGAAACTATTGAAGCATCTGTGGTCTGCAGTGGCTTCTGATTGCTTTTAGGTGCAGCTCAAAATCCTAATACGCAGTTTGAGCCTAGGTGTGTGCCTGCAGTGTACAGTGGTCCACAAGCAAGTGCCAATCAAGTTAGCATCAAATAGCTGAATTAGTACAGTGCTTATAACCTGCGCATGGTGCTAAGAGCCTGTACTGTCTCCAGATCAGAGCTGCTCTCTACGTATGGTGCTGCTTTTGTGTAGGTACAACAACTCATTCAGGGGTCTCAGGACAACAGGACATGAGAGTCTCTTAGGGAGTGTTGTGTAGTAGAGGTCCACTAGAACTATATTGCTAACTTGCTCTGGTGGTGGTAGAAAACTAGAGGTTTCATGTTCTTGCTTCTTTGTGTTGTATTTTTAATTTATAGCTCTGAGTGTCCTGAGATATAAATACTTGCAGGAAGAAATTAAGTGTAAATATGCCAATAACAAACATACATTCATCAGTATGGATCTTCTGAGCTTTAGCAATTTAGGCTACATGGTATTTGTCATTTAAAATATTTTTTCCACACTGATTTTGTTGTTTTCTTCCTCTTTGTAGGATCGAGCATACAAGCCAATAAGCTATGTGGATCAAATGGCCATTCACTTCTCTTTGAATGGAAACATGATACTAAAAGATTCAGATGAAGGCAGACGGCAGAGTATCAGATTAAGCACTGCAGCAGGTAGGTTTATTATCTAAAACAATAATCATTTTCAGCTAGCTACTTGTACCACTTATTCAACATGAGGGAATGAT
Organism: Anarhynchus alexandrinus; assembly: GCA_008711295.1. NCBI lineage: Eukaryota > Metazoa > Chordata > Aves > Charadriiformes > Charadriidae > Anarhynchus > Anarhynchus alexandrinus. The sequence goes on along the minus strand of VUYV01000015.1, from coordinate 1,150,760 downwards.
CATGCTTCATCACCGCAGAATTGAACAGCTCCTATTCGGGCTTGTGTCCTTCTTGGAAAACAAAACCAGAAACAATCAGCCAGATGTTTGCCACAGTGTAGATAATGGTGCATGCTTTTTGAGCCGTGTGAACACTAACACTGAAATTTTCAGAGCTATTTAGTGTCTTTTAAACATCTTCCACTACCATTAGTTGGACATACGTGTCTAAACTCCTTAACTTTAAATCAGCCATGATTTAAAGTGTTAATGCAGAAACATTTTGAGGCTGGGTGATCATTCAGCAAACTGTCATATACTTGACCAATTCTCACACTCCTACCAGGACATCTACTTCTGGACAATGTGAGATACAAGATATTGAGCTAGTTGGAACTTTGATCTGAGCTACTATTGCCATTCTCAGGTTTTCAGTCAAAAAGACACCTTAATCAGAGGCTGAAAAGCTCTGTTGTTAGTAAAGAGTTCTAGGTTTGAATTTTCAGCAGGGAAAGATGTATGGCCTAGTGGTTTATCTCCTATTACTGCTGTTTGTGAAAGGAGAAGTTGCGTCACAAAGAGTGTCTTTCAAGGTGGTAACTGTCAGGCACGATGATAACATTGGATCCTGAGATTAGTTGTTACTTGCAGCTTCTGAGGGTCAGTGCCTCTTATTTTACACTTAACAAAATATGCATGATGATTTCAAGTAGGACAAAGTGCTGAACAGGTTCTTCAATGCTCTGAAAGCACGGATTGTTGTTGTTGGCTGTGCTTTTCATAGATTCCAAACCAGCTAGTTTCAAGCAGCTTGATGCTAGCATGACTACACACTTGAGGCTGTGATTGGAATGTAGACATCCATCATTCTCTAACAAGACCGGTGTATTCATTTTTTTCCGTATAAACAAGAACAAACCACATTGTAACTCCTATGTGCCTTGAAAGCATTCTTCATGGTTGTACATAATTGCAGCCATTTTTAAAGGACAGAAAGGTCCAGAGCTGAAGGGATACCCAGAAACAAAGCTACTCAGATCAGAATTGGATTTCAGAAGTTTGATTTGAGTCAAAATCAGATTTTTTATTTCATTCCAGCCATAATTGCTGCAGTTTCGTTCTAGCAATAACATTGTCTCCTTTTGTGCCTTTGAGCAAACAATCACCCTTCAAACTGGGGATTGATTACTGTGTTGTGTAATGAGATAGCATTAGAAAAGGACACATCAGAAGACAGAAGGATCTGTGGAATATGGGATAAAATGTCATGTTATCCTGGGCTTATTCACTTGTCCTTTCTATCATCAGAAAAGGCTCCTGTTGAGACTTCTGCAGTAACATCTGAAGAGGAAGAGGTGAAAGATGAAGAAAGCACAGGAGATACTCAGGTAATTCTCCATAGTCAGCTGAGAGCTGTCCATTTTATTTTTAATATGAGATTTGAAATTCCTTTATTATAAAATGGGTTTGTCCAAGAAGGACACACCAGGTCTGTCTTTATCCAGGTATTATATCAAGATACAGTGTAATTTGCTGGGATCTGGAATGTTGCTGGACAGCGTGTCCATTCCTGAAAGAAACTGGTGAAAAACAAAATGTGGAGGGGTGAAAGCAACAGGCATAACTACATGAAATAAGCAGTGGCCTGATTTAAAGGCAGTTGGCTGATCAGGAAAGGAGTATGCTCTGAGAAGTTTGTTCTTATCCATACAGTGTCAGGCCCTGGAATCAAGTTCAGACTAGTTTCAGATGAAGTTCACTGTCTAGCAAGGAAATGAAAACACAGTTTAGTGGGACCCTAACAAAGTCTTCTGGTTCCTAAGTCCATTTTATCAAAGGCAGTCATGCTATATTATCTCATTCATGTCAGGCTTTGTTTTAAAGTAACGTCAGTTCCTGTTTTTCCATATTCCAGTTTTGATACTGTTCCAGAATCTCCTTGCTCTGATTGCTGGAAGTCTCCTAATTTCCATCTTAAATATTGAATCTTCAATTACAGTTTCCTTCACTAGGCAGCAGAAGTCCAGCAGTCTAAGAAAAAGTGGCTCTGAAGAAGGAAAGAGATGTCTGGTTCTTTCAGGTTTGGAGTCACTGCTCTATTTTCTTGCAGGCTGCAGGGGAGGAAGAGGCAGAGGGGTCAGGAACAGCAGAAGTAGCTGAGGCAGCAGAGGCAGAAGAGCCTCCTCCTCCAAGAGTGAAGGAGCAGAAGCTTGCAAACCAGTTCAACTTCATTGAGAGAGCTTCAAGGACGCTCAACAACCCTATGCGGGTATACTGCCATTTCCTTCAGTGACTTGGAGGATCTTTCCTTTGGGAGGGCATGTGGATCACCTGTGTGTGTGTCATATGCTGTTGTCTCTGTAGGTGGTATTAGGAGAAAAAAAACAGTGGTTTACTATGGTAAAACGTTTGAGTGATGAAAATGGTGACCGAAAAAATCCTGCCTCATGCACTCTTGGACAGCCTACAAGAAATTTTGGTGCTACTGTAAATCTTTAAACCTCTGCTTGGATATAACATTTTTCATGTCTTTTTCCTCATCTGAAAAAGTATACAGCAATGGTTAGGGTAGTAGGTGAGAGCCTGGAATCCATTAATTCAGTTTCCTTTTGCCACAGAGTCCCTTTATGTCCTTGTACATCAATTCTTACCCATGGAGCAGGAATATAAGTGCCCCTATATTAAAAGGATAAAGGTATTTACCCTTTTGTTAAGCACAGGTACTACAGTAACAGACCCATGTAAGTATGACAAATATTTATTGCTGCTGCACGGTACATCTCCCTCCCACTCTGTGCATGCGCTTTCCAATCAGTACAGACCCAAGACCTTACGTTCCTCCCATAAGCATTTTGCTGAGCCTGTAGCCATTCCCAGTGAGTGTGTCTTCACAGGGACTCCTGACTAAGCAGTACCAGTGAAGTTGGCCTCCAGCTGAATGCTCAAAAAGGAGCTTTCTGAATCGGAGATACTAGTTTCAGAGAGAAAATTCTCTTGTTTTCCTTGCTGCCCTGGAATCAGAGTACATAGAGCTTCCCCAGAGAGCCTGCCTGCCTTCTTGCAGCCATTACACCTAAAGTGAGATGCCTTCACATCTGATGGGCTTGGAGAGATGTAAGAGTTACTGTGTTGCTGGAGCTACTACCTCCTAGAAGAAATACCATCTCTGCTCACTAGTAGAGATGGAGGATCTATGGAGAGTTTATCCAACAGTGGTGTGCTTACTGCAAAGTCTGAGCTGAGATTCTGCATCTTTCAAAAATCCCTGCAGAGGCCACAGAATTTATTTCTCTGTCCCCAGATCTCTTCCCATTGATTTCACTGGGAGAGGCTTGTGTGCTTCTGTGTGCTTCTGCCTTTGAAAGCAGAATATAGACCTTAAATAGCTGTGAAGTACTGCTGTGTTCTGTACAGAATGTGCAGTTTCCACCTCTGAGACTGCTTCATTTCAGAGGTCAGTGAAATGCTATAGGCAGCTTCTTAAAAATGTCCTGCTGCAACAGTTTTTTGAAAATGCTGTTCCATGAAATGAACATTTCACAGAAATATATTCATTTTTTCAGAATGTTGATGTAAGGGTGATAAAAATATTATTTCAGTAACATCAATTGAATTGTTTATAGGTTATCATTCTGTTCAACTCTTTTGTTTTGACTGCTGTATCTAAGTGGTTTTTTAATATATAGGTCAAAACTTTTCGGATTTGGTAGGATACTGTAACGGATCCTACAACTGGTAGCAGAATGTTTCAAATGGTAAAGGTGAAACAAACCATTTCAACTCCTTCAAAATGAAATACTGAAATTAAATATTTTAAATATGTTGGAAAAAAAATCAGAAGGTCCTGTGAACCTTCTTTTGGTCCACAAGAAAATCTATTTGTAGTTGCATCATCACTGATAATGTTTGTGCAGTGCTCTGGGAATCATTCGGATGTTGAATTAATCTTAGGTCAATATTGTTCAAACTACCTGCTATGAGAAGGCTGTTTCCACAGCTGGACTATGTGACTGCAAAGAGTTTCAATGCAAAGATTACACTTCTTTATTCTTTTTCTTTATTCAGGAAAGAGCATGTCAATCGGAGCCTACACCTTGTAAAAATTTCTCAGCCACTGCTAACCAGGTATATCCTTTTTACTTTCAGGTTTTTTTTAGAGTATATTTAGGAAACTGAGATATGAGAAACGAAAAAACAAATTCCTACATTTGCATTCCTTGCAGTGGAATGAACTCTCATACTGTGGCTTTCATGTCTGGTTTAAATCTGAGAGCAAACTAGTGTGGCCCTCTTTTCTGCTTTAATAGCAGAATGGTTTATACTTCTAATGTCAAGTGTCTCTGTTTAGATGCTTTTAACTGACATACCATTTGCCAGCCACCCTGGCCAGTCTGCTTTAGAGAGCCTTAAATGAGTGGAAATGGGCAAACCACAGTGTGAGAATGGTTCTGGACTCCACAAGAGGTGGGCTGCAGGTGAGCTCTGCAGGAACAGGAACACAACTGCAACTGCCTCTTGCAGGCACTGACTTCTCTGGGGACCTGGTTGTCTTTGAGTTGGGGACTGTCCTGTTGCCGAAGACCTTCCATCACTGTGTGGTGGGTGAGCTGGTTATTTAGGAGAAGCTGTGATCCAGCATTCGATACCTGGTCAGCTGCAGGACACCTCCATTAGCTCATCCCACAAGAGGCAGGTTCAATGGAGTCTCAAAGTGCAGGAACAAAATAACGAAAAAGCACTTAGGACATGTCTGCATGCTAACTCCACTTTGAGCACTACATTTAGAGAGTGGAGACCTCTGAAGATTTTGTACCGCTGAGAATTTGCAAGGGTTCATGGAGCTTTGGGGAGTGTTGTTAAGAATTTGATATATGCAACATTGTGGTTTTTGGTTTGTCTAAGCTTAGCTCTATGCCAAAGCGGGTTCTAAAGCCTGAAGCTGAACCCAGCGAGAATTACGGTATAAGGAATGTGGAAGGCCCACTTTAAACCTGTTGCAATAGACTTAGCTCTGTTTTATGTAGTGGGAATGTGCCTGTTTATTCATGATGAAAAACTGTTACACAGTTGTTATACAGTATCTTCTCCATCTCTTAAAAATATAAAAAAGATATTTTGCAGGGCATTTTACACATGAAATATGCTGTAGCTTTCACTGGAAAGAGAATCCAGACAATTCTGCTGATTGATTCTCGCAGATATTTACAAAATGTATTTGTGTTTATCACTGTTGCAAACATTGTTTTAAACCAGTGTACCAGACTGGTGTTGAAAATACTGTTTGGTTACCAGTGTGCCACAGGAACACCCACAAGAAAGTATAATGTAATGGCAGCAACTTAAAAAATGCTGATGTGGGAAAGCGACAGGAAGGGGAGCAAAGGTGTCTCTGTCTAGCTGAAAACTGTAACACAGACTATTCCTGAACTTGAAATCACAGAGTTATTGGCCTGAGATCTTCCCTCCCTCCAGCTGGACTTTCCTTTCATTTTATTTCTGACAGTGAGATGACCGGAGAGTTAGAGAAAATGGAGCTATTCAAGATAATCAGGCAGTTGCTAAAATTTTGCATGAAATGTTTGAAAACTAAGAGGAAAATTTTCTCCTTGTTTTCTTTTTATTCTGTTGAAATTCTGAGTGGATATAAAATAATATTTTAATGTAGGTTTTTTTTTTTCCCTCAGCTCATTATTTCTTGTTCTTCCTTATGCTCATAATTTCCTCTTCCAATGTTTTCTGTTCTGCTCCTTCTCCTACTCTTGTCATCACATCTTCTTTGCCCTTTCCCTGGTGTTTGGAACATCTTTCCACCTTTTCTGCCTGCAAATTTACAACACAATGCAGATTTTTTGCTAAAGGTTTCTGCTACCTTTATTTATTCCAGTGTTCTACACTGTATTTTGTGTTTGAATCATACTCCCTCTAAGTTGATGTGTCAGAATTAGATTGCCTTTTGTCTTGTTCTGAAAGTAATGTACCTGCTTCAGATACAGTACTAGCACTCCAATACTAATGAATAAATCTTAAGTAGAAAAATTACTTTTGGTTCTACTCTAGTAAGACATTCCTGGCATGTGGCATAGCAGAAGATGTAAAACTGCTCTCAGTTTCCATTTGATCATATGCTGCGGAGTTGGAGTCCAAGATTTAAATTGTGTTAAGCAGCTACAATTTAATTTTCCAACACCACATGAGAAATGTCATAAAGCAGATGTTTAATGCATGTTTCCTATTAAACACTGGTAAATTAGCCAAACAGAAAGTCCTACAAAAAAGATAGGAGTCAAAGCACCAAGAAGAGTGTTGGGGGAAGAAAATTGTTAAGAATGCAATAATGTATTCTTGAAAAATAAGGCATGCACCATCAAGCTTTAAGAATTCTGGGCCTCAATCCTTCATGTTTTGTGCAACAAGCCAGCTATACTCAGCTAATTTCAGTGGCAGTGTTATTGTTGTGAGGACTATCATATTTTCGTGATGGTGTAGATGGCTGTTTTGTGGAGTATAATTGAGTCCTGATAAATACTGCCTCTGTCTGTCTCTCAGTGGAAGATCTATGATGCCTATGTGGAGGAGCTTCAGAAAATGGAAAGGTCAAAAGAGAAAGAAAAACCAAAAGCTCAGATAGCAAAGAGAGAAGAGGAGAAGAAGAAGGGAAGAAAGTTAACCTCTCTGGAGTTACAGGTACGTTTCATAACACTGGAAGAAGTACGCTCAGAGCGGTGGTGGATACATCTGTAGTGCAAGTCAGGTGAAACTTAGCAAGTCATGCTGGCTGTGTAGCTAGTTGTCTCAGTTGGCAAGTAACAACCATAAGAAATGCAAAAATTAGTTTTTGCTGGGAACTGTATTTCCAAAACAGGATTTCCATTTTGCTGTACTTTTTATGGGAATACAAAATAGTGTGAAGCCATAATCGTGTCTTCGTACCTGATTTCTAAGCGAGATTTATGGCTTTCTTTTTTGTGCATTATCATGTTTGTCTCTCATTTTTTATTAGCATATGAGGGATAATAGAATGAAATAAGTAGAGACGCTGTGTGACTTTTCAAAGAATTCTAAGTAATGCAGAGGTTTTAGGTACAATCTTCCAATCTGAAAGGCAAATAAATTATAGAACCATAGAATCATAGAATAGTTTGGGTTTGGAAAGGGACTTTTAAAGGCCATCTAATCCAGCCCCCCTGCAATGAGAAGGTACATCTTCCACTAGATCCGGTTGCTCAGAGCCCCCTCCAACCTGACCTGAATGTTTCCAGAGATGGGGCATGTACCATCCCTCTGGGCAACCTGTTCCTGTTTCATCACACTCATTGTAAAAGATTTCTTCCTTATATGTAGTCTGATTCTGCCCTTTTTCAGTTTACCTGTGTTACCCCTTGTCCTGCTGCAACAGGCCCTGCTAAAAAGTTTGTTCCCATCTTTATTACAAGCCTGCTTTAAGTATTGAAGAGGCGCAATAAGGTTTCCCTAAAGCCTTCTCTTCTTCAGGCTGAACAACTCCAGTTCTCTCAGCCTTTCTTCATAGGAGAGGTGCTCCAGCCCTCTGATCATTTTTGTGGCCCTCCTCTGGACCTGCTCCAACAAGTCCATGTCTTTCCTGTGCGGAGGACTCCAGAGCTGGACACAGTACTGCAGGAGTGGTCTCACCAGAGCAGAGTAGAGGGGCAGAATCACTTCCTTCGACCTGCTGGCCACGCTTCTTTTGATGTAGCCCAGGATACGGTTGGCTTTCTGGGCTGCAAGTGCGCATTGCTGGCTTGCGTCCAGCTTTTCATCCACCAGCAGCCTCAAGTCCTTCTCCTCAGGGTTGCTATCAATCCCTTCATCCCGCAGCCTGTATTTGTGTTTGGGATTGCCCTGACCCATCTGCAGGGCCTTGCATTTGGCCTTGTTGAACCTCATGAAATTCACACAGGCCCACTTCTCGAGCTTGTCCATATCCCTCTGGATGGCATCCCATCCTTCAGGCGTGTCAACCGCACCACTCAGCTTGGTGTCGTCTGCAAACTTGCTGAGGGTGCACTCAATCCCACTGTCTATGTCATTGATGAAGATATTAAACAGTACTGGTCCCAGTATGGACCCCTGAGGTACACCACTTGCCACTGATCTGCATCTGGACATTGAGTCATTGACCTCTACCCTCTGGATGCCACCATCCAACCAGTTCCTCATCCACCAAACAGTCCACCCATCAAATCCATCTCTCTCCAATTTAGAGAGAAGGATATTGTGGGGGACTGTGTCAAAGGCATTGTAGAAGTCCAGATGACATGTGTAGCTCTTCTCTTGTCCACTGATGTGGTCACTCCATCATAGAAGGCCACTAGGTTGGTCAGGCAGGACTTGCCCTTGGTGAAAGCATGCTGGCTGTCTCAAATCACCTTCCTGTCCTCCATGTGCCTTAGCATAGCTTCTAGGAGGATCTGTTCCATGATCTTCCCAGGCACAGAGCGGAGTCTGACAGGTTGGTAGTTCCCAAGGTTCTACTTTCTACCCTTTTAAAAATGGGTGCACTGTTTCCCTTTTTCCAGTCATTGGGGACTTCACCTGGCTGCCATGACTTTTCAAATATCATGAAGAGTGGCTTGGCAACTACACCAGCCAGTTCCCTCGGGACTCTGGGATGCATCTCCTCAGGTCCCATAGGCTTCTGTATGTTCAGGTGCCTCAGGTGGTTATGAACCCGATCTCTTACAGTGGGAGGGACTTTGTTTCCCCAGTCCCTGCCTTGCAGTCCATCCACTCAAGAGGTGTGGGAAGACAGCTTGCCAGTGAAGACAGAGGCAAAAAAGTTGTTGAATACCTCAGCCTTCTCCTCATCCATTGCTACCAGTTTGCCAGTTGTGTTCTTCAGGAGGGTTTCACTTTCACTGACCTTCCTTTTCTGGCTGACATACCTGTAGAAGCCCCTATTATTCTTTGCGTCCCTTGCCAAGTTCATCTCCAGCTATGCCTTGGTCTTCCTGACTCCATCCCTACACAACTGGGCAACGTCCCTATACTCTTCCCAGGATAGCTGTCTCTGCTGCCACTGCCTGTGCATTTCGTTCTTGCTCTTTAGTTTGACCAGCAGGTTTCAACTCATCCATGCCAGTCTCCTGCCTTCCTTTCCTGATTTCTTACACCTGGGGATCGAGAGCTCTTGTGCTCTATGGAAAGCATCCTTAAAGATCTGCCAGCTCTGTGCTGCTCCCTTGTCCCTGAGGGTTTTTCCCAGGGGATCCCACTGACTAACTCCTTGAACAGATGCAAGTTTGCTTTCTTAAATTTAGGGTACAGACTTTACTCGTCATCCATCCCATACCTCTCAGGACTGTAAAACTCCACCAGTGCATGATCACTGAAGCCCAGGCTGTCTCCAATCTTGATGTCACCAATTAGCTCACTTGTGTTGGTGACCAACAGGTCCAGTATCACATCGCTTCTGATAGTGCTGTCTATTACCTCATAATTAAGAAGTTATCCTCAGTGCATTCCAGGAGTCTCCTGTATTGCCTACAACTCACTGTGCTCCTTTTGCAGCAGGTGGTGGGGTGGTTGAAGTCCCCCAGCAGGATGAGAGCCTGTGAGTGCAATGCCTCCTGTCGCTGGAGTAAGAAGACTTTGTGAACAGGCTCCCATTGATCAGGCGAAATGTAGTAGACATCAACCACAAGGTTCCCTTTGTTGCCCCGATCTCTAATTCTTACCCATAAGCTTTCAGCCTGCTCATGGCTATTCTTCAGAGACAGCTCTTCACAGTCTATCCATTTCTTGATGTAGAGAGCACCACCTCTGCACCTCTTTCCTTGCCTGTCCCTTCTGAAGAGCCTGTAGCGATCGATAGCCACACTCCAGTCATAGGATCCGTCTCACCAGGTTTCAGTAATGGCAACTGGGTTGTAGCTTTCTAGCAGCATCGGGGCTTCCAGCTCCTCCTCTTTTTTGCCCATGGTGTGTGCATTAGTGTAGAGGCACTTCAGCTGGGCTGTTGGCCATGTCACCTTAGAAAAACATCCCTTAATTCCTTTGATGTATTTCATTAGTCTGTCCCTGTTGGCTCCTATGACCTCAGGAGCCCCTGGCTCATCTCTGTTAGTCTTCAAGTGTGCTCCAGTGTAGCCAGCATGTCTCAGAGCAACAGGCTGAGTGCCTTCACTAGCACCCCATCCCTCTAACCTTGGCATGTCGTCCCACAGCTTGTCATGGGCAAGCCCAATATTATCCCCCTCCCCCTTCAAGCCTAGTTTAAAGCTCTGTCAATGAGCCCCGCTAGTTCATGAGCAAAGACCCTCTTCCCCCTTTGAGAGAGGTGAAACCCATCTGACCCGTTTAGGATTCTTTCAAAATGTTACTGAAGCACTGTAGTGAAATAAAATTCACTATTTTTATTATTTTAATGATAATGCGATAGAATTGTAATTCATATATATTTTCTAGTTATATACATATAAATGGTTTATAATTTATAATTTATACAAAAGTTAATAATAGTTGAAATAGAAGCCTACATACTTAAAATTGAATAAGGATTCTGGGAGAGTTGACCTAATTTGCAGGGGGTCTTTGATGCGTCATTCATTCATTTAGATGAAAAGTGATAGAAGTGTCTCTCTCCAGCGTTTGAAGTGCTATGCCGTGGTCAGTAATTGCACAGCATGGTGATACCTCAGGCATGGTGATCTGATCATCCCAAGAAGATGTCAGCCACTCTTGAGTCCTATGGAGTGGCAAAGTGAAACACAAGGGCTGCTGAACTGGGGTAACCTCCATTAGTCTGGCTTCTCATTCAAAGTACCAGGTATTTTAACTGCTGCCAAGCTCCGAGCTGGTGTTGTGATCTTGCTGTGGGGGTGATACTGGCCCCTAATCCAGTGAGGAGCAGCCAAGGAGTGCCTTGCAGAGATGCCACAGTCCATTTCCCTAAAGTGACAATATCCCCATCTTAAAAATGTCATCCCACTTCAAGCACTGAGAATACCGTGTAGCAACCCTGAAAGATTTTTTTCATGTTCCATGTTGTTTTCAGGGGGTTCAGCAGAGTTTGATCTATACAGAATTGTGAGGGGTAGTTTTCCCCCTCAGTCTAAGTTAAACTATTTAGAAGGCAAACTGAACTAATTTCTATATTGACTGGAAGAAAATTCACTGAAAACTATAATACAGAAGCATGGAAGTAAATTCATAGCCTGCCCCTACGATAGCTGTAGATACATGTCAGCGTAACAAAGATGTATCTATGTAATAGAAGCTGCTAGCTCCTGAAACTGGCTTTAGCACTTCCATACCATATGGCTGTTCAATTGTAGAGGATTTGGCTTGTTTAGCTACCCCAGCAGCACTGTGCCATCAAAAGCCTTATAGTATAAAAAGACCAGGAACATGTTCTGACAGGCTTCTTCCTGTGAATTGTGCCATTGAAATTCACAGTCCTTTCTAAAACTAATAAACCTTTCACCTGAGTACATTTTTGAGAATTAAGCCTGAAGTCAACGACACAATTATGGGGTAGTCTGCTAAAAGCTGGAAATAAAAATGAAATAAAAATTCTACCAATTAACCATATTGTAAAAAACCTGCTTCGTGCTCCACTGACAACAGTGGGAAACTGAAATCGAGGACCCCTTGATCGCTCCCTTTGCTGCTTTGCGTTTCACTCTCAGTACTTTCCAGGGGGATTGCAGGGAAGAAGTACACTGAAAAAGTGAAAGGGAAAGCTTCTTTATGCAGAGCCAGTCTCCCAAATTGAAACCTACTCCGAGGCTTATGGGTCAAGTGTATGAAAAACCTGGTGAATTTTCCTGCCATAAACTGGAAACACACAACCTGAAGTAATCCAAGGCTAGAATCAGACTTACAATGGACATTACATCTGGTCATGTGTAGGTCTATGGAAATTAAAGATTGATGACATCAGAATCTGTACCTCTGGTCTCAAGTCAGCAAATGGAGAAATGGGTTTTGTGGGGCTTCCAACTCATAGGTTACACATGGTAATTGAAAAAGAACTTTTCCAGCTAAACACTTTCTGAGGACATCCTGCCTTTGGTTATTGCTGAAGGGGAATTGTGGAACATCAAGCAGGAGGTGTGGCTGATCTGGATCAAGGATGCAATGGCTAGAAGCAGCAATTGATTTCCACCATTGTTTCTGTCAGGCTAGGTACTAGGAAGAAAAAGACTGTGATATCTACTGAGATAGCACTGGATTCAACCCAAAGGGAAGAAGAGGAGAAAATGAGTGGATATTACCAGAGGTGGATCTCTGACAGAAGGCCTTGCTATGGTTGGAGGTCATGAAAGAGAAATCCAAGAACTACAGCTGCAGCTGGAGATGATGGTAGGGGTCAGATGAGGATTTGAAAACATAGTGGATTAAAAGAAAGAGGAAACAATACTGGTACTGAATAAGAAGTCAGGAGAACAGGGCTGTGAGATGAAGAACATGTTCCATGGAAGAACGTGGCCAAAGGCAGAGATGAGAGAAGAGAAGGGAAGAGAAGGGAAGAGAAGGGAAGAGAAGAGAAGAGGAAAAAAAAGGAAGAGAAGGGATGAGAGGAAAAGAAAGGAGAGGAGAGGAGAGGAGAGGAGAGGAGAGGAGAGGAGAGGAGAGAAGAGAAGAGAAGAGAAGAGAAGAGAAGAGAAGAGAAGAGAAGAGAAGAGAAGAGAAGAGAAGAGAAGAGAAAACCTTGACAGTGGAATAGAAGGTCCTCACTAGGGGAAAAGAAGTAGAATGAAGCCATGCACTGCACTGAAGAATGAGAAGAAGCAAAGAAGACGTGGTTTGGCAAAGCAGAAGAGACATGCAGCCAACATAAAAAGGAATGGAGGTAACCAGGGATTCCAGCAGAAGGAAGGATGAGAATGATATAAAGAAGAATATGAGTGAATAAAAGACAGAATGACAGGAAGTGTTTGACTGGAGACTGTGATGAGGGCCTCTTGGAAATCTCTCAATATGTCTATCACTCAAATGGATCTAGAGAGAAGAGGATGGGCTACATCCAAGAGCAGTGATACAACATTTGAAACTTTTCCTCAGTTTTCAATACAGGCAGCAAACAGAACATGGAGAACACAGAATACCAAAGAGGAATCATATAAAATTTTCTGGGCTGAAAATAGTTGGAAGCAGAGAGAACTAGGCAGAAATGTTGTATCTGCTTGTCCTGTTCTTACTGTTCCTGAGCCATCTGTTTATGGCTCTGATTACAGAGTGGATCCTGGCCCAGAGATACTCTTGGTCTGATCCAGTATGACCCTCATGTTGTTGCATGAGTGTAGAAATGATAGTGTCTGAGGTAGAAGCAAAATGCAAAAAGCTTAATGCAGTTAAGTTGATGCAAGCTAGCTCCTCTCACCCTGAGATGACAAGGCATGAAAATCACAAGTCTGATAGTAAGGATTTTTAATGAATCTGTCAAAAGAGGGGTGTAGCTATGTAATTGGAGTATAACGAGGATATATGCAAGAGGAATAAAAATGGTTCCATTAGTCTGACCTCTAACACTGTTTGAAGCAGTAGAATTAAGACTGCGGGAAAGAACAGAGAATTGGGAGCAAATATGAAATGGAATAAAATAACACGTTTGCCAAAGGTAGGCTGTGTCCAAATAATCTCATCTCTTTCTTTGATAAAAGAAAAGTTGTGGTTTCCTTTAACAAAGAAAGTATAGTAAAGGTAATTAGCTGAAATTCTGTAAAGAGATTGCTATAGCACCTTTGGAAAATTATTAGATAAACCAGGAAAGATGTTTTTAATACAGATTGGGAGGAACTGGTGGAGAGGAAGACTGCATTTTGGACTATTAAAAAAATATTTGATAAAGTGAGGGCTTACAGTTTAGAATGACGGGGTAAACATGATTGTATCAGTTGGTGACTTGTGATGTGTCTATGAGAAGACAAGTACATTGCTGGAGTATATTGTGTGAGGGATAGCAGAGAAATACAATTTCTGTTATGTAAGGTGGGGTGATACCTTATCTGGAGTAGTACAGGGATGTATGATTTTGACCACCCCTTTTCAGAGGTGATAGTTTACAAACCTGCATAGATATGGAAACAACCATAAGAAATGGAAAGCTTGAATACAAGAAGAGACTAAAACAATCTTGACGTATTTACCTGGTAGAGAGGTAATCTGAAGTAGATAACAGAGGGAGAATTACTAAGGCGTCGATAGAAATACAGATGGATGTAAACCAGTTAGGAATATGTTAAAGCTGGAATTTACTGCATTGGAACAGTCTCTAATCTCCTCTGAAGCAGAAGCAGTTGAACAGTTTCTTAAAAAGTCCCCAAAAAATTATATTTAACAGAGAAATGTGTGTTCCTGGATCATGTGAGGTCCTATAGCATTACTCCTTTCTGAAGTCTGCCTGGTGAGATAGCCCAACCCACAGGGTCATAATTATAATTTGGAAACTCTTGAATGACCACAGTTATTTTTGAAATAACAGCTGAAATTCAAATGCAACTGTCACATTATTGTTCACCTGTTCCTGGTCATCCCTGGGGGTGGATGAGTTATTACTGAGTCCTTGTCTTCAATCTGCTGTTTACAGCATATCAGAATTAACAGCAAACAGTGAAAATTAACAGATGAGTACAATTCTGGAAATTAATAACTACTTGACAGGATTTAACCAGGGGGACTTTATTTAGGATTTGCAGTGGGTGTTGGCAGTGCATGGAAGTGTTGGCTGGGCAGCAGATGACAACACTCCTGCACTGTGCTTTTTTCTTTGCAAGCCAGGAGTTCTTCTAGTCACAGTAATGTGTATTGCCAGAGCTATGAGCAGTTACTGCACCGGTTTTCAGGTGGGGTTTGTCTTCTGGATGTGCAGTTATACACCAGCAGAAGCCTTTTTTCATGCTTCAGTTTACTGGAGTTGCACATTGCAACTGGACAGCAGTTGAGAGGGAAACGTGAAGCAATTAGTGTTAATGAATAGTAGAGCAAGACCAAGACATTTATTTTCAAAGTACTAGCCTATTATCCATCTTCCATATGATTCAATTAACATTATTGCTGTTCTAAAAATAATTTATGCACTGAAATAAATGAAACAAATTTGTTAGCTGATGAGCTCTCATTACATTTGGCTAGCTAGCCCAGAGTTGGTCTGCAACAAAGAAAAAGAGTCTGAACCAGATCTTTTAAAAAAAAAAAAGATAAATTAGGCCTATCGTTTCCACTGAAGATTTATTTCAGTAACATACAGAATAAATCAAATCTGAAATAGGACAGGATCCAATGAGAAAATAACTTACTCTGATCCAGTTTAATGCCAAAAATGTAGTTATTGATGGCTGCATTGCTAACAGCATAGCTACCTAACAGGAAGGCTGACTTAAAGCTCTTTCCATTCATCTGGAGAGTTTCCTGCATTGCAGGAAAAGTTCCATTGAATAATATATTGTTTCTGTATTTACAGGTTTGGAGGTTTGGGTCTTTTTTTATTTAAAGCCTACTTTCCACTGACAAAAAAAACCAACCCAACATAGAATAGTTTGAGTTGGAAGTCACCTTAAAGATCATCCCATTACAACCCCCCTGCCATGGGCAGGGACACCTTCCACTAGACCAGGTTGCTCAAAGCTGTGTCCAACCTGGCCTTGAACACTTCCAGGGATGGGACATCCACAACTTGTCTGGGCAACCTGTTCCAGTGTCTCAGCACCCTGACAGTAAAGAATTTCTTCCTAATATCTAATCTAAATCTACCCTCTTTCCATTTAAAACCATTACCCATTCTCCTATGAGTAGACTGCCTGATAAAGAGTCCCCCCCATCTTTCCTGTAGACCCCCTTTAAGTACTGGAAGGCTGCTAGAAGATCTCCCTGGAGCCTTCTCTTCTCTAGGCTAATCAACCCCAATCTCTCAGGCTGTCCTCATAGGGGAGGTGCTCCAGCCCTGTGATCATCTTTGCGGACCTCCTCTGGACCCACTTGGGCAGGTCTATGTCTTTCTTATGCTGGGGGCCCTAGAGCAGAACCCTAGGTGAGGTTTCATGAGAGCAGAGTAGAAAAGGAGAATCTTGACCTGCTAGCCTCACTTCTTTTGATGCAGCCTGGGATACGATGGGCTTTCTGGGCTGCAAGCGCACATTTCTGGCTCATATTCAGTTTTTCATCCATCAGGACCCAAGTCCTTCTCCTCAGGGCTGCTCTCAATCCATTAATTTCCCAGCCTATATCCATGTTTGGGAGTGCTGCAACCCAGGTGCAGGACCTTGCTCTTGGCCTTGTTGAACTTCATGAGGTTCACATGGGCTCACCTCTCCAGCCTGTCCATGTCCTTCTGGATGGCATCCCTTCCCTCCAGTATGTTGACTACACCACTCAGCTTGGTGTCATCATAGATGAGGCAGGATCTAGCATTCATCTTTGAGAGTACATAAAGTAAGCCTTATCTTCTGATCTTCAATCCGTAATCATGTCTCAGGTTGGAAATTCAGAATCCTTGCAGTGCAAGTTTCCTTGGATGTATAAGAGAACAAAAGCTCTGATCCTGCTCATGTCTGTAGGGTACAGTACTGCCATTCTTCCCCAGCTCCTTCCAGTAGCAGGTGCATGTTAACACAGAAGAGAATTTTTTGCCTGCATAGGAGGTGAATGGAAGCTAACACACCTGATGAACCAGTAGGACGCCAGGGGATCTGTTCTTTATACCTCATAACTATGACTTTTACAATGTTGGAGAGAAAAGTGTTTATTGCGTTTCTCTTTTTCTAAATCAAATGTTAACCTTTTCAACATTTAACCTCTGTCAATTAAGCTTACTCAGAGCAATCTGCTGATGGTAGCCAATGACATTTTTATAGTCATGATCCCAGTATTGCTGGATAAGCATTAGCAAAGGAGAATTGGGTTTTTTTAGGAGAAGCGTTTTAGAGAGAGACAGGTCTTATTGTGGCAGAAGCAATAACTGCAACTTAAAGTCAAAAGAGAGAAATCCCAGCAGTTGAGAACATTGATTTCTACTTGAGATGTTTAAAGCATCCTCTTTCTCTCCCTCTTTAATTTCTCTTAATACTTACAAATTCCTAATGTCTTGGGAATATCATACTGTGTTAAAATTTGAAAACATCTTTTCCTGCACTTTCTTAATTCTGAACATTACAGTAAATTCTCTGTGCTGTTCTCAAGAAGTCCTCCCACAGACCCAGGGAAAACCTGAAGAACATGGGAGTGGCCACACTGGTTCAGATCAAGGCTCTAACCACAAGTGAATTAGTAAGGAAGGGTAAGAACACAGCAAGAGTATCTCCCAGTTCCAAGTATTCTTCCAGCCTTCAAGTACAAGAAGTACTTGTTCAGTCTTCCTTGAAACCATGTAAAATTCTTGCATCTACAACACCCTTTGACAAGGAGTTGCACAGATATATCATCCTTCTATAAGAGTCACCTCCTTTTGTTTATTTTGAACTTGAATTCCACTAGCTTTACTTAACACTCCTACTTTTTGTATCAGAAGAGACAGCGAATGGTCAGTCCGTGTCCATCCTCTCTCAGCCATTTAGGATTTCATAGATCTGTCTCACGTCTTCCCAAGCTATCTCTTCTCCAGACTGGCAAGTCCCTGCCTACTCAAATTTTCCTGGTGCAGAAACCATTCCAGGCTGGGACCATCCTTGTTGTCCTTCTCTGAACTTGCTTCCAAGTCCTACTTTATCCTTTCTGAGATGGGAGAAGGTGACTGCACACACTACTGAAGGTGCAGGCAAACTATGGATTTGTAAAAACTGTTGCAGATTATAGAATTGCCTTTTTTTTTTCTCCTTTGTCCTGTCATCTTTTTCTAGTCCTTTGAGTTTCATGCTCTTTGAATCAAGACTCTCAGTTTCCCTTGAGTCTGTGCAGAGCCCAAGAAAGAAGCAGAGGACTGGGACACACATAATCTGCAGTCATGTTCTTGGTTCTGACTGTGACAGTGCAGTGTAGTTTTGGCAAGTCATTTCACTTTTTCTTTTCGTGTTCAGGGTGCCCTCTGAGCTGTGTCGAGGATGACGAGTTTCTTTTCAGGGTCATCATTGTGGAGGAAATCATGCTGTGCTGGCAGCCATCAGTCCCTAGCAGGGGTTTGAAGATGAAAGGCTTTGTTAAAGTGGTAGTAGATGGGGACTCAGGTCCCTCTGAGAGCAACATGCTCTCAGAGCACTTTGCATATGCCTTGGCATTCTCACATCATTGCACAGAGATGTGCTGGCATGATCCTCATGGCTGAGCATGTTCTGGGGACTTTTAAGCTCTGTTCTTCCAGTTGCTGGCACCCAGGCTTCTTGTCCTACTTGCTGGTTAACCTCGTTTGGATTTTGCTAGTGATCACACATACTCACACAAAAGTAGTTAGAAACAGAGTTTAGTAAGATGGTTATACGACTGTGGTGATCAGGCACAGTGCTCTGTCAGACAAGCATACCAACCAGCCACCTCCTGACAGTCAAACAACCCCTGTTATGCTGTCTTTTCTCCATTTGTCCATGCTGCTTTTTCCCCCATCCACCTGGATTACTCCTGTTCTCCACCCTTGTCTCCTTCCATATCAACAACCTGCCTCTAATTACTTTTTCCCCATTGCTCAAATTTTTGCTATGTCCACACCCAAGTTTGCTATTTCTGGCATAGTTTCCTAGGCAATCTTAGCCTTGTGTGATATTACTGATACAGTTACCCAGGGACTGCTGGCCTTGCAAGATGTCACTCCCTAAAAGGTTACCAATACTTGCATACCTGCAGGTATATCTACATACCTTCACATATGCAGGCTTGCCCACTTGTGGTGTTCACTGGGCAGGAGGATTGGATTTTCCACAGTATCAAAACAATTTCCACAAGAACTGGACAGCAAATTGCCCATTGCATGTTGATTATGTATTGTATGAGCTTATGGATCTGTGAATGCATCAAGTTGGAATTACCCAGTGATTGACTGCAGGACTTCTAAATACTGTGATCTTTACTTAACACGTGAGACGTTAAAGCTATCCACATAGAGACAGGAGGATGCTCATGCATGATCAAGCATCTATGATTTTATTACTGAAACTAATGAACTATTATCAAGTGAGATGGAGGAGGGATCATGTGTGTGCTTTTAGCTCATCCCATCATGAGGTAGCTTGAATGAGTTGAGGAAGGCAAGACTCTAACTGCATTCACAAATAAGTATCTTCCAGTTGAGCTAAATCATGAACAAACACTGCAGTTACTACAACTCAGCTGTGGATGGCATCTTTCTAAACTTATAATAAAGTCGTTGCCTTAATTCAGGTGCCTTTATCATTAGGTGCTGATGTGAGGAGCTTCAAATTATCCTGTGTTCAAGATCAAAGGACTCAGATTTTTCAGTCACACAAGGTCTGAAGGACTTGTACACAGATAGGAAATACATTTTCTCTTCCTTGTTTTTCTTTTCAACAGAGTGATGATATAACCAAGATCTCAAAGGCTGCTAAAATAATGGAGCGGATGGTGAATCAGAACACATTTGATGACATTGCACAAGGTATGGCCCTGCTGGGAGGTGCTTCTAATTCAAGCCAGATGCCCTGCTTTGAGTGGCCACAGCCATAGCAAGGATAGGATAGGATAGGATAGGATAGGTTAGGTTAGGTTAGGATAGCATAGCATAGCATAGCATAGCATAGCATAGGATAGTGAAACAGTGCTAAACAAGCAGGGCTAGGAACCTGCTGACTCACACAGGGCAACCAGTTCAGCAGACCATGGGCATGCAAAGGGCATGCCACATCAGCCTTGCTCTGAGCTGCCTGGTGACAGCAGGTCTGGTCAGCATTGCTGTCCCTGCAGCACTTTCCTCCCTCAGCAGCTACTTCCCTCCTGGGTGCTGGTGCTGGTGACAGCAGCCAGTGCCAAGCAGCTCTCTGCTGGCATACAGGTCCCAGACACGGTGACATTCTCAGTTTCAATGTTCTTTTGCAAGGGTTTTGCTGTCTCTGCTCAGCTTCCTCCTGAAAGGCCATGTCTAACTCTGGGAGTGGCCTGAGGTCACTCCTAGCTCCAGGCTTCTGCTTTCTTGTTCATCCTTTGTCTGCTTTTAGATCATCAGATTTTTTTGTGTAAGGACCTGGTGCTTGGTGCATTTACAGGGCTTAGGTGCTGCTTTGGAGTTGAGACTTAAGGACTGGGATAGTTTTTATAGTAACAATTGGGTTGTGCAGAGGCTGTGAGGATGACATAGTGTTTTTTAAAGCTTCCCTGGCACTACACTGTGCTCATTTATTTCCGATTTGTACACCGGGACCTTTTCCTTGATTTTTTTTTTTTTGTTCTAGATTTTAAATATTTTGAGGATGCTTCGGATGAATACAGAGACCAGCAAGGGACCCTCCTCCCACTCTGGAAGTTCCAGTATGACAAAACCAAGAGACTTGCAGTTACTGCCATCTCCTGGTAAGTTTCTTCATTACAACTTACTCTCGGCTGTTTCGCAGGGGAGTGGAGTTATTCGAGTCTCCCGGCACCCTACAAGGCAGGGCTGGTTTCTCTGAGAGCATTGTTTTGAATAATTACAGTCACCCGCTTTGGCAACATCTAGACATGTCTGATACTTCTGGATGCAAAGCACCTTGTGTAAGGCTGAATGTGCCAGGCTTGTGCCGTTCGTGAAGGCATAGCAGGCTCTGGGCGGCACTAGGGCAAAGTGAGCGCAGTTAGCAGAGCAAAGCAAGAGTCCCTTCCTGGAAAGGTGGGATAGACGTGTCATATCTTCAGACAATATGCTGTAGGAATCAATCCTGAAAAGCCCAGAGGAGGGGAAGGGATAGCGACTATATTTTTGGCAAGTATCATCACAGAAGAATTAAAGCAGTTGAAAGGGAAATGCAAACATTGCATGTGCCAGACAGGTAGCGCCATAGACTGTAAGATGCTGAGACACTGATACCAGACAAGACCTTTATGCATGGTACATATTCAGTCGCTACCCAGACAACAGTGGTATTTGTGTACTGGGATCTTACATAGTTCAGTTTAGTAGGCGTTTGCCCTGCAGTCCACTTTTGCATATTTATTCCTGGTCAGTCCAAAAACGATCACTGATACTTTCAAATCAACTCTCTTTTTGTGTGATGTTGTTGACATGGTTATTACCATGTAAAAAACACTCATTGCCAACCTGAATGAGTCCTTTTACTTTTTAAGGTGCTTGACCCTCCCCAGAAATGGCTTGGTTCGTGCACTGACCATAAGACATACATAATGGGCTCCTGCCTTGTTCTCCCCTACAGCTAGGCCTCCTCTCACTTGTTTGTGGGGCAGTGTGGACACATCTGTGTCTTGACAAAGAGGATCTATGGAGAGACAGAGCAGGATTGCAGTCTTCTGTCCTTTCAAGCCACTGCAGTAATTATACTTTAATAGAATATCAAGGATACAGTTGTGTGAGAGTTACAAAATAACAGTAAAATGAGATGTAAAATTGGGTGAAAAGGCATCTTTTATAGGTAGTTTCTGCTGCTGTTTTTCTTGTCTCCAGTAAATGATAACAGAAAGATGGCCCTGAAATTGGAAGAATGACTCCAAATTGCCTTATGTAATAAGCTTTTCTAATTTAATTTTTATTCTTACACTGTTAGCAGTGATGGTGCATTTAATGGATAGAGCAAGAGTATTAGGATGCCTCGGTATTAGCCCAAGTGAAAAAGGAGAATTGAAAAGAGAAGTGGTTTTATTTTATCAATTCATAACAGCAAGTCAGAGAAAACACTCATTACATAATTTTCACATCCATTCATTTCACAGATTGTTACCCACTGGTTGTGCAGTGTGAGCTCAGAAACAGCAACAGTACTGGTCTTTGTCCCATGTAAACCCTACAGTCCACATACAGTAGAAGTTGTAAAGAAGGTAGATGTTTTTCAAATAAAGGGACTTTAGAACACATAGTAGATGGCTAATTGCTCATAGTGAGTATGCCTCAGCAAATATACTGTTCACCAACTGGGTCAGAAAGGAATTTTCCTTCCTGGTCTATGGGAAAGATCATGAATTTATGAACTGATAGCTGTCTCTTGAAGCATCCCTCATTATTTAATAACAGGTAAGGAAAGTAAATTTATTGGGTATTATTCTGTTGTGGTTTAGAAACTACTTTATTCTTGCCCCTGAAAGATGGAAACCGACACATTCCTCCCTTTTTCCTTTCCACAAAGACTTCATTTTTAAAAGTAAACTTTGTGTGATTATGAAATGGGTAAGCCAAGAAGTACTGAAGATTGACATCATGTCTGTCTGCATCCTTTTTATCCTTTTTATCTCCTGTTGTGGTCTTCTGATGCTCTATTTTTTATGCATCTTGAGCCTGGAAGAATTATTCATACATGAACTTTACTAGTGCATATGTTCAAAGGGTCAAGCCCTCAGACTGCAGGTAGTCCTGTGAGAACAGACTCTCGTATTAATGTGTGAAACTGTGCATTTCTGTGGAACTATATGGTTAATAATAAATGCAATCTTATGTATATTTTCTCATTACAGGAATCCAAAGTACAAGGACCTATTTGCAGTGGGGTATGGCTCTTGTAAGTAAAAAATACAAAAGAATCATTGAGAGATTTAAAATATTAAACAGGTGCATTGATATCAAATCATATAATACTCTGGGGCATGGATTGCATCTCATAGCAAGGACTCATCTAATTTCAAAGCAGTAAATTGAAATTTAACTCAAGATAGGGATTAGGCCTTTACATTCCATGACATAAACATTCAGAAATGCATAGGCATAGGCAGCATTAGCCAGGGCTTTTGGCTTATGACATTGCTAACTCTCCCTTCAGTCAAAGACTTGCTTCTAGAAGCACCACTTAATCCTTTTTGTCTTACTTGATGGGCTCTGCTTTCTCTGTTCCTGCCCTTCTAATTGCTGAAAGACCAGATACCTTATGTTTTGCCAGAAGCTAATCATAAGAGACTTCTCTAAGTGTAAAGTCATTGCTTTCTTGTTCGGAAACACCTTCCAGTGGTGTCTTAGAGGATAAGCTCTCCATTGGGGCACATCAGGCCTGGATATTGAGAAAAGGCACTTTCCCTGCTATAGTGTCTGGGATTGGACATGGGATAGTTTTGAGTAGCAATGAACATAAGGTTCGGGGGTTGTTGTGTTACTCTGTATTAATGGCTATCCAGTATTACTGCTCTCATGTTCAGGAAATGGAAAAGAATTCTAACAAGTTGATGTTTTCTCACTGTTTTTGTTGTTATTTTGCTGTGTGCATTACATTTACCTGTTCAGTTTATTTATATATATATATATATATATATATAAACCAACATGGGAATCCATATCAACAACCTTGCATTTTCTTCTGTTCAGTATCTCCTGTTGCTTACAGGCATACTCACTGCTGTACTCTGAATTTTTGTCTTCACATCTCCCCCTTTACTCCTGTATAGGTGGGACAGTAAACTCATGGTGAACAGACATTTCTCTTCCATTCTCTCACTCTCTTCTACTTTCTAGCTGTATCTGAAGCTGACTATCGTGAATAGCTTTTTAGGCACCGGACAGCATTCTGGTACTTCCCCCCAAGAACCACAGCTTCCCAGGGAAATTCCCAAAGGGAGGAGACCAGTCTTTCTCACCCAGGTACTGTTGGCACCTCAACGTTATCTTCTCAGCAGACTACTAGTAGCTGCTGTAGAGTCACATTTCTGGCATTCTTATATAGTGAACAGTGACCTTAAAACCTCAGCTTTACATTAGATGGGTGTTGTTAATTAACAAGGGAATACAGGTGAACGACCAAAATCCCAAACTATTTAAATTCTTCATTGGCTTTTAGTCAGAGCTTGTGAAGATCACAGCAGTACCCCACCTGCACATCTCCAGGGCACCTGCTCCTTGCAAAGATATCCCCCCAGGTTTTACCATTAACTCTGACACAAAGCAGAGAGGGGCTGAGGAAAGAACAGTATTGCAAAGGCAACAGAGCCTTCTCCTTGCTGTAAGAAGAGGGCAGACAGACTACAGTCATTAGATTTGTGAGAAGGACTAGGTTTTTTTACCCAGTCAGTCTCCCCACTGTCTGTAGGAGAAGAGTTGTCCTTCTTCTCAGAGTATTAGTGTTTTATTTACTTAAGTAAAAGCTGACTCTTCTGAGGGGCACTAATAATTCTCCATCTGGCTTGAAATAAAGATCAGTCATGGTGCTACAGGTAACCAGTGGTTGAGAATTGCAGATAGCATGATTAGACACTAGAATTTTTACCCTAAATACCTCAACCCTGGGAATTCTTTGTGGAGGACACAGTGGGGGAGTCAAAGAGAGAACCTTACCAGTAGCTGCATCTTTGCCCACTAGCAATTTCAATTAATCTATATGTGCTTCCAAATTACAGGTAGACATTTTTGCTAGCATGCTTTGTGCTGAAAAAGTTAGAATCTGTTGTGAATATTCTGAACTACCAAGGCAAGTCGTTTGGTATTTATTTTAAGGGAACACATTTTTTGAATGAATGCTGAAGGCTCTTAGCTGTGATAAAATCACTAATGAAATTCATTGTTGAGAAATATAGTGCGTTTGGGATAAAAAGCTCAGCACTGGGCTCCAAGGAGATTGCTGTTATTCAGGAAAGTGATCTTGAAGTCATTCAAGTACACGTTTCTTTTCAAACACTTGGTAATGCTCAGCAATAGTCAAAAAGGCAAAACAAAAATTGATGGGAATTACTATGAAAGAAGGAGAAAACAAAACTTCTGGATACAGTGGAAACAAAATAGAAAACTACATACAAAGCAGCAGTAGGAACAACAATAGAAAACTAAAAAGAGAACAAAACAAGTTCCATGATAAACTGACATCTTGATTACTGTGTGCAGTTCTGGTTGTGAACTCCAAAGAAGGATGTGTTAGGCTGTGGAAGGATTGGAAAAGGTCCAGAAAAGGGCAGCCAGGATGAACAGAAATATATATATATATAATGACTTGTGATCATCAGCTTAAACAGTCTAGGACTCTTAGACTAGGGAGAGGGACTTGGTATGGATCTGTAGACTCCTAAGTGGCATGGGGAAAGTGAAAGGGGGTCAAACATTTGTTACTGCCCATACACAAGAATGAGGGAGACCTTATGAAATTATTGAGTAGTAGGACGAAGACAAATTTAAAACAGAATAAGATGATACATAATGAAATTGTGGAACCTTTCTTCTTTCCCTGTGATCTGGAGGACAGAGATACACATGAAGAGGTTAGATAAATTCGTGGAGGGCCAGTTTGCTGTTGGAAGGACAAACCATCCGATTCAGTAAGTTCGTAACTGCAAATTGCTGGAAGTTCTGAGTACATATAAGGGGATAGACCAATATTTGCTGAGGTTCTTAAGCAGTTGCTGCTCAGTCCTGTTGGAGATAAGATACTTGGCTACAGGGACCTTTGGTGTGGTCCCCAGTAGTCATTCTTATGTATTTCTCTGCGCTCTGACGATGAAACCAGATGAGTTGTCTTCATTTATACTGGTAAGAATTGCGTTCTGCTTGCAATATTGCAACATTACATTTTCCTCTTAAAATGACGTTTTTCTCTTGAAGTTCACTCTATCTAAGTCCTGGAAATGTTCCTGTTAGTTTGCCAAGAAGCCTAAATTGGCCTGACAATCTCTTTAATTCAGCAGGCATCAGCTAGTCTAAAGAGCAGATTAGCATCAGCCTTTGCAAAAGAAAGCACGGTGAGAAGTTCTTAGGATATTCCTTGCCTTGTACATCACCACAAAAAAACTTACTGTACTCAACAGACCCCGTGCTCAGAGAGAGTAGGAATTGGGCAGTGCCTTACCACTGTCCTGCCACCCAGGCACAGGAGAAGAGATACAAGCTCAAAGATGGTAGCCTCCCCACTTAGCCTGTTCAGACAGGCTAACTTGTTACACTAATAAGACCCTAATTTCTGGGTTGTGCAGAAGTGTTTGCTGTTTATATTAGTTCTTCCAGGGACCATTGTGCCAAGGACGATACACAGATGCAGAGTAAGGCAGACCTTAAGTCAGTGGCTTGCCATCTAAGTGGGCAAGGGATCCAGAAGACTTCTTATCCCATTTTTATAGCAGACAGAGAGGGCATAGTTCATCTCAGCCAGCTGTAGCCGGCTAACAGCTAGGAGCTGAGTCTCTGCCCTAAGCTTCCCCTTTAAGTCAGCAGTGAGAGATCAGCACATCCAGAGGCCATCATCCTGCTGTAAGCCAGATGTCCAAGAGAGGAGCTACGTAGCCCTCGGGAAGGGGTGGTCTCTCCCCATGGACTGTAAAGTGAACCTAGGCAGAGCACCTAGCCTAAATGCCTGTCTCTTAGATGGCTGAAGTGAGGAGAGATGAATCCTGGCCAGAGGAAATAGTCGTGGAGTAAACAGAGGCTGGGGTAGAGCCAGGAGCAGAATGAAGATCTTTGGATCTGTGGTGGCCATAATTACATCACTAGTCTTTTGTGCAGCATGCATTTGGGAACACTGCCAAGATGCAAGTAACACATTTATCCTATTGCCCAAAGTATACTTTTTGAAACAAAAGGTCCCTTGTTTACTGTGGATCCATTTCACTCCAGTGTAGCAAGTTCTTTACAAAGAGGGCCCTAGCCTCTCCCTTTCTTTTGTATCCCATTTCTGGAGTTTTCACCAGCGATTTATTTGGATGGGGATTCTGATGCTAATGGCATTTCTTTGGCACAAGACGGTCTCTTCTGAACAAGGAAATATTGTCATCGTAATTTGCAATTCAGAATCTATGCTGCTTGGCTGGAATTAATTTTTATTCCCATCAGGAGGAGCTGTCTTTCTGTTTTTGTTTTTGCATAAATGAGATTGCTGGGTTGCTGGCTAGACTGACAGCCTGTAGTGCAGGGTTCAAAGAGGCTGTGATGGGTGTTGGGCTTTTGTTCTGCCTTGTTGATGGGAACATCATGAACACAAGCTCAGGTCTTAGCAATCACCCCAGTTCATGTTCCAGAAGCAAGTGTGCCTCTGACAGCCTTCAGGAATGACTTTTTATGTGCAGCTCCATCTGTCAGTGCATGAGGTGAGTAGGGAAAAACAGTATTTGTATGGCAAATGTATTTTATCCTACTGTTTCTTTACACTCAGTGGATGTAACTTGCCAGTCACAAGGATGGGTGAGGAGTATGGACTCACACCCAAAGTGCTAGCAACCTGACGTATCTGGCAAAGGTATCTACACAGTTCTTCACAATGCTGGGTCTGAAATGGAGCCTCATATAGACAGCAGTAGACCATGTAAAGATGCCTATACTGCTCTAGCTTTCTTGTGTAAAATCAGCATGAGCAATGCTAGTACAGGGCCCTTATACTGGCATGACTGCATCCAAAGTAAGAGTTGTTATGACTCTGTGACTGAACTAAAATGGTGTAAAATCTGGGCCAGAGCTTTCACAAAGATGAGCTGGTATTTAGTAGATGTCCTGAGGCTGCCTGCTGCTGACTCATGGTTGAACAATGACACCACACACCAGCTCTTGTTGCACTCTCCTACAGTGTAATGTCAGGTAAACCCACGGAGGCTGGGTGTACTTACGGGACAGTCTTGTATTTTCCCATTTCTCAAATGCACATGGACAATGTTATCAAATGAACATAGATAGTCTTTTATTTACTGCCCTCCACTGATTGAGGCTGATGGAATGTCATTGCAATAAGGATCTCCCCAGATGGGACACGCTCAAGGTGATGGGACTCTCAAGGGAGAGGAGAAAATGAGCCAAGTGGCTTTATCAGCAAGATACTGCAGCTTCCTGCCCACCTCTGTGCTTTGTAGGCATTGCTTGTTCTGCTGGAGGTCTTATCCATCAGCAGTTCTGCCATTCTTCAAGTCAATTGAATCTATTCATCCTCAGTGCTCCATGATCACTTTGCACTAAAGGATGAAGTACAACTCCTCAAGGAGCTAGATCCTCAAGAACACTGAGAAACATTCTCTCCAGGAAGGGTTGTGAAAACAAGATAGCAAGATGAATGTCAAATAAGACTGGCAGGGTCAAGGCACATGCTTGTCTTTTCTTACAGACAGATTCTTGGCTAGGATCTGATCCTGCACTGACAACTGAAAGGATCAACTACAGACCATAACTGATGATGAGAATTTGAAGAATCAGGCATTTAACATTAAAATAAAGAAAATGACTGGTAACAAAACTATCTCACTTCTAAAGGGGAAAAGTCATCCTACTGGGACTGAGAGAGTATGCTTGGAGGTATGCCATTTTCCTCTCCCTCTTTTTGTGAAAGAAGCTTGGCCCCCCTCTGTCTAGAAAGCAAACAGTGAAAAAAATAATTAGTAGAGAATTCCCAATCCACTATTCCCTCCACAGATTTAATGAAAATTACCATCAGCTCCATATTACACGGCACTTAGTTTTGTACACAGCATGTTCCAAGACCCAAAGACTTCTGTTAGGCCAAATAATTTGTTTTCTAGCAAAATATTTCTCTGCCAAGTATAAATTTAAGAGGTAGAAGTAAGGAATCATAGAATCATAGAGTGGTTTGGGTTGGAAGTCACCTTAAAGATCATGTCATTACAACCCCCCCTGCCATGGGCAGGGACACCTTCCACTAGGTTGCTCAAAGCTGTGTCCAACATGGCCTTGAACACTTCCAGGGATGGAACATCCACAACTTGTCTGGGCAACCTGTTCCAGTGTCTCAGCACCCTGACAGTAAAGAATTCCTTCCTAATATCTAATCTAAATCTACCCTCTTTCCATTTAAAACCATTACCCATTCTCCTATGAGTAGACTGCCTGATAAAGAGTCCCCCCCATCTTTCCTGTAGACCCCCTTTAAGTACTGGAAGGCTGCTAGAAGATCTCCCTGGAGCCTTCTCTTCTCTAGGCTAATCAACCCCAATCTCTCAAGCTGTCCTCATAGGGGAGGTGCTCCAGCCCTGTGATCATCTTTGCGCACCTCCTCTGGACCCACTTGGGCAGGTCTATGTCTTTCTTATGCTGGGGGCCCTAGAGCAGAACCCTAGGTGAGGTTTCATGAGAGCAGAGTAGAAAAGGAGAATCTTGACCTGCTAGCCTCACTTCTTTTGATGCAGCCTGGGATACGATGGGCTTTCTGGGCTGCAAGCGCACATTTCTGGCTCATATTCAGTTTTTCATCCATCAGGACCCAAGTCCTTCTCCTCAGGGCTGCTCTCAATCCATTAATTTCCCAGCCTATATCCATGTTTGGGAGTGCTGCAACCCAGGTGCAGGACCTTGCTCTTGGCCTTGTTGAACTTCATGAGGTTCACATGGGCTCACCTCTCCAGCCTGTCCATGTCCTTTTGGATGGCATCCCTTCCCTCCAGCATGTCGACCGCTCCACACAGTTTGGTGTCATCAGCAGACTTGCTGAGGGTGCAGTCAATCCCACTGTCCATGTTGCCAGCAAAGATGTTAAATAATTCTGGTCCCAATACAGATCTCTAAGGGACACCACTCATCACTGGTCTCCACCCAAGCATCGAGTAGTTGACTCGAACATGGAGTGTGACCATCCAGCCAATTCCTTATCCACCAAGTGGTCCGTCTGTCAAATCTATGTCTCTCCATTGTAGAGACAAGGATGTCATGTAGGAAAGTATCAAATACTTTGCACAAGTCCAGGTAGCTGACGTCAGTTGTACTCCTGTTATCCAGCAATGCTGTAACCCCATTGTAGAAGGCCACCAAGTTTGTCAGGTACGATTTGCCATGTTGGCTGTCACTGATCACCTCCTTATTTTCCATGTGCCTTAGCATAGTTTCCAGTAAGATCTGCTCCATGATCTTGCCAGGCACAGAAGTGAGACTGATCAGCCTGTAGTTCCCTGAGTCTTCCTTTTTCCCCTTTTTAAAAATGGGGGCTATGTTTCCCCTTTTCCAGTTAGGGGAAACTCCACAAGTCTGCCACAACTTTTCAAATATGATATCTTAGCAACTTCATCTGCCAGTTCCCTCAGGATCCTTGGATGCATCTCATCAGATCCCATGAACTTGTCCACATTCAGGTTCCTTAGATGGTCTCAAACCTGATCTTCTTCTATGGTGGGCAGAAATTCTTTCTCCCAGTCTCTGCCTTTGGATTCTGTGAATTGGGTGGCATGGCTAGAGTACTTGCCGGTGAAGACAGAGGCAAAAAAGTCATTGAGTACCTTGGCCTTCTCCTTGTCTGTTGTAGCCAGTTCTCCCATTTCACTTATTGGGGGCAGGGAGGGGGGTGGTACAGTTTCTTTCATCTTCCTCTGTTGTCCTGTGTACCTGAAGAAACACTTCTTATTATTTGTTATGTCCCTAGCCAAGTTCAGCTCCAGCTGTGCCTTGGCTTTCCTGATCCCATCCCTGCGCTCTTGGGCCATATCCCTACTATCTCCCCAGTATGTGTATCACTGCCTCCACTGCCTATGCATTTTGGTTTTGTGTTTCAGTTTGGCAAAGAGGTCTTGACTTAGCCAAGCTGGCCTCCTGCCTCTCCTGCCTGACTTCTTGCATGTCAGGATTGAGAGCTTTTGTGCCCTAAGAAAAATGTCTTTAAATAACTCCCAGCTCTTGTTCGCTTCTTTATCTCTGAGGGCATTTTCCCAAGGGATCACACGCACTGGCATCCTAGGCAGTTGAAAATTTGCCTTTCTGAGGTTTAGAGTCCTGACTCTGCTTGTTACCCACCCTGTAACCCTCAAGATTGAGAATTCTACCAGACAATGTTTGCTGCAGTCCAGGCTACCTCCAGTCTTGACCTCTCTAATAAGTTCTTCTGCACTAATGAACAACAGGTCCAGCAGTGCCTCTACTCTGGTTGGGCTCTCCAGCACCTGTACTAGGAAGTTTCCTCAACACACACCAGTAGTTTTCTGGACTGCTTGCAGTTCACTGTGCCATTTTTCCAGCAGATGTCTGGGTAGTTGAAGTCCCCTATCAGGTTAAGGGCCTGTGAGCCCTCTCCTGATTCAAGAGGCCAAGGTACCCTGTATCCAGTTTCTTCCAAGGGAAGGAAATTTATTTAGACACCCTGTACCGTGATAGTTTCCAAGAGTGGTTCTTACCTCATGATGCTGTAGAGAGACATTGAAACATTAAATTATCGTCAATCTCAGTTAGGGCAGATACTCTCTGACGTAAGAGTGTAGGATCCTGAGCATGTAAGTGTGCCAGGCTTCAGAAGGGACTTACTGTATCACTGCCTAATTGTGCCCTGCCCTGTCAAATACCTTCTCTTCAGCTATGGACAGTCTGTTGATTAAGATAAGCTTGCAGAAAATGCAAATCGGGAAGCTGGGTTGGGTATTGGGAAAACATTCCTTCCTGATCCCAACAGAAGACCAATCAAAGCATTGAAACATAAGCTGTGATCATGACTCTCCTAAGGCAAGCCTATAGGTGTTCTGAGCATGGGAAGGGTGATCTTCTTGGAGTCAAGAAAGAAAGTAATGAACAAGAGGAGTGGATCCCATCCTACCTTCATGTGCTGGCTGGAGGTTTTTTCTTAAAAGCTGTGTCAAAGCATATCTTTTAGAAAGATGCTCAGTTTTCTTGTCCAAACTCCACCTGATGGTGAGTCCTTCACCTTCCTGCTATATTGTTCCAACTTTGAATTTGTCTGCCCTCTGGTAAATGGTATCTCATTTCAAGGCTTAATTTGTCTAACAAATTTTCAGCCATTGAAACTCATTATTCTCTTGGCAGCAATTTTAGAAAGCCTTTCCACCAAGTCCCTTCTCCATAAGTGGTGTAAGTACCCCCATGCATTGATGAAGACATCTCTAATTTTTCTCTTCTTTAGGCTGAACTCATCAAGCCATACTCAAGACTTGTTTTCCATCTGTTATGTTATTTCAGTGAACTTTCTCTAACCTTTGTCCAATGTACCCACATTCTTCCTGAATGCAAATGCCATAGCCGGGTGTACTCACCTAGTTTCTCTCTTATGCATGCCACCCGCTACTGTGTCATCTTCAGACTCTCTCAGCAGATATTTTATATCATTATGTAGATCAAACTAAAAATATTAACCAGTGCTGGACGAAGAACTGATGCCTGGGAGTCTGCCCTGGAAACTGTCTCTGTTCATTTCTCTTTGTGTTTACAGCTCCACTTTAGGTTCTGGCAGTGAACCAGTTTTTAATCCGGCTAGTATGTGCTCTGCTAATTCCATGTCATATAGTTTTTAAATCAAATATTCTGATGTACTTAGCTGAATGCCAAAGGAATACGCAGATATATTCAGTTATTTCATCAGTCATCCTGACAAGAGGGACAGCAGCTTAGACAAGACGTTTATCCTCTCCATAGGACTGGGGATCTAAGTAAAAGGGGAGATAATTCATCAGGACTGGGGTCCTCACACTGAAAGAATCTCACTGTATATAGATAAGGTCTGTGATCATTAATTCATGTTAACTGCTTGTTAGAAGCTATAATGCTTTATCTGATCTTGAAATGTAGAGAAATCCTTCAAGTTTTCTGTGATATCTCAGTCAAATTGTGGAAATAACAAGTTATGGAGGCCAGCTCTCTGAAACTCACAGGTACATTAGAAAGTCTTAGAAAATAGAACTGAAAAGGGTTTCAAAAAGCTATTAGTCCATTTTCATACAAGATAGTACTTTATTTAAAACATGAGTTTCAGGACTAAGCTTAGTCCACTTACTGAAGATTGCATGCAGTGTCATTCCTGGCACAACTGAGAGCAAAGTCCTACAGGTGATACGTAATCCTTGTGACAAAGACAGAAATGTGTGTTTGAGAAGGAGAACACTAAAAGCCTGAAAACACTGATTTAACAGTCTAGGCTGTGGGCTTAAGGAGAGTCAGTGTTAGAAATTGTACCAGGTGTTTGTGGGTAATGTTCATGTCTGCAGGGGTAGATTTAAAGGTTGTGATATAGCACATGGAAGATAGTCTGGGCTGAATTTACGTAAGAAATTGCTATTAAATCTGGTAATTTCTGATGAATGACCGAAGGCCTTTAAGTAAAAGCACTAAGAGGATTGAATACTGCCTAACAAATTCAGATCTCTGAACCAGCTCACAGAAATTCTCTTCCACGTGGCTTTGGAGATGTTTACAGATTTAAATTATGTTCCCAGAACAGGGACAGAAGACTTTTGGGAGCAGGGTTCCCTGCTAATATTTCTCTAAGCTACATAAGTTTATTTTTATATTGAGAACAGAGATTGAAGACCTTGTCAGAGAGAGAAAAAGCATTTTAAATTGCTTAGATGAAATTCCTTTCCTTGTATAATGCTGTGTGCACATGCGATTCATGTGAGGGGACCATACTGGAGAGGGGGGGCTGGCAGCTCCCCAGTCACATAATGGCTTGTGTGCTGGACCGGGTCCAGCAGCGATCTTTAGCCTTTTGGGACCTCACAGCAAAGGTACTGAAATTTTCTGAGTGCAATACCACAAAAGGCTGATAGAGATTAATGTGGCCCACACACCTCAAAGAGAAGTTCATATTGCAGTCTGCATTCAATCTGCTATTTGGCCTGTATTTGTATAAAGCACTGAAATGCTGTAACAGATCCCAGCTTTGGGAAAATGTCTCCGTGTCCATTCAGAGGCATGTGCCCAGCACTGATCTGAAGCTGATAAAATTAAATACGTCTTCAATGGTAAAAGACCCAGGAGGTTCACTCTGACTTTTTGGTAACAGGTTTCAGAACTGCATTGGGCCAACATGGTGGCTGAGTTTTTCCTTTTAGCTCTGAATGTATTGTTTATTGACATTTTGGTTATTTGTACTGTAAGTTGAAAGACTGTCGCCTTTTGCAAATGTTGGTGATGCCAATTGTTAATGGTAGTTGATATAACAGTGATATTATTAGGGAATTTATGTTGAGGGAAAAAAAGATAGAATGACAGAATTAAAACATAATGGTTGCTTAGTTGCCAGTGATTTTAATTGATTATATTTTTTATATCAGGCAGACTGAAGGCCCACTAAGTAACATGTGAAGTTGCTACTGTAAGGGAATATTGTAATACAGAAAACAAACATCAACAAAATAAGCACAGAGGAAAAATTAAAAGGGAATATATGAGTCTTATTTGTGAATTATTGAAGAACATTTGTATGGACACTGAGTACCCCCACAATCAAAAAGGAAGACACTGGAGGACATGGGCCTGCTCTGTGTTAATTTATGGGTGCTGTTTGTGCTGTGTGAGTTTGTAATAGCTGTAAGGAGTTTTCCATGACTACATTGTATTAATTAAAAAAGCCTGCTGGGAAAAAAAAGGGCAGGAAATAAAACATAGCAATCAGATGCCTCTGAGGCAAACATATCAAAAGTCATTAATAACTAGGTCTAATGCTAATCTACATTTTCATCCATGAAGAAGAAATAAACAGAGCATCACTGCTGATAAAATGTTTTGATGAGACAAGTATCTGGGGGGTGGTAAGAAATGGAACAATCAGATCAAAGAGCAGTTTAGATCCCTTTGTAGAAGAGTACAAGGCATCACTCTGCATTGCTGTGTCCAAGTGTACATTCAAAGAAATTCAAGGCATACAACCATACAGGGGGGAGCCCTATCTTTAGGAGCAATGATTTATAAAAAAACATGTGATGAAACCCCAGTGCTGTACTGCGTGAGAGATCCTTGGATCTATAGAGAGGGTGGTTTGCAATGGAACCGAGAGGCTAAAAGAACCTTTTTTATTTAGTGCTGGAATGACCACTCTGGAAAGGCATGCTCACCACTGGTGACATGCCAAGGAGAAGGGTGATAAACTGAGAAGGGTTCAAAAAAGAATGAAAGAGTGATCTAAGAACAGGACAACTGACCTGGGAAACAAATTCAAGGAACTCAGTTTGTTCAGCTTGTCAAAGGAAAGCTTATTAGGTAGTTGTATTGTGGTCTGTTAACTCCCTGTATTGGGAAAGCAGATCATGTAACAAAGGGATCTTTAATCTGCCAGACAAATGATGTAACAAGATCAAAGAAAAGCTGGAGCTACACGAATTCAGGCCAGACAAAGTGTGGCGTTTTAATAGCAGATGGGTAATTGAGAACAATTAATTTTGCCATGTGGTAAATTCGCAACCTCTGGGAATTTTAAAATGTGGAAATTTTAAATATGTGATATTTCTAAGTTTTGGTCTGTCGCAGCCATGATTTTTTTCATTTGAAACAAGATTTAATGTAGAAAAATCTTACATTCCTTATATCTTATATTCTTCAGGAGTCTGATTTATTCAGTCTTCTAACCTTTATAGAGGCTGCTGTTTGTACTGTCTCATGTTAAAGTTCATTTGCAAAATCTGTGTCCTCCTGCATGGTCTGAGACTCCTTGAAAAACCTCCCTAGTGGAATCAGTGTTAGAAATTTAAGCCATCATACATCCGGTTTATTGAGGTAACTAATTGTGGTCAATTAAACATAATTATACTGAAAATTACAACACTTCAAAATCTGTTTTCCGAATACCAAATATCTCTTACTACACGTACAGGCTCTGGGAGTGTAAAATTGACAGTACCTATTATACTGTCAACTCTGTTAGTAAATATAACCTAATAAGTATAATATATTAAGTGAATCATATGAAAGATTAATTTCAGTTGGTGACTTAATTACTGATTTGTAATTTAAATTCTGTAAGCTTTGCCTAATTTTTCCTAGCCTTAATGTTTTCATTAATTTAATTTTAAATCAACTCATAACATCATCTTTTGCTGTAGCATTTTGTTCAGCATGAAATAGTAAAGAGTTCTGTTGATATGTTTGGGGAAAAGATGTATTAACAGATATTCTAGAGCCCGGGGATCAAAGGAGCTGCTCAGCCATCCTGTTGTGTCTCCGGTGCATTGCAGGCCATTAACTTCCATGCACTTACCTCTCTGTCTAGCCCTGTTACTTTGATTGGTGCATTTTTATCCACAGGAGACTAAACATTTGTGTGCCATAGAATCTTACCTGTTTGATAAAGCCAGTCTGACGCCTTTCCTTTCTTAGCTTTGTCCCTGGAAACAGGTACATTTAAATTTGTGTGGGAAATTCTTTTTTTTAGCATTTGCACAACAGAAACCAAGGAGGGATAGGTTAACTGTCTTTGTTACCAATGTCAAGGCAATTGTCTTCTAATGAAAACTGGCTAAAAGACTTTCCACCTGTCTATACTGAGAGAACATTTGACTCAGCAGAAGATATCAACAGATAGGACAGGCAAAACAGCTCTACGCACACTTTCTTAAAAGCATCATCTTAAGCTCTATTTTAAATATTCATTTTCTGAAATACGGATGTTCTTATGCCCGTGTTCTCTAAGCCAAACATTATTTGTTTGGGTTTGTATTTCCCGTTCCTGCCGAATACTAAGGGTACGTTATTATCATAGCGTGACTTTTCCATGGCAAAAGTCCTGGAATCAAGTCTACTTCTCACAGTCTAGTCTAAGTAGCAAAAACATTGTCAGGCTCCTGAGGGCAGCAAAAGGCTCTGTTGGCCCTGACCACCCTCACCAGCATCATTTCCCAAAAGCAGTGGGACAAGCCCTGGTTGCTGAGGCCCCTGCGCTGCTGGCTGCGTTATTGTGCTTGGGTATCAGCTCCCCATCTCTTAGGGAGCAGCCAGTGATTCCTGCAACCAACCCAAACACATATTCTGTTCCCCCAATAACCCAGTGTTTGGGTAGATAAATAGCAAAGTAAAATTTGGATAAAACACAAGTCAATGTTACTTAGCCATAATGAATTTACTTATGCCAGATAATTAATTATTTTTCTGTATTAACTTGTACTTTAAAGGACATGGTTTTCTTCTGCTTGCTTTATTTTTCATCGCTGAAACCTTGACATGGGCCACAGAGCAGATTTCCTAATCTGAGTGCTTTGAGTTCTCAGAGAACTCAGAGAATGCTGAGAGATAACATTAGCAAGACTGAAGATCTGGCCTCGATTTAACTCTTTGCTTTAGCACTTTATGGATGAGGTTCACTAAAGTGGGTAGATTCACAAAGGGTAGGAATTTTGTACAATCTGTTTACCTGACAATAATTCAGATTTACATGGCACTTTCTTTAGAGGAATTCCAGAGTGTCCATGCAAGGGAAAACTAAATTAATGGATTTGTTTAGCCTCTGTAGTGCTCCATAAGTATATTAGGGCTGATAAATGCCAAGGAGCTATTAGAGCTGTTTAAGGCTACTGCAGGCACATATATTAGTTTAAGGGAGAGTTTGGTATGCTATGGATTTGCTCTGGTTGCCTGCCAGGAAAAGGCTCTGGATCCAGTGACCTGAAAGGTCTTTCCATTTCCTCTGTTTCTTAAATGCCGCTGTGGTTGTGGAATCAGCCACATAGATAAGGAAACATGCTGGCTCCCTAAGTTTTATTTATCACCTAATGCATAGTTTATTGTGGTTAATCAGCTCAGTACTATTAAAGCTTAAAAGTTTAAAAATCCTTGGTAAGAAGATAGAGCTATTGTTAGTCTTTTATGACTGTAGGAATGTAGTCTCTGTAGTGAAGTGTTGCTGTTGAAAAACTCAATGATCATAAAAATAATTTGTACAGAATTCCTTTTTTTTTTTTTAAAGTTAACTGTTGCAGGCTTAGATATGATCAGGTGATCTGCATTTTTCAGTTGCATTCAGTTTTTCAAGCTAAGGAAGCACTTTAATGGTGAATCCCTGTGTGGAATTTGTAATTTGGCAAGCAGTTCCCTGGGAGTGAAAGAGGGGGATTTTGTGTGTTGATAGGGTTGCTATAGAAAACATCCTTGGTTTTGTCCTGTGATGTGGAAGGTGCTGCAGGAATTCTTAATGAGCAAGTTGCTGTGGGACTGAAATGTAGTGGATATACTGGCTTGAAATAAATTTTGATATCTTTCAGCTGTAATGTTTAAGTACCCTCAAACATGCTGCTCAAGTCAGTTTGTTTGGGTTAGATTACTTTATACTGTGACAATACTTCTGTGTCTGTGTGCTGAGATGAACTCTAACTCAGATGGGGAAAAGATAAATCACTATATGCGAGGTCTGCAGAGCTCATGATCAGACCTTCTGTACAGACATTAGCAGCAGTGGTGTGTTGTTATCACACAAGCTAGAAGGGCTAGTTATTAACCCAACCTCCACTTTCAATGCTTTGTTTCTGAACTTAGTTATTCCCACACCACTGTAGGAGAATCTATGCAGAGACTCTAGGTTATACAGCACTGCTGTATGAATACTGCTGTTAGCAGTACACATGTCAGTTAAACCCTGGAGTCACATTACAGTGCAGAAAACTATCAACTTGAACACATAGCATAAAGTATGCAAAAGTTCTTCTGTGTGACCTCTTTCTGTGACTTGATCTGCCCCTTGCTACACTGCATGCCATAATCACCCCTAAAGGCAAGGCCATGTATGTAAATAATTTTTGTTACAAGCTACTATAGGCAAAATATCTCTCTGTTTCTATGTAGTAACTTCACAAATATATTAACTAATAGTTGTTTCTTTTGATAGATACCCTTAAAGAAAAATAAGATAGATTACTAAAGCAGTCTGTGGGACAGAATTTGTGAAGACATGGAGTGATGGAATATATATGTCTGTCTATGATAAAAATAATGTATTTTAAATTGTTTTGGATGCAATGTAAGGATTTATGATGTCTTTAGCAGAAAGCTATTTGACATAGGAAAGTGCGAAAACAGGGAGAACTAGATGTAAAAAAGGTAATACTAATAAATATTGGGAGTTCATGTTTCAGGGAATAGGGAGAATTTCTTTGGTAGTTAGGAAATTTTTCCCTGAGGGTGGTGTGGTATTGTCAAGTCTGATCATTCAGAGATCGCAACACAGGCTCTCAAAATCATAAGATTATTACAAATGGTAAGACTTGGCTTCTTTTTATTTGCCTCCTATGCTTTTGGGGTGGAATCTGTTTGGTGCTTTAACATGTTCGTTTATTGCCATGAGGGCTAGCAATATTTTGTTCTGAAACAAAGCGGAAGCAGAACTTGAGTTTAAATAATGAAGCTGAGGCTTGGAAAAAAAACTGATATTGTAGCACTCCTGCTAAACTTGCAGGAATTGGCAGCCCTGTTGTGGCTTGCACAGCTCCCTAAGCAGTGTCCCCTCATGAAGGCAGAGGCAGTGGTTCCCAAGTAAAATGGACTTCTGTGATCTGAGAAGAACCCCAGTGGGTTCAGGGCTATGCAGATCTGACTTGCAACTTTTGCCATTTTCTATGTCTTGTGAGATGAGCTTGCAGCTCCTTTCTGATTCCTGGAATACAATAGGAAATCATTGGTAAGTCATGGGTCTGGTCCAGCTTTGCTAGTTTGATGCTCCTTGGTGTTCATTTGCTTCGTTTAAAGCATTTCAGTTTATCTGTAATGATTAGATTGCTGTTGTGGCTGAACTATTTCTGATTTTTTAAAAGTAGTTTTTCAAATTTAGATTCCCTGAGAAGAATGAATTAAGTTTTGCAAAGGAAAGTTTGAACTATATTCTCAGATTTGCAGAAGAGTTTTCAAGATTTCCAACCAAACCCCAGGCCCCACTGGGATTTCCCGTACTTTAAAAGCATCAGAGCTTAGCTTCTTCCTATATGCCTCTTGTACTGCAGGATCTCTGACAGCCTCTAATCCTTCCAGACTTCACAGCATGCTCTGAAAATTGCAGTTTCCTTTTCTTCTTTGAAACAAATTCTTATCATTTCTTGCATATGGTATTACAGCTGACAGTATGTAGTCCTAGCCTGAATACTAAGACTGTAATGTTGTTTCTTGAGTTGTGCTAGAGTGTATAAGTGACTTAACTGGACTCTCAAGGTAGGTGCCACCAAAAGAAAATCTCAATTAATTTACAAATGACAGTCAGTTGGGACTGTGTTCTATGTTGACCACCAGCTGATTCACATTTTAACAAGCTATTGTTTTCCCAATTTGAATTCTATTATTTCTTGAATTGTCTGTTTTCTCTAAGCCTCAATGGGTGCCGTTTGCTCTAGTAATCATGGATTTTTTTTCTCTTACGTAACACATGTATTTACATAACTGCAGCATTAGTTAAGAGAAAGGAGGGAATGTGACTTCCAGCTGAAGTGGAAAAAGAAATTGTTGTCAGTTTGGGCAAACAGCTGCAGAGCAGGAATTCTGAAAAACACATGTAATGACCGAGGTGACTGGGCAATGAAAGCTTACTGTCAGTTGGGATGATTACCACACCATACTGGTATTTTCTGTGTTGGGTAGGAGAAAGCAATCAGGCAATATCTAAAATACTGTGAGGGTGTATTCTGATTTCATGCCTAGGTTTACCAGTGTGCCTGGCTATGGAATTATATCTAATTTCTGTTCACATAAACAAGATCAGAATCAACCCACTGTTTTCGTTGGGAAGATATGTGATGATGTCTGCCTTCTGCATTACAACATAAAGTTTTACCTCGTTTGTTGGAAGGAACTGTAAATTAGCACATTGATTTGATTTTAATCTTTGGCTCTTACAGTGTTGGTTTCATACAAAAGTCAAAGTATGAAGTTAAAAAATTACATAAAATCAGGCTGGAATGGGCCCCCAGAAATATTTTCTCTCTATTGGAACAGCCTTCTTTCTGCCTAATGGCTTCTGACAGATGTCTGGCACTTTAAAGACCAGTGTCTTAAAGCTCAAGAGGATGGGGACTCTATCTCTTCTTAAGCAGCCTGCCATTGTATGACTCACTTGCTGGCGAGAAAACCTGCAAGCATGCACCTGACACCCTTTGCCAGCAGGTTTCTTGTGTCTGCAAACCTGAAATTCAGAAATAAAGGAACAGAGGTTGGACTGGAAAATAGATGCGGGATTTCCCACTTTATCCAGGTGGGCAAGTAAGGGCACATCCTTCCTGGAGGAAAGTCTCTTTTCCTGTGGTCATACTGCCTTATGGCAGCAGGGACCTTTTAATTCCTTGTGTGGATGCGCATGCAGATGGCCTTGAAACTCATCACAGACTGTGCCCTACCTATATATCTCCCTTTGGGGAGAGCGATCCTGTTGCATGAAAACATCCACAGAGAAACATGCATGGATTAATGACTGGTCATGTATTTTGCTCCTTGTTGGGAGATTTTCAAAGGACACTGACTAGCAAGGAAGCAGGGCTCATTCCCACCCTGAGCCTCATCCCCTCTTTGGATTGGCAAAGAGAAGGCTGAGGGCATATACAAAGGCTCTGAGGATGCTCCTGTGCCCTCCCTTTTGTGTGCTGTGTAGAGACAGAGCAGAACAGAACATCCAATGTATCCCCTGAAAACTATGTCAGCTCCTGTCAGTCAGCTGTTTACAGACTGGATCTGTGGAAATGCTGGCTTTGTGCGGGCAAAGTCACTGGTGAAGGCATTTGGTGTAGTACCACATGTGTTAATGTTGGCTGGCATCACCTCTGTACTATAAATATCCCTATTGGATAGTGGCACAGCATTAATTCTTGCGTGTTTTCATGCCAATTTTACTTGCTTTTCTAATCAAATATTTACAAACAATCCCGCAGTGCTCTCTGGCATCATGAGGCAGCTCTCTGAAGGAAACCATTAATTTTCTGCTGTACAGCATCAGTTGATTAGATGCTTTGTGGAGGAAGAACTGATATGAAAGCACATAAATGAAAACAGCAATACTCCTGCCAAGCACTGTAGCCTGTTGCTACATGTTGGTTTCATTCATCAGCTGGTTTTATTCATTTGTCTGAAGCAATGCTAGTGAGTGAATCTTACCAGACAACTACAAAGACTATGAAGCAGTGCGTCTGAGCGCAGGAGCTTGCCTTCCTTGCTGTCTTCTCTCTGTACCCCTGCTCCCAACACCAGAGGTCAGCTTTCTACTGTTCATTTGAAGCCCTTTCTGCTCCAGCTGTGGTATCTGGCTGTTACAAAATATAAAGAAACCAGCGGGAAGATCTGACCCTCCTCCAGGCTGAATATGTCTTGCAGGAAGGGTTAAGGTAGAGATACTTAAAGTTGGGATGAACTATATTGCACTTCTCCTAGTAGAGATAATTTCTTGTTGCCCTTGCCTTCCAGCCTGGTGCTGCAGTTATCTGTTTGCTGTTTAGACTGACTTCAGAGCCAATGGATGTGAGGGCTCCTCCATGGTGACCTGGGATTGCAGAGGGGGCAGGATATCTGCCTGCCTGTTTTAGTTACTTAGGTGGTCTCCATTGCTGTGGTGTCTGAGTTCCTTTCTGCCTCGACTGTCTGTGTCTTCCCAGACGGGATCAGGGAATGCTGCCTCCATTCTTACTGATGAAAAGGCCAAGCCAAGGGACCCACAGAAGGCAGCATGTATCCAGAGCTGCATTCATCTCAGATCCCATAGGCCAGTCCTAGAAACACAAGGCTCTACTCCAGCAATTCCCATAGAGGGGCGGTGACTCTAGAGGCATTTTTTCAAAGAGGTTATTCAATCTGGAGTGCTGCTTCTCCAGACTTGTGCCATCACACCATGATTCTGTTTTGGAGAGCCCCTAAGTTGTCCCAACCATCCCCTGCTCCTGCAAAGAGCAGGAAGCTTGCTAAGTCAGCTGTCTGTCTTTGCTGGCCAGTATCCAGTCAGAGAGCTGGGTCACCAGGCAGCTTTAAAGACTTAGTCCTCCTTAGATTTCATTTAAGAACTGCTAATTATATAGATTGAGTGTTACATGAATGCAATATCACCATCAGTAGCCCAAGACAACAGTGCCATTTAAAATGATTGGTTTTTCAGCCAGATCTGTAAGCACAGGGTCACTGGGGTTAAAATGCAGAGGAGGGAAGAAGAAACAGCAGAGGGCGAGAGAAATCAGCATTTTTAGCAACAGCCCATAGTTAGATTGTTTTGCATCAGTCATGAAACTGGACTTGAAAATATTCTCCTATCTTGATGTACACTGTGAGAAAGAAAACGTCTAGCTAAATCTGGAAGAGCAGTTGCAGAAGTGTGTCTTAGGAGGTCTGACATGGGATGCTGTATGCATTAATGTACTAGAGAGTAGCAGGAAGGAGGAGATGGTACTTCTGAGTATGGTGCTGGTGAGACCTTTACTGGAATGTTGTATCCAGCTATTAAGAGTCCAGTCTTCAAAATGGATGTTAAAATTGAAAAAGGTTCAGAGCTGAGCCACAGTGTGACTTATGTTCGGAAGCTTTGCCTTACAGTGAAGTACTTAAAACAGCTCAGCTATTAAGGAGAAGTTTAAGCAGTGATTTGATTACTGTCATTAGTTACTTGAAGGGAAAGGAAGGAGTTATCTTGCAGAACAGAACTCTTTCATCTTACTTTTTCATCTAGGACAGAATCTAGCAACTGGAAGTAGAATTCGGAGATCTCAGAAAGCTGGAAATAAATTGAATTTTTAGTGGTGGAAGTAATTAAGCATAGGAACAAATACAGGATTTATTCATCACAACGATCTCCTTTGGCCTTAGAATTTATAAATCTGCATTGGGCTAATTCCATCATTAATTCCAGCAATATGTAAGTTACTTTGTAAGCTCATGAAGTTAGATAGCTTGTCATTATTCCTAGGGAAGAATAGTATGAAGAGATTGTGTAAGGCCCCATTAAAGACTTTTTCTTCAAAGACTTTTCTCTTCTGTCTTTTGTTCTGGAGATGAGTGAGCATCATTTTTCAACAGAGTGGATCAGTAAAAACCTGAAGGAAATCTATCTAATTTAGTGTTTTCATTAGAGTTGAAACTTGTGAGATGTCAAAACTCTTCTTAGCTTATCTTTGCTTTTTTGCTGTTGCAAAACAAAAACACATATTCTTCAGTATAACATTTTTCTCCACTGAACCCCACATAGGGAACTCAATCATATTTTTCAATTCTCCACTTCATGCTCGGTAATATTTGCTAGGCTGCGAGACTGTCAGAATATACCCAGGAATATCTGGATGTTAACCTCCACTGACTGATATAACAGACCACTTCAGGTTAAGATTCTATCACGAATACATTAAAAATCCTGACTATTGAAGAATAAGTGCAGACCAAACTTTCAGTTTTTAGAAACTTCTAACATCAGAACAGTGCAAAAAACTCTGTATATTCTGTGGTGGTTTTTTTCTTTTTTTGGCCTTTTTTTTTTTTAAATTATTCTGAGTGCCGCATGTTTTGTTGTCAAGGATATCACTTTGCTGTAATATGTGTGAGAGGATAAAAGTGAGTTTTAAGATGTTGTGGGACGCAGTCAACTAGAGAAGGCGGGAAAAAATTATTCAGGGATGCTTAAATCTTTGTATCAGTGAGGAATCTGGGCGGTGAATCATGTAACTAGCTTTGAGTTGTGTCTTCAGCAACTCTACACTTCTGGTTTCCTGGCTATAAGATAAAGAGAGTACAACTTTCCTGTGTGAATAACTTGAGGCTTACTCTGTGTGTTGGACTGGGTAACCTAGGCATCCTTAATTTTTCAACATTATCGCACTGGATTTAATTCATTGCTAAATTTTAGCAAGTTACTGCTGTTGGAAAGAGTCTTACTTGCCATAAAAGAAAGGCAGCAGGTATTACTACTGAATGAGCTACTGCTCATTCAGCCCTGAGTTATTCTTATCAGATTCCTGCACATATAAGAGAGCTGACTGGGACTCACTGGCATTCTGCAGCTCCTCCCATCAAATGGTGCCTGATGAAGTGGTCTCCAGCACTGCGTAAGATATCTTCTTAGAGGGACAGTTGTATCAGCTTTTTTATTGTTTGGTGAGTTCTTAAAAGAGAAGCCAGCACAGCAGATTCTCAAGATGCTGATACTATGTATGCCAGATTGTGGATGCCAAGGATTTTGAAGTTTGGAGATGTTTGGCTCAACCTTCCTGGGCACCCTTGGTGCTGTATTACTGTATGTTTGTGTCCAAGCTGTAAGGGTGTGCTCAGAACAGAATCACCCCAGCAAAACACTGGGAACTCTTTTTCATATTGTAACATGGTATTTGCTCTTTGAAGTTTCTGAGTGTTTTGCTGTGTTCAGTTTCCCAGGCAGTTCAGCTTTGTCTTGCCCAGGGCCAGATGCAACCCCTTTACGTACCTGGGATGTGC
This sequence comes from Anarhynchus alexandrinus, assembly GCA_008711295.1. Classification (NCBI taxonomy): domain Eukaryota; kingdom Metazoa; phylum Chordata; class Aves; order Charadriiformes; family Charadriidae; genus Anarhynchus; species Anarhynchus alexandrinus. Next base: position 1,105,795 of record VUYV01000015.1, on the reverse strand, counting down.
CCAGGTGCACTCTTTTCCTCACCTTGGCTCACACAAGATAGCAGAGTGATGCTCTGGAGCACCACATACTTTCTAGATGCTATGCAGCCCCAGGCTTCTTCCTCTGCTGCAGAGATGCTGAAGGGAAGCCAGACTGCCCAGCAGCAGCCTGGCTGGTGGGGACAGGAGATAATGGGGAGCTAAACTCCCCTTTACCTCCCACAGTGAATCTGTGGTGTTGACCAGACTTGTAGTCTGGTTTGGTTTATGTAGTGGTTGGCTTCCCAAAGCTGGGAGTCTGCGAAGCTAGCTGTCACTGGAGAAAGGTGGAAGTTTCTTCTTATGTGTATAAATATCTGATGGGAGGCAATAACAAAAATGGAGCTAGACTCTTCTCAGTGGGATCAAGTGAAAGGATAAAAGATGATGGACATGCACTGAGATAGAGAAAAGTCCCTTTAAACATAAGATAGAATTTCTTTACTGTGAGAATGGCCAAGCAATGGAACAGTATCTCCACAGGCAAGAAAGGTTGTGGAGACACCTCCTTAGAGATATTAACTCAATATTAGTTTTTCTCTGAAATCTACTTTTAGTAGCTCTTAAACCCACTTATATTAACCACCAATCATACGCTTCACATATCTGCTTGAGATGCACAATATTTCATGTACTAAAAATAAAAGCAAGCCAAGAATCCCAAATCACTGTGGGAAGAACTGAATATCTGGTGCATATTCCAGCCTTATACAAAGAAGAATGCTGAAAAGTACTGTCCAGATTTAATGATCAGTAGCTGGCTGCACAGGAGAATGGGAAGAGGACCATTAGGGATCTGGGAGATGCTTAACCACAAATTAATAGGGGCCTAGACAGTATTCTAGAAAAAATATGACTGTTTTTATACTCTGTTTTTATACACTTCCTTAAGCGTTTGATATTAACCCCTGCTGAAAACAGGATAGGGGCAGGTGTCTGAGCTATTATGGCTGCTCTTAATATTCATTGTTTCTTGAAGTACATGCCTGTGCAAAATTCACTGCAGGTTGGCCTGTGTATATGACTCTGCTTCTTCTTTGCTCCTCAATCAAATCTGGGTCTTCTGCCAAATGTCTTCAGAAAAGTTGTCTGAGCTGCAGTATCATTTCTAATTGCCTCCTCCATGGTCTGGGCTGTACATGTCCATCTCATCAGGCATCAGTCTGCTTTCAAGAGGCCGCAGCACCATCATAAAACTCTAACATTCCCGTCCTTTAAATATGGAATACATAAGCATCTCCTGCAGTGTATGCATCCCTCTCAGAGCTTTTCAGGCCAGGAATACTGAGATGCTGGCAGCCTGGCTTGTTTGCAGTAACAGCAGGCTGGTGTGATTATCCAAAAGCAGCACATTTATAGATGTCCATTTGTTGCATGATCCTGGGGATTTCTGAGCAACGTGCACCTTCTGGAAGCCCCCAGTTGGCCACTTGATGGCACTCTTAAATATTTAGTTGGTTGCAAATGCTATCAAGTATGCCAGTTTTTTAGAACGGGGATAGAGGAACTAGAACCTCAGGTATTAAATAGTGAAACACTATCAAGATTGCAGCTTAAGCCGACCAAAACAAGAGAGGCAGGAGCAAGAGTTCAGCTGTTTGTGCCAACTGCTGCCGGATATGTAACGGGAGGATTAGCACTTGTCCAGCTTCCCAGCTCCAGAGCAATCTGCGGACACAAGTGCCTCCTCCTGGGTTTTGGAACTGGGAAGTGTCACCCACTCCTTGGTTTCTGAGGTGCTATGGGAGCAAGTTATGCGAGATTGTTAGTTTGTCTAGCTGAGGGTCAAACATAAATACATTCCTGAAAACAATAGGAGTGTTGCTTTTGACGTTATTGATATATGGAACTTTTAGAGCCCCTATTAGTCACCCTTTTCCACCTTCATCTGTGATGTGTATCCTCAGAAGTGCTGTGAGAAGTATGGAGAAGAAAGGACTAAGACCACGTTAGCTGGCCTTGGCACAGCAGGGACTGGAATAAAAATCTCTCTGTTGCTAGTCTGGTACCGTTGTCATATAAGATAAGGATACGCACCGTCTCTCCCTTTTATTTTAGTATCTTCAGAGTGTCAGTTAGTATGACATATGAGCAGTTGCACAATTACTATTTACACTGTAAAACCAAGCCCTTATGAGTATCTTAAAGAAAATCTAAAAAAGAATTGTAGTACCTGCTAGACCTATCATGCAAAACCCTGTCTGATCAGAATGAGAAAACTCTGCATTTACCTACAGCATTGCAAACTCAGCCCAGTCCCATATTCCTTTTTGCAGTGCTCACCTGCTTGCCTTTATGTGAACCAGGGGAGAGCTGAGCTGCAAGCCAGATCCTCCTGCTGTTTTCAGGAAGACGATACATTTTTTTCATCCCATTCTCCCTTGTTCTTGTCTGCTTCTGAGCCTTTGCTCTCTCATGCAATGACAAACAGCACATTGTTCCAGGTGTTTCCTAAATCTCTCATTTTTGTTGGCCTGGATGACTGTGGTCTCTCTTGTATTACTTTGCCAGACTGTATTTTAGAGTAAGATGCAAACATACCTGACAGCTCGTTTTCTTAAAGGCTGTTTGTATCTATCCGTCTGTATTTCTGAAGTGCGTTTCTTGCCTCTGACATTTGCAGAGCCCACAACAGTTAGTAGGACTGCGACATGGCCTCGGGACGCGTGTAAATTACAGCTTGCCTTGTCACCTGTCAATTTCGTCTTTTCTAAAATGTCCAAAAGACTTAGTAATTCTGTTTCTTTCCCTTTCTTATCCAAACTGCAATTTCTGTGCTTCCTAAACAGAGCCCCAGCTAGTAACATTACCTTGATAAGGAGTACCAGGAATTAGTTTGGCAGCTGGTGAAAGGTGTCAAGCAGAATGTTATATTTGACATTCAAACATTTGAATCAGCATAAACCAAAATGATTTCCCTCCACTGCACTGATGGGCTTGCTCAGATCTTGCAGATCGTGCAGTGTTAATGCTGTTAACCAGAGGGTACGTACTTGCCTGGGGTGGGAAGTGCCTGAGCTCGCTGAGTTCAGCCCAACTCAGGTGCTCTCAACAGGGGGGTTCAACTTCCACTGAGAAATGTCAGAAAATAAATGCCAGTGGACTTATCATCTGAGACAGTGTCTCAGAGGGAGTGCTGTCAGGATCTGTGGTGGCCCTGGAACTAGGCATTGTTTTTGTTGGTCCTCTAGATGAAATATAAATTCACAGCAGATGAAATGTGTGACTGATAAAAAGGAAGGTGGAGTTGTAAATCATGCTGGGAATGGGGCTGTTGTAAAGAGTGACTAATCTTGAGGTAAGCTGGAGTTATTCAAACCAAATGCATTTTAACGCAGCCAAATATAACATTATACCTCTCTAAAGAAGGAGGAGTGCTGTGTTTTGGAAGGCAGCATCTCTAAAAAAAGAAGAAGAAAAAAAAGTGTTTCATGGATAAGCAATAAATTTGAGTTCCCAGTGTGGTATCTTGGCAAGGAGGGTGAACGTGATCCTGGAGTGCAAACAGGGATTCCTGAGTGGCAGCAGAGATATGATTTAAGCATTAGTGAGACTGACACTGGAATATTATGTTTGTTTCTGGGACCAACATTTTTCAAAGCATGCAGAAAAACTGTAGCTAGTTCAGTAAAGAGCCCCAAGTTAATTCAAGAGTTGGAGAAGATGCCCAAAAGGTGGAGAGAGGACAATATTCAGTTGAAATTTGGACTGTAAGTGAATTTTGTCTTGTGCTGGCACAAGTCCTAGACACGTGATATTCTCCACATATCTGTGGAAATTTTCTTAATATTCTAATCTTCTCTGCGTCCGTTGAGAGGCGACTTTACCTTTGGAGCTGTGAAGGCAGTGCCTTTGACTGGTGTGGCAAAGCTCATGTTTGGTCCCAGCTTTTTGCTGAGCTGGCCTCTCTTTGTAGTTCTTGTGAACATAAATGGGATTTTTGAATTCAGGCTGTGAAGGTTATCAAAAGTATGCTGAATGGTGACTCGTGTTCAGTTTTAAAATATCTTAATGAAGAGGAAGCACCAGATATGAAAGAAGTCCTTCATCCAATCAAGATAGGCATAGTAAGAACTAACAGTGTGAAACCAGATAAGTCAAATAAGGAATTAGGTGCAGCATCTTAATCACTCAAAGTGATTAAACATTGAAACAAACTGCAAAATGAAACAGTGGCTTCTCTGTCTTTTGAGGTCTTCAAATGAAGTATGCGTATACTAGCCAAAAACAAGTTATTGGACTCAAAACAGGATATACCACTAACATTTGTGAGCTGTGAAATAAGGGAGGCAAAGCTTTCTGGCCTTGAGGTACAAAGTAAAGAAATCTCAAAGCATTTTCTGTTTTGGGAAGGGACTGTTTTGAAAGTTCAGTTTTAGTCTTTTCCCTACCTACAGTGTGGTTCACAGCCAGATCCATAGGGATCAACACAGCAATATACTCGAGTACTTCTGGGCATTTTAGCTAGTAGGAACAGAATGGGTATCAGTGATCCCAGTTTAAATTTCTCAGGGATCCTGGGATGGGGCCACCTTGACCAGAGTTCTGTGAAATCCCAGTTCTGCTCCCTGTTCTTCCAGCTTGCTGTAGTGTCTTTGACAGTTCCCTCCACTGGCCTTTCTCCCTTGGCTGTAGAAAGGAGTGCTGCAGATAGAGGCTTAAAGCACTCTGAAGTGCTATAAAACTTGCAGTTATTATTGTTAGTCCCCAAGAGCCTTTGAAAACACATTCAGCACATGCCCAAACTCTCTGAGCTCCTTGGAAAGATTTGTTCTTTCCTGATTTTTCTGAATTATTGGCATACAGTGAAGCTCGAAGTGCCAGCCGTTTCCTTTCTTACAGCACACCCATTCTGCCACCGCAGCAAAGCGTGGAGTTGGCAGAGCTATTTAAATAAGCCAGGAGAGAGTCTTGCTGAAGCAGCACAAGCTCACCCAGCATGTTTCGCAGCAGGCTAGATTAGCCTGTGCTCAGTGCCATGCTGCACAGGTTTTGTTCACTGATAAAAAAAAATTGAGAATTCATTAATTTTTGACTTGCTCAGTCATCTGTCTGTGCCACACAAGCTGTAGCACAGGCAAATTCTTAGGCTGTGCTCAGGGTTTTGTAGACCGGGATAATAATAATAATTTGCTTGGAGAAATTTACTGGCCTCCAGATAACCATTTTTGTCCTCTACACTTTAAATATCTGAAAGGCAAGTAAACAGCTGAGCCATTTGTTTGGGTACCCAAATTTTGTCTTTGAAAGTGATCTTTTCTTCCCAGAGGAGATCGCCTAACCGAGTGTAAAGCACAGCCAGCCCCTTTCCTTGGCTTCACCCCAGGGAACCCAAGTTGAAAGGATAGATCCCCAGCAAGCAAGCTCATCAAAGCATGGGCATATCTAGGAAAGGAGAGTAGATGTGCTTGTGCAGCTGTGATACTCAGAAACAAGCAGCTGTTCACTACCGTGATTCTCCATCTTGCTTCTTTTTTTAGCTAGGCTCTTGGGGGAGAAAGGACAGATTTTAGGCAGCAGTGGTTCCTTTTAGCATGGTGATTTCTTGGTCTCAGCCATATCCGTGAGACATCTGGCAGACTTGATTTATAGAAAGCTGTGTATCACAGATCTAAGATGTAATGCTGCAGTGGTTTGGATTTCATATCCTCCAAAGAAAAGGTAATTTGTCAGTTTATCACACAAGAACCTGCAACACTGACTTCTTGTGTAGTACAAATCTCTACTTTGACTCGTGACCATGGAGGGTCCCCACATTGAGATTTACTGTGTGAATGCAGGATTTACCCCAAGCATTGTAGTTTCTAACTTGAGGATACTGTTGTATTGAGCATACTGGTTCAGCCACTAAGCATTTTGGAGAAAATGGGGGAAAACCATGCATGTGTCATGGTTTTTTTGATGAACCAAAACGGAAAAATGCAAATAAAAAAAAAATAATCTGTCCAACAAACAAAATATTTTGATCTGATATTGAATGTTTGCTGATTCTTTTAAATGTAGCAAAGGAAAAATATAAATGACAAATCTGTTAAAACAGGCACTTAGCAAGCATCAGAACGAAAGATTTGGATGCTTTTCAGATTTTTGTTTTGCATGAACTATTTGGTGATACCACAATGATATTCTGAGGTACTTTGCTACCACTAAATTGGTATTTTTCTGAAAAGGATTTGGGTTGAATCTGCCCAGCTTTAAGTGCAAATGCAGATGAATTTTATAGACAGTGGTAATAGTTGTTTTGAAACCTATTGCATGTAGTGCTTACAGGCTCAGTTCTCCAGTTTGAGGCCAGTAATCATGCTATCTGCATCTTTTGTTCGCAAAACTTGCTACCCACATACAATTGTTATGTGTAAGGGTCTGAAAATTAACCTCCGCTCAGGTCAACAATGAGGATCCTCATGACATCCAACTCTTCCTCATTACAGCAAGAGCCCATTCACTCTCCTCTTCTTGCTGTGCTGCCTTATGTCCTCCTGTAAAGTAGAAGAACAACTCCTGCTGGCACTGATTGTCAGAATAAATGTCTGATATTACTAGTATCTCCAGCCCTTGTATCTCAGAAAAAGAGCCTGTTTGCACTTTGTGGGTCTGCACGGGGCAGATATTCTCTGCCCTTCCAGTGCATGCTGGTACCTCCATGCGGTGCAGAGCGGCTGTCTCAGATCTGAAGCTGCTGCTTTCACCTCCAGCAGTGGTGCAGCCATTGTTAGCTCTTGGGTCTGCACCCTCTGCTTTGCTGTGTGCTCTGTGGTCTTCTAACATTGTTTCAGTGAGCTACCTGCATCCTGAGAGGCTGACTACACAGGATTTGGCGCACACTGTTGTGCTCTGCTAGTTTTTACTGAAAAATACAAACCTTTCTCTTGAATAGGCCGTGCTTCAAAGCTATACTACAGATATGCTGCTGTGGGTATGTGCTGTCCCTGCCATTCTGGAACACTGAATATCGCTAATGAAATAAGCCCTTTTTTTTTTTTTTCATTTATTAAAGAACATGTTGGTATGTCACAGTTTAGTACTCTGGGTGAGAATTCACCCTTCACTGAAAAGGATTTATATGCCTACTCTCAGAAGGTTATTGTTTTACCGGGATTTATGTGCCATGCTTCAGTGTTAATTGTAGATTATTCTCCTTACTTTGCCTTTCATCAGAAACAGGCTGTACTTTAGCTATCATATTATCCAGGCTTACATGCAGTATTCACACATCTGTGATTTAACCCACATCCATGGTATTTCATAACATGAAGGAGACAATGAGTAGGATTCAGCTCTGGATTAAGATGGGTTTGACAGTCAGTAGAGGGCTGGCCATTACAGTCAATGGAGCCTGAAGAGTAAATCAGCAGACCAAATATAGGCATCTTCTTTAACGTGAGTTTTCTACACTCAGTGGACTGATTGATCTCTACTGATAGTAGCAGGAAGTTAGACTCTGAGTGCACAGGCAGCCAGCCACATGTAGATCTGCATTTGGGTGTCTTAATCTGCAAACTGAATCCCATGTTTCCCTCTGCCACAGCTTCTTCCCAAGACCTTGCTTTTCCCCAGCCAGGCTAACCTCCAGGTGGACTTGCTGAAGCTGCTGAGTTATTTTAGATGATAAAGGCCTGCTCCATCATCTCTAATTGAAGAATATGGTGGCCTATGGTACTGCCCAATCAGTGGAGAGAGAAGTACCTCCAAAATCCAAGTCAGATGTTTGGTGGCTGAATCACCCTCTGAAGAGGTGTCTCCCGCTATCTGTGTAGGGAGCATGGGGGACAGCTATCTGAGACCTCTCAGCACATTGCCAACAGATAGAAAATGAATGTGCACTGCAGACTTTTTGGAAATATGCCTGGCGGGTCAGCACATTCCAGGAGAAATAAAAGCATGAAACAGGTTGAATTCAAAGGCTGTCTAACCGATTTGAATTCATAGTCCATTCTGCTAAGAGTCATTCCTGGTAGGTCATTTCCACAGCCTTCCCAAGTGTTTTTGCTCCTGAGGAGAGGAGGGATTCATCCTTATCATGGCTGAACCTCAACTTAATACCAGTTCAACAATGTTACTTGGCTAAGAACAAAGACAATTCTGTGAATTCAATAAACAGGGCAAATCTCTGATGGAGAAAGCAAGTTCACTTCCTTTTCAGCTAGAATTCAAGGAATAAAATTCCCCCTCTTAAAAAAAAATGTTGAAAATATTATTTGGGTTCAGATACATTTAAAGTAATGCCGGTATTGGAATCTCACGTTTCTGCAAAATAAGGAAGCCATTTCCCCTGCCTAGCCCTGATGTACAGAGAGACCTGTGAAAATAGAATATTTCCACAATCCAAATACAAAGCAGCAGTAATAGTTTTGTTGACGTGTGAGTTTCTTTACTGGTTCTTTGAATGTTCTTTCTGTAGCCCTGCTAAATTTGAGGTAAGCGATGTCTGTACCTGCATGCTGCTTTGGGATCAGCTTGCCACCAAGGAGAGTTCTCTGAAGTTAGCGTTACCAGTGGGGTACATGCTTACCAAGCCCTTACCCTGCAGGCTGGTGAAAAAGGTTAGGAAAGGTAGGAAGCACTTTTAAAAGGAGATGACTGTTCTGGAAATAGGACATATAGTGGATACTTGAAGCACAGAAAGCAGTAAATTTTTTTCCCATATATTCTGTGCCAGAGGGCATTTGACAGTAAGAAAAAGTGCTTGGAGAGATGGGTAGGATACTCAGAGAGAGAGCATTGTTTTCATAGATTAGGAAAGCTCCTTCTTTGCTTCTGGTGAGCTTATCTACATCAACAGCTTTTCTTCTCCTTTAAAAGAATGTGGAAATTGTTTTTCAGATGAGCAAAACCCATAGAATTGCAGAGACAGTCAGGACATGATAAAAATACCACGAAAGAAAGATAGTCCTATTGAGAATAGGGAGAGCTAATTTCAGGCAGCACAAAGGAAAGGTGAAAGTAAATAGAAAAGAAAATGGAAGGTCTTGGCAAAAAAAGAGCTTCTGTGCCAAGCAAGGAGGAGATGGTGGACATAAGCAGAAAATAAAGCTGTAGTGACTTCTGCATTGTACAGTTATGTGTAATGGCAGTGGATATGATGCTTTACAGATACTTCAATGAAATGCTTTTCTTTGAAGAAGCAGTGGAGTCTGTAATATCAAATATTGCCAATATAGAAATTGAAATGCCTGTATCCTTGGTTCAGCCTGTCTCTGCAATGTTAGTGAAATCCTAGCCCAAAGAAAGAAGTGTCCACAGATTCTTTTTTCCTCCATGCTTCTCAAGTCTCTCCTAGAAAAAAACCTGCCAAAACAGTAGTTTTTCTGCATAAGCACATTATCCCCATGTCCTGGGGATGACATATCAATGGAGGAAAGGGTATTCAGATGTAGGCATGCCAACATGAACATTTGGTCCTTTGACTCAGGTTGGTTTTAGGCACAGGTGAGTGCTGTCAGATTGTATGTCTTAATAGCAGAGGATCTTGGAAACTGATTTAACAGCAAAGCTCCTCTTTGTTTAGATGACTTCATGAAGCAGGGCCAGGGCATGCTCCTGCTCTACACCATGAAGAACCCCTCCTTCCCAGAGTATGTCTTCAGCAGTGAGAGTGGCATCATGTGCCTGGACTTCCATAATGACCACCCCTACCTTGTGGCAGTGGGCTTCTATGATGGCAATGTGGCCATCTACAACCTGAAGAAGACAACCTCCCAGCCCAGCTACAAGAGTAGCGCTAAATCAGGAAAGCACACGGAACCAGTGTGGCAGGTAAGGCTGCTTTTCCTTTCATCTAAATGGGCTTTTAATTGGTTTGAGTTTGGGCAGAGCAGGAAAAGTGCTGTATGGGGAAAGGTGTTGGTTTAATACATGCATTAGTGATTGATTATTAAGTTGTATTTCAAGCTAATTTTGAAATATGCAGAAAGGCAAAGCAATTGCATGAATCCTTGGTCCTCAACAGAAACTAAACATGTCAGCAAAAGTTTGCTATAAACAATTATTTCTCCTTAGTTTTCATTATTATAAATTACTTCTGTTTGGGGAAGAACTGATCTCCTTTATATATACCAGCATGCAATGCTATTTATGTTTCAAGTACAAAATCACAGGGCAGCAAGTGATGAGCAGTATATATATATAACACATATGTAACACATATATCAGCCCTAAAAGAGAGCTCTGCCGATCACAATAAACCCAGGGTCAGTTGCCTGTGGAATTGGCTGCCACTGGGACTGAAGACACAGCACCTTGAAGTATTCTAGTGAATTTAGAATTGTGATGTGCAAGTAATGCTCTTAAAGTAACGCCACTCTGGCATCTGTCACAAAGAGTCACCAGACAGATATTATGAAGGACTGGGGTGAATGTGTTGCTACATCCAGCTGACTTTGTAGTTATGTCTACAGTGTAATCTGAGTTAAGATTGGAGCAATGGAAGGTATATGCACTTCTGATCTTGTTTATAGGAGTAAAAGTGTGGCAGCACATATTTCAACACAGTCTATACGAGGCTGTTGAGGTGCAGGGGTGTGTATTTGGTTTGCTAGCCTGGGCTACAGGTGTTGCTGCTGTTAACTATTGCTGTAGCTTGATTTAGGCTGCCTAATGCAGTCATGCCTCTAGACACACTGTCAATGTTCCTTGTAGTGTGGGACATGCCATGCATGGATTGTCCTGCAGCCATGCATCCTTGTTATTGCATCTTCCAATAAAAGTCCAAGAAATCAAGGGATCCTGATGGGACTGCAGATGAATGTGGAATATGTCAAGAGCAAGACTGGTGCTTGCTATAAACAGAGAGGTTATGCAAATGTAACATTTCAGAGAAGACCTGAATTTTATATTTGTTGCTTGTCTGTCCAACACTTTTCCTCTAGCAAACATTTTTAGCTCTTCTTACAGGTTAATGTGGTACCCCAGCCATGGATTGTTATCATAATACAGTGTGTCAGGCACACACACATGCACACACAGAGAACTCCAAGCTTCTCCTATTGCCATGTAGGCTTCCGGTAAAAAAGCTCTTTTGTCAGGGTTTTTTAGTAAGTACTATGTGCAGCTTTTCATGGCCTTACTGTGGCACACTATGGGAAGTCAACAGTTGTTACTGCATGCTGTAAGTGTCAGAATCCCAGATCATTTGTGCCCCACATGATATTAGGAAGGGCACAGTATGCTTAAGGGGTGTTATTAGTAGCCTCATCCCTACAGATGAGAAGCAGGTACGTTCAGCAGTAGAAGCAGTCTGTACAGGGTTTTTAGAGGTAGGTTTGTGTGTACCACTTGGCAGCAATGTGGCTCAGAGGTGAAAAAATCATTAGGCACTCTAGGGAGATAGCTGTGAAAAGGAGAGAAATTAACTCATGGATATGGATAGGTGTAGGTATGAGTAGACTCTAGTTCCTGCTTGTTTGTTTTATTTCCAAAGGTTGAGTGCTGAGAATCATTATTCTTGGTTTTCTTCTGCAATAAAGTAAACTTTACAGTTTTTGACTTGCTACAAAACTAGTGAGCAAGGGTAGTGTCGTGGTTTGGCCTCAGCTGGCAACAGAGAACCCCATGGCCACTTGCTCAGACCACCCCACAGCAGTGGGGAAATTGGGAGAAAAAGCGAAAACTCGTGGGTTGAGATAAAGGCAGTTTAACAGAACAGTAAAGGAAAAAGGAAAACAGCAACAATAACGCTGACAAAGAAATGTACAGATGCTATTATGGTACTACCGCTCACCCACTTGACCAGGGAAGCCCCAGCACACTCCCAGCGGCAGCTTCCTACCCCCTCCCCCGGCCAGCTCCCCCTATGGACTGGGCATGGCTCACACGGTATGGAATACCTGTGTCCTGGGCCCGGATCCTTGGGAAAATTAACCTATCCCTGCTGGAACCAGGACAGGTAGTAATAAGATGATTGCACAACAATCAGAAGAGCTTGTACCTCTGTTGGAAAGATCTGAACTGTAAGCATTTGTAAATATCAGCCAAAAGGTTTAGAAAAGCTTTTCTCTCCATTTGATGGGAGGAAAAGCAACATGAAGGACTGTCTGTTAGGTTGAGACATTGGATTATTATTTCTCATTCAGCATGAAATTATTCTAGAAAGTGATGTCTTGTTTCTCAAATTTAGTTCAAAGATGTTCTATTCTTCCCTACCAACACCGCAACTAGTCTGAAGCCTGGTTTTCATTTAGACCACCCTGTGCAGTCCTCGCTTTTGTAGAGACTGCAGGCCCGTGACTTAGAAGACCAATTAGAAAAGTAACAAAGTTCTCCTGAACAATTAGGAGCCTTTGTTCTTTGGACTGCCTGGCTCCTTCCTTTTGAAACAATGCAGCCCTTTCACAATGGAAGCAAAATGGGAAGGGAGTAAAGCAGGCTGACAGCTCTTTTCTTGTGCCATTTAATCTTCAGTGACTTAGTAATATCTCAGTAAGTTTGCGTAAAACAAAGCTGATGTAACATAGCCCATTATTAAGAGCAAAATAGAATAATATAAATTTTCTAATTCTGTTACCTAAGAATGAGTTTGTCTGCCTGATACCGCTCCCCATATTTTTAAAGAGCATAACAATGGCTTCTTATAGATTTGGCAATTGTCTTCCATGCATTAAGTGCTACTGCATTGTAAATAATGGAAAATTCTGACTTGTTTTAAATTACACATTTCTAATTCCTTGCTACCAATTGATTAAGATCCAAAAGCCAGAAGGGAATAAACACATACATACACATGTGAATATATATGCATGCAGTGCAATGTGGCTAATACACCACTGAAACCTTATGTCGTACAGGAACATAGAACTAGAAATGGTCTCCCACATCAGTGAATTCAGGCCTCTGCCTTTGGCAGCTTAAAAGGAGTCAGCTCTTGGGACACTGTATCAAACCTGTCATGTTCTGCTGGGCAAAAGCCTATGTGGGGTTAAGCTAACCCCCACTTTAATCAAAATAATGCTCCAAATAGACAGCAAAATCCTCACATTCCCATCTTCTCTAGCACTGAGTACTCCTAGAAAGCAAGTCTGTGGACAGGGTATCTGTTTGAGCCAATGGCTCAATCCAGGGGCTTGGCTCTGGATGTTAATGTGGGTGGCCAAAGTGGAGCACCTTGACTAGACTTTGGGACCCAGAGCCCATGAGAGCAGGCTCCTCTGGGAAGAAGTGACACCCTGCTGGGAAGGGGCTTTCAGCATAGAGACTCTCCCTTTGCCAGCCTCTGAGCTTTGTTCTTACTTTCTCCCTTCTTTTTAAAAAAGCCAGTGATTAGGTTTTATTTACAGCTGAGAAGAGTGCTTATTTTCTTACAGAGTCACAGAATCACAGAATGGTAGGGGTTGGAAGAGACCTTCAGACATCATCTAGTCCAAACACCCTACCAAAGCAGGTTCACCTAGAGCAGTTTGCATAGGATCTTGTCCAGGCGGGTTTTGAATATCTTCAGAGAAGGAGACTCCACAGCCTCTCTGGGCAGCCTGTGCCAGTGCTCTGTCACCCTCAAAAATAAAGAAGTTTTTCCTCATGTTGAAATGGAATTTCCCGTGTTCCAGTCTGTGCCGATTGCCCCTTGTCCTGTTGCTGGGCACCACTGAGAAGAGTCTGGCCCCATCCTCCTGCCCTTTAGATATTTATAAGCATCGATGAGGTCCCTTCTCAGTCTTCTCCAAGCTAAACAGACCCAGGTCTCTCAGCCTTTCCTCATAAGAGATGTGCTTCAGCCCCCTGATCATCTTCGGCTGGACTCTCTCCAGTAGTTCCCTGTCTTTCTTGAACTGGTGAGCCCACAGCTGGACACAGGACTCCATATGTGGCCACACCAGGGCAGAGTAGATGGTGAGGATGACGTCCCTCGACCGGCTGGCCATGCTCTTTTTAATGCACCCCAGGATACCATTGGCCCTCTTGGCCACAAGGGCACATTGCTGGCTCATGACCAACTTGTTGTCCACCAGGACTCCCAGGTCCCTCTCTGCAGAGCTGCTTTCTAGCAGTTCAGCCCCTAACCTGTAGCAGTGTATGGGGTTATTCCTCCCCAGGTGCAGGACTCTACACTTGCCCTTATTGAATTTCATTAGATTCCTCTCTGTCCAACTCTCCAGCCTGTCCAGGTCTTGCTGTATGACAGCACAGCCTTCTAGTGTGTCAGCCACTCCTCATAGTTTTGTGTCCTCTCATTCAGGTCATTGATGAATATGTTGAACAAGACTTTGTTACCTTTCACCACTGGGATATACTAAATACTTTGGGTTTGAAGTGTTTGGAAGTTGGAGAGTTCAGAAACAGGGATTGATAACTGAAACTATCTGCTGTGTCAACATTTGTTTCTGCTGTTCAATCTCCCTCCTAAAACACATCTTATTCAACAGATTTGTTTCCACTGTGTGCTTCTAGTTCACTTTCATGTCAAATGAAAAGGGCGTTGTTTCTCCTTACTGCTGGGACTAGTACAGAGCCAATACTGCTGCAGAGGGTTGGAAATTTTTTTTTTTAACTTGCTCACCATCAGAATTACTGACTAAATTCCCATTGCAGAGTGTTGACCCTAAGATCTTCAAAGGGAACATTTCTTTTGGCTGTGCTTAGAGCAAACCTCAGCTGTGACAGGCTTGCTCATGTGCGTAGCATGGTTTGGAATTGCTATGGAGAGATCACTGGTTAGAAAAGCAATTTGATTCATTGTTAATTTACTGATGCTGATCTGGCGTCTTTGAGAATCTGATACCAGGAGCTTCAGGTGGCATCCTGAAAGAGTTATTTTCTGCCTTATATTTGTGCATGGGAGGAGAAAGGGCTGGACACTGCTTGCTAATTCTTCACCCAATGCCATTCATGTTAAATGTGACGCTCGGCATTAGGACAAAAAGGACAAGGCAGGGTGATAGTAGTCTGCAAACTGCCAAAGGAAACTAGAGGGAGTGTCAGCTTGCAGAATAGTTTCCCAGCAGAACCTGTGGAAGTCCTATCTCAAATGTAAACCAGATAAAACACACCTGAGACTTACTTGCTGGAGTTTGCCCTGTAATTGTGTTATCCCTTCTCCATCTCTACTTGCTGTGTTCTAATCTAAGTCCTTAAATAAGTCTACACTGAATCTTAGCACTTCATGAAGCCACCCCAGACTCACTGAGGTCTTGTTTTGCTGATGGAAGTAAATGAGTTCAGTTACAGAATCCCTTTAAAGTAAGCATGACCTGCTGTTCTCCACACCACTTGGCGCTGCTGGGCACAGTTTCACAAAAAAAGGCCTTTCTAGGAAGCTGATTGTATTCACTGCACTTATGAAAAGAAAATAATTTTGTTCATAATCCACTGTCACACCAACACATTGTTTCATTTCTGATGACGGGCAGTATCCTAAATCTGTCATCTGCAGTCAGACAAACAGATTTTGCAGCTTGCCTTGCCTTTGAGATGTTACTGCTTCACATAATATTTTGTTCCTTTGGCTTCAGGCAAACAAGGAATTTGATGCAAAGGAAATAGAAGAAAAAGAAAAGATAGAAGGTTGCATCAAGGTCAGAATAAAGATCAGCTGTCTTAGAACAGGCTCAACACCCTTTCTGTTGCCTTCACTGCTAAGGAGCACAAAATAGATGTTTGCTGGGGGTAGTTCAGTGAAAAACACTCATTCAACTCTGTGAGGATGCTGTTAGGGGATAACTCTAGAGGAGAAACAGAAATCTGGAGAAGAAAGGAAACAACAGAGACCTGAAACTAAGGAGGCTGAACCTCCTCCTCCCCTTATAGGGATAAGGAGCATCAGGATTCCAGCTGGCACGTGGGAGAATGTAGCCTGAAGGCATAGTAGAGCAGAAACCTGATGGTGAGGATCATTTAGCACAAAACCTCTAGACTAATGCAAGCAAACTGCATCTCTCATACTAGGTCAGTGCAATGTCTGCACAGAGGACCTTCCTCTCCAGCCCCAGCTTTCTGCTACCTTTTTTCATGCTACCAGCCCTGCCTCGAATACCTGGCCCAGTGCAAACAGGGCAAGAAGTCTAATTAACCCCTGATGTCCCTGGAGTAAAGGAGGCCACTGTATCCTCACCAGAGAGGTCACTTCAGTCATTCAGTGCATTCACAAAAGTACAGGGGAGTAGGAAGAG
Source organism: Anarhynchus alexandrinus (assembly GCA_008711295.1). Classification (NCBI taxonomy): domain Eukaryota; kingdom Metazoa; phylum Chordata; class Aves; order Charadriiformes; family Charadriidae; genus Anarhynchus; species Anarhynchus alexandrinus. Next base: position 1,089,680 of record VUYV01000015.1, on the reverse strand, counting down.
CATCCATGGGCGAGCCAGGGTGCATCTGGAGTCCAGAGATCTCGATCTATCAGAGACTCCCTTGTTGGAGCCGTCCTTAGCTGCAGTTGTGCTCCCTACACTGAACTCTGCATCCAGTAACAGGCTGTTGCAGCAGCAGTTGCATCGGTCTGTCGAGGACCTGACACTGCACTCCTCACTGTAGCACTATGAGGCATCTAGTGGCCAACAAACACCTGTCATGTGTTTGCTCCCTTGTCCTCTCCTGGAGGGAAGTGTGGGTAGGCAGGGCTGTGCTTGGGAAGGGTTGCCACATGCTTGCTGTAGAAAATACGGTCAAGATCAGTGGCTTTCTGGTTGCCGCTAGGAGAGTCCCTTTAGTCGCTGGGAGAGCTCACTGCAGAGTCACAGCCCTGCTGGAGGAAATCCTGTCTCCCACAGAGTCAAGTTTCACCATTTTTTGGAAAGGCTCTGCTGAGCCACAGAAATTCATCCAGAATCTTTGGGCTTATTTAAGCGTGGTGGAGGTGGCAGAAAGTGCAAGATACGGCTGTGGCAGAAATGCTGGATAAAATTCTTTGCAGCATGTTTCTGCCTTGTTCAAAACCTTTTGGACACTTTTTGAGCCGCTTTAAAGTTAGGCAAGGTAAGTATCCAAATACTTCTTCCTAAGTATCTTTGACAATAATGAACAAAATCCCTGATCTTTTAACTTCGATGTTGTATTTTTTGAGATGGTATCAGACTATACTTTCTGGAGATTCAGTTTCTGTAGCTGGTTATTTTTAAATTGTGCCTTGGGTATGGATTCTTGTGGGTTAGAAATTCTGTTGCAAAGCATCCCTTGCAGATCATGTAACGTTTGTCTGAAAAGCAGCTTTTTCTGCTTTGATGCTGCTTTTCTCTCTGTACTTCATACAGATGCTGAACTTACTTTCTGCCTTCTGCTCTCACTGCTGCTTGCTAAATAAATTCTCCTCTAGTGCTGTATTGTTCTTCTCCCTGTTTTTCCTTTTACTTAAGATCCAAACCATCTTATTATGGGTTTTCAGGTTGTTTATTTCTTTTCTGGTGTCTGCAAGCAAAGTATAAGTAATTTTCTTTGCCTCATAGTTGTACTGGTGCTAGTTTGTGGAGAAAACTTAACTTATAAAATTTAAGATTCCCTGAAGGCCTTGGGATGTTGGAAAATGTTAGCCTGAGGTTTAAAAGGGCAGAGAAGTTGTAATGCATTTGTTTGGTTGCTTGGATCTTTGAATCCTGTTCTACTGCTTTATAGCAGACAAAAAAGTTAGCTAAATATTTAATAGGAATCAGGAAACTATGTAGTATCTCAGTGGAAAAATGTATTTCTTTGCTGGCCTATGAAATGTGAAAGCATATGGACTGGATGGGTCTTAATGGCACTGATGAAGCCTGTGAAACAACAGAGTGCTTCTCTGAAGAGGATGAAACAGAGATGAGAGAGTGGTAAGGGCAGAGTTAGAGGCAAGCTGGGCAGGGACAGTGCAAGAAGATCGTACAGATATATAGCGAGATATGGGGAGCCGGGTCTGGCCATGGCTCCCACCTTGCTACTACCCCTGGTGCCATGGTGAGCTGCCCCAACTGCGTGTGGTACCTGGGACCCTCAGCACCCAGCAGGCCCTGGGGCCGTCTCTCTGCATCCCTTCTGCAAGCCCGCTCAATCCTGTGATGATGGGTACCTTCTGTCAGGCACATTACAGATGCTGTCTCTGATTTAGCAGCATCAGACAGCTTGGGGATTTGTTTGTGAGCCGACCTGCCGTGTGTGTCTGCTTTCCCTGCACACGGAGCGGGGAACTTCATATTTTGTCTGTAAATTGGAAATCTTGCTCGATGAGCACAGTCAGAATTGAAACCAAGAGCTGTGAATTCCAATCGGTTAAATACCCCTGAGCTTTGCTGGCCTCTGGCACCCATCGCTCAGCTGCATGCTGTGTTTGACACGGGAACACGGCCACCGACAGGACAAACAGGTGAGATTCTAATTCTCCTCAGCTGTTAACATACCAGCCTAATAAATACAGTGGGAAGTGCTGTGAGGGGAATAAGCAAGCAGATTCCTGGTGACACACTGTACAAAGCATGGCATCCGAATCCCAGCAGGAAGAAAACAAACTGAAAGTAGGGCCAGCCTTATCCAGTGCTATTTATAACTGAGCTCTGCTTCCTCCGGATAAATCCTAGACTCTGAAGCATGAGTGATGCACAAGCCTCAGGCTGGGCCTTTGCCTTGCATCAGTGGCGCTCCTGTGGCCATGCTCTCTGTTCACCTCCGTGCTGAGTCCCTCCAGGTATCACCAAATGTGCTTTTTGGTAGGAGAGGTTTTGCTACCCTTTTCCTGCACCCCAAATTTGTGGGTGGTATGTGAAGGCACTGATGCAGTGGGCCTGATTCTTTGCTCCTCTCTGCTGATCTTGTGCCCTTGAGTTCATTGGTCCTCGAGAGATGGTGCCTGGGGCTGTAAGTCTCAGGAAAATGCCATCAAGGTGGAGGGCACGTGATATAGCTGTGGGAGAGAAGTGATTTTCAGAAGAGGAGCATTTATGGGGCTAAATATGACATGAGAGTGTATTTTACATTGTGCCCTCATTGCTGGTGAACACATCTAACTCTTTTCCCTCGAATATCAGGAAGCTTTCAAGGACTTTGGGGGAGAAAACCCCAGGAAAGCTTGTAGTAAAGCTTGCAAGTAGCCGTATGTTGCTAGAATGAGAGAAGGCATTTGTACATTTTTTAGATGGAAGGTTCCTGCTGTTGCCTGTAGCAGAAGCAACCATCTTCCACTGAATAAGCCTGGGATTTGCTAGTACCCATGAATAAAGCCATCAGCCGGCCTCATGCCCATGAGGCAGGTGACTGATGGCCTGCAGCGGAGGACTGCTCCAGGAGCACACAGGCATTGCTGTGCTGTGTCTTCTGTTCTAGGTTGTTTTGAGATGCTTTTGGTTATCATGGAAGTAGGCTGAAGAATTCTTCCTGATGCATCCTTGCTTGGTGAGATATGGTCCTACCAAGCTGGCTGCCTTGGACGCTGCCTAACTTCTTTGTAAATGAAACAGTTGCTTTTGTTTCAGTACCTATCCACTGTTACCAAGCCTGTCAGCCACCCTGACCCTCCTAACCAGCATGTTTATTATCAGGAAAGCTGTGTTACACAAAAAGACAGTAGGTAAAGTCAGGAGACATCTGAGTAAACCCCTACTTTGCTTCAGGTAGGATGGCAGGGAGTACCTTAGGTCAGAGTTGCTCATTAAAGATGTAAGAGAGATGAAGGAAGCCCAAACTGACTGGAAGGCATTGGGATCTTTGAACATTTTGACATTCATCAGCTGTCTAAACCATTTCCTCTCTAATGCAAACAGTACAGCCAAGTATTTAAATATTACTGGCTCACCTTTAGGATGAGTTAATCCTTGCAGACCTTACCTCTTTAATGGGTTCTGTCATGGAGACAAGTTTACTTCCTAAGCACATTGATCCATTCTGTCTTGTTGCATGATTTTACAGTAAAACGTCAACAAATTTTTCTACAAAGGACAGAATAGCACTGAGAACCATCCTTTGCTTAGCAGCTCCCTTATCTGCAGATTACTGAGATGTACGTAACAGTCATAACTGAAACATTTGCATTTAAAAGAAAACCCAGATTTTAAGATAGGAACATTTTTCAATGAATTGATTTTTAAGTTTTTTAATACGTATGTAAATCAAAGTAATTTTTATTTATATCTCTCCATTGGCTTTTACTCACACTCAAAAGACTTGTCTGCTATACAAAGCAGTCTCATCTTTTGCAGTGAATGAAGCAGTCATAGTGTGGTTGAACGTGACATGCAGTAAACTTGTGAGAGGTGAGACTGAATTTAAAATCAGACTGAACCTTCCTTTCTGGAACTGGGGAACTGTTCATGAATCACAGAAGTGAGAACTGGCAAAGGCCTTGAGAGTGTCCTCTTCTTCCCATCATGCCATCACAGATGTTGTGATATCACTCCTGAAATGCTTTCTTGAAAATGAGATTGAGCAGTCTAGCTGTCTTCACCAGTACTGACAGACTGGAGTCATTACCCACTATGCCTTACACGGTACATGCCTCTTAATACATGTGAAAAGGTTTTCCATAATTCCCCCACCCCTCCAGCAGTATCACTTTGCTGATTCCTGCACCAGCCTCTGATCCTTTTCTGCACTACTGTCACTTAGTCAGAAATTCTCTAATTTTGACATGGTCATGTTTTCTTCTTCCTGTCTGTGTCCCTTTGCATTTGTCTTTATCACATTTCACCTTATTGTTTTCAGACTATGTCTCCAGTTTGTCAAGATAACTTTGAGTCCTGATCCTAACAGAATCCTCTGTCTCTAAACTATGCCATCTGCAAATATTCTGTGTATTTTGCAATCCAGTATGCAACTTACTAATGAAAATATTGAATAGAACTGGACCCAGGACAGTCCCTTGTGGGAACCATCTAGAGATGTTCTCCCAAGTGGTCAGGAAATCACTGATTATAACTCTTGAAAATTCATTTTCAATCACTCATCCACTTCATATTAATTCCATCTAGACCTTCTTTTCTTAGCTTGTTTCTGAAAACATCACAGGGAGTATGCCAAGAGCCTTATAAAATTAAAGGAAAATCACATCTACTCCTTGCCTGTAATCCTTTAGACCCATTACCCTGTCAAGGAAGGAAATAAATTTTGTTTGACAAGATCTTTCCTTGACAAGCCCATATTCACTGTTCCTTATCTTCTTATCCTGTACATACGTATGGATGACTTAATACTTTGTTCCAGCTCTCAAAGTTCAGTGTTAGGCTGACTGATCCACAGTCCTTTAACCTATCCTTCAAGACAGGTTTTGTTATGGGTTTCCTGGGGACATTTTTGCCCTGTCCCTATCCTCCAGGACCTCTCCTGCCTTCTAGTTTTCATAGATAATTGCTAATGATTCTGAGATTGCTTCAGCTGCTCCCTTAAGCACATTAGGCTGAATTTCTTCAGGCCTTGCAGAGTTGGATATATCTGTCTTATCTCAGCATTCTGACCTGTGCTCCTTGAAGTTGATTTTGTTAAATGTCTAGTTACAGTCTATCTTTCTCTATGGCACTGAAAGAAGGAAGGCCTTAATACCTGTGCTTTACCTGTGGTTCATCATGGGTCCTGCCTTCCTCTTTGGAAACAATGAATGGGGTCTAAAGAGGCAGAGACTCAGATGAACCTTTCTGGGATATATGATTTTGGGTCCATGCAGGCACCGTCCTCCTGGCCTGAAGTTACTTTCCCCTCAAAAGAGAGTCTCCAACTTCTTCCCCATGTAGGTGTATCAGGCACTGGCAGAAAGGTGTTAGTGTCCCCCAGATCATGAGGGTTGTTTTTCTCCATGAGGCTTCTGGATGTGCAAAGGCTCTTGAGTCTGACAGTGGCAGCCCAGCTCTCCCCATATGGCAGGCCTGATTATTCCTCTTTGGGGCAGCCACTCCTCTTTAGTTGTGGCTGGATTCATCCATTTGCTGTGCTTTTACCAGCATTGTTTCTAGAGCTCAGGGATGTGGATGGGGACAGGGACTAAACTTTCATAGCAGGGCTTCTAAGAACAAAATCAAGGACTAATGTCTTCTATGACATTGTTGACCAAAACTCTTATTTCTTTGGAGATCTTTCATTCTTGCTAGACATTCCACAGCAGAAATGCTGTCTGCTTCCCAGTGTAATAGACAGGAATGGTAAAAAGCCCTGATAAAACCAGCAATCTCTTTTGCTGAGCCTGCACCACAGGGCAGGAGCCCTTTATGCTGTACCCTGCCATCCTGGCTCCAAGATGGGCATGCTGGTCACCCCATAGCTCAGGCTCCCCTCATTGAGGGACCAACTGGGGCTTACCATGGCTTCTCCCTGCCTGCCTGCCTGGGTTTACCTTTGGCAGGAAGCCCAGACCTATATGCAGCCAGGGCACAGCCAAATCTTCTCCTGCCACAGTAGTATCATATGGCCAAAGTGCAATCAGACCCAGGAGCTCCTTCTCCCTTGTGTATAGACTTAGCCAAAGAGGCTGACTGGGCTGCTTTGACCTAAATTTTGGAGTAAGCAGCCTGTATTCAGTTATCACAGCTCTTTAAAATTTTCATTATTGCCTTGAGTCAAAGTGAGTCATCTGGATTTAGCTCACTCTTTGTCTTTATCCCAACTAACCATGGTGAGCAGTGAAGCTTTCTGTCTTCCTTTTTCCCACCTCCACATAGGAAAACTTGCACCGCTGTCAAAGTTAGTACTGAGGACTCCAGACACTGCCCTGCTCCTCACCTCTAAAACTTGCTCTGCCTGTCTCTTGCTGCATAAAGACTGACCCTGGAGTTACTTTGCATGTGAGTGAAGTAGCCTGTGCTTTCTAGATGACCGAGTGAATAATTTTGGGGTGTCTCTTGTGACTGATTGCAGGAGAGCAGCCTTATTTTTTGCATGTCCTCCTCCAGGTGCCTGGCCTTGGCTTCACTTCTGGTAGCAAGGCCCACTTACGGTGCCAGGCTGGGGTGCATGGTAAGCAGCAATGAAGAATAGCTGGCAGTGTCCTTGATGGAGGGCATCTGGGGACTTTGTTATAGAAGCACTACTTTGTCTCAGCAGCAAGTAGGGACAAACTATTTGCTCCAGCAAAACAGAAGGTCAGCAGACTCAGGATGAGCTGACTGCCTTAGGAGACTTTCACCGCATCAGATCCCTTGGGCAAACAGCAGAGGCAAGTGACACAGGGAGGGGAATAAACAAAAAAATGGCAATTTGTCATTGACAGGAGGAGAATGTGAAAGATTTCTTCTCTGCTGGTAATGACTTGATGTTTCCAGATGCTATTCTGCTGAAAGTCGCTGGCAGGAACCAACAAGAAACACATTTGGAGGTGACAGAGGGAAGAAATGAGAACTGCTTCTTAGATCAAATCAGAGACTGCTGTAGGGGAGTCCGGGAGAATATTCGCACCAGAGCACAGGAGACATCAGTCTGGCTCCAGATGATGTGTGCAGAGACGCAGTTAGAAAAGCAAAAGCTCAGCTTGAATTGAAATTGACCAGATATGTCAAAAACTACAGCAAAGGGTTCTTCGGGTACATAAGAAGCCAGCAGAAACAGAAGGAAAATATCGGCCCATTATTATACAGGAGAGGTGAATTAATCACCAATAATGCTGAAAAGTCGGAGGTTCTACCAACACTTTCTTCACCTCTGTCTTTACCAGCACTGTTGGACCCTGGGCCTTGGGAACAACAATCCAGGTTGATGCAAACACAGACCCACCGTCAGGGGAGGAAGAGTTGGCATGTGAACTGTTACAGGAGCTTGACCCCTACAAATTGATGTGCCCTGACATTAATCACCTAAGGGTGTTAAGAGACCTGGCTGACATCTTGGTGAAGCGTCTCTCCATAATCTTTGAGAAGTCGTGGAGATCGGGGGTTGTCCCAGAATACTGGCAGAAGGCCAATGTCACCCCCATGTACAAGAAGGGCTTAAAGGAGGATCCAGGAAATTATAGGCCCTTCAGTCTCACTTCAGTCCCTGGGAAAGTTATGGAATGAATCCTCCTGGGGGCTATCACAAGTCAAATGAAGCATGTGGTTGGGAAAAGCCAGCATAGATTCAGCAAGGGAATATCATGCTTGACAAACCTGATCGCCTTCTACAACAAAGTAACCTGCTTGGCTGATGTGGGGCGAGCAGTGGACATTGTCTACCTGAATTTCTCCAAGGCTTTCGATACAGTTTCCTACAGCCTCCTCCTAGAGAAACTGATGCATTATGGTCTAGACAAGTGGTCTGTGCTGTGGGCGGGAACTGGCTGACAGACCGCACCCAGAGGTGGGTGGTAAATAGCTCTTTTTCAAACTGGCAACCTGTCACAAGTGGGGTCCCCCAGGGATCGATATTGGGTCCAACGCTGTCTACTATCTTTGTAAGTGATTTGGATGATGGGATCAAGTGTACCCTGGTGAATTTTGCTGATGATACCAAACTGGGGGGAAGCGGACACTTCAGAAGGGAGAGCCATCCTGCAGAAGCACCTGGATAGGCTGGAAGAGTGGGCTAACAAGAACCTTATGAAGTTCAACAAGGACAAGTGTAAGGTCTTGCACCTGGGAAAATATAGTCCAGGAGTGCAGCACAGGCTGCGGAGCAGCTCTATGGAAAGGGACCTGGGGGTCATGGTGGACAACAAATTCCATATGAGTGAACAGTGTGCTGCTAGTGCAGCAAAGAAAGCCACCAGGATGCTGGGTTGCATCAACAAGGGCACCACCAGCAGAGGTAAAGAAGTCATTATCCCACTCTACTCAGCGCTGGTCAGGCCACACCTGGAACACTGTGTTCAGTTTTGGTCCCAGCTATCCAAAAGAGATGTGGACAGCCTGGAGAGGGTCCAGAGAAGGGCCACAAAGATGATGAGAGGACTGGAAAGCCTGCTGTATGAGAAAAGGCTGAGAAAACTGGGTTTGTTCAGCCTGGAGGAATGAAGGCTTAGGGGAGACCTTATCACCATGTTCCAGTATTTAAAGGGTGACTACAAAGAAGATGAGACTCCCTTTTTACAAGGAAAAGATGAGGGGTAATGGGTACAAGTTACTCCTGGGGAGATTCCAACTGGACATAAGAGGAAATAATTGGAATAATCTCCCCAGGGAAGTGGTGGATTCCCCAACATTGGACACTTTTAAGATTCAGCTGGGCAGGGTGCTGGGCCATCTTGTCTAGACTGTGCTTTTGCCAAGAAAGATTGGACCAGATGATCCTTGAGGTCCCTTCCAACCTGGTATTCTATGATTCTATGACCTGTGAAACAATTTATCATAGATTGGCACTTCAGCATGACCCCTCAGCATGATGCTCAGGCAGACTAAAAAACAGGATAGCAGTGAAATGGAGAAAGTATCCTCTACGCAGAACAAGGGTGCCCACTGTTGGACTAACACGTCCAGGTTTGGGTGGGTACTCCTGGTTGGAGTTTGATCTGTCTGCCTCTGCAAAAATCTACACTGTGTTCGTCTGTCATCTGGTGACCTGGGCCATTGTGTGATGGATGCAGCCAAACTGCACCCATGACACCTTGTGCTCTTGCTAAGTCACAGCACATGTTCAGCTCTTCTACCTTGAGAGAGCCCCAGAGCTCTGCTGCTGCTTTGCTCTGGCCCAGGTTTGTGCATAAAGACACTGGGGAAATGTGGTTTTGACAGTGGGTTTGAGTCTGTGCTTTGCTGCCAGGGCAGGCACAGCTAGAGTGAGCTGAGGGCTTGTTCCCTTGCTGTGTTTGCGTGCTTGGCTCAAGGACCAGATGTTTGCCAGTAGGAAGCATTGAGTAAAAGTCTTCAGCCAGTGTGAGCATAAGGAAAAGTGTCTGAATCTCCCTGCTTAGCCCTTTGCGCTCAAGGTACGAAAACAGGGTGGCTGGGAGAGCCCAGGGTGGCTGGGAGAGCCCAGAGGGGCTGGGAAGCACTTGTGCTCCCGCGAGGTGCAGCTGGACTCCTGCAAGAGACTGTGGCCCCATTCAGCTACGGAGCCAAATGGGTGAACTCCCTGAGCTGCTGGGCTGGACAGAATGGCAGGCTCTCTGAGAGGGGTCCATACAGCTGCATCTAGAGCTCAGCAGTGAATTACAAAGAAACTCTTGAAGCACAGAAACAAGGACATGTGTCTAAAGCTGAATATTAGAGAAAAGCACAAAGACAAATTAATACAGAGAAAGTGAAGGTGCAAAATGGGCTGTAATTATCCTGGTCATAAAAGGGAAGCAGAAAATATTTGGGAAGTATATTAGAAGTTAAAGGAATGAAGAATATAGGCTCATTACTGAAGCAAGCTTTCAGCTAATACTGAGTGGTATGGAAAAGGATGAAATATTTGATGTTGTATTGTTTAATCTTACAATAAGTGTCTGAGACTGGCTGCTTAATATGATTAATGTAACAAGAGGCTGAAAGCACGGGTCAGAATAGGGAAAGAGCATGTTAAAGAATATTTAGATGAGACAGGTTCTTGCTCATCGGCAAGATCTGCTTAAACATACCCTGTAGTACTTAATGAACTAGCCAGAGCGATTGCAGATCATTAACAAGCATTTTAGGGTGTTTTTAGGCTACATTCATCCTTTATTTTAAGCAGAGGCTGGTGTTTATGTGCAAGCCCTTTTATGGCACCTGAGCTGATTGAGTACCTTGACTCAGAGGCAGGGTTGGGGTGTGCTCTAGTGCATGGATGAAGGCAAGCATCACTCTGCTGTTGCCTATGGACTCACATACACTCACACACCTGTGACGTGGGCAGACTGGAACAGTGGTAGATATAAAGTCTGCTGTCATCAATCCCAAAACACTTTTCAGGGATTCACTAGAGCCGATGTCTGGCAAAAGAGGTTTCTGCAGGTGCATTCCTCAAAGGGAGCATCCTTGCATGCAGGAGGGACAGTGGCATGAACAGGGTACCACAGCTCAGAGACCAGTATCTGGACAATTCACCCAGGCTAGAGGCATCCTAAGCCAGCCACAGGGACACGCAAAGTGTGGATGATAGCACAGCCGTGCATCAGGCTGCACTCTGGCCTGTAGGACAAGCATGGCCATGAAAAGGAGAAAAGGTCTTGAAGTGCCGGAAGAAGTGAAAGAATATCTGGAGAAAAACGGTAGGATTGGACTCAGGGAATTACTGACCAGCCAGACCAATTTCAATGACTGGAAAAACACTGGAACAAATGGCAAAATCGTTTGTAAATGTCTAGATAATAAGGTGATTCAGAGAAGCCGACATGGATTTGTCCGGAATAAATTGTCAAGCCAGTATAATTTCTTATATTTCTTTTGTTTTAGAGAAATGGGCCTCATGAAGAAGGGGGAGGCAGTCAAGCTTATCACCTCTATCCATCTTGACTTGACTAAAGCTTTTGATCTGGGCTCACACAGTGACATTCTTATAACCACAGCAGAGAAATATGAATCGGGTAAAATCATCATAAAGAGGCTACTCGGGTGGCTCAGGCAGTGTGCTCAAAGAACCATTGTACAAAGCTTGCTGTCATACCCTGAAGATGCTTCAAGTGAGACCCTCCAGCTGTCAGTCCTGATCTCTTTTAGTCAATACTTTCATTAACAACACCAATTACAGTATAGAGAAGCCCCCTTGGGAGGACAAGGCACTTTGCAGGACATGATTATGTTCAAAATGATCTTGATAAATTGGAAGAAAGGCCCAAAATCAATGTGATGAAGTCCAATAAAGAGAAGAGCAAATACAATGTTTAGAAAGGGGAAATTAAATGCACAGATATGAAACAGGGGATGACTGGTTAGGCAGCAGGGTGCCGGAAGGGGAGAGTATAGCAGATCACGGCCCAGTGGTCAGGAATGCTGACCACTTTGTGCTGTTGCACAAAGACATGTGTCATTCTGATTTATTATCAGGAATATAAGATAGAGGAGGTTGTAACTCCTGTCTGCTAGTGCCTGGGGTGGACCCGTACCGTGTGTTTGCAGCTGTAGAGAAGGGCTGAAGGAGAAGAAAAGGAATGGTAAAGGCTTGGAGAGCAGGACCTGGAAGCAACAGTTAAGCAATTGGTTTTATTGGGTTGGGAAAAAGAGAGAGGACACAGCAACCTTTTCTTGCCCATTTGAAGACTGTTACAGAAAGGGAAATAAACTGTTGTTCTCTGTGTCCACTGGGGAGATGGAAAGGTGTAATTGGCTTGATTTTTGATAAAGGAATTTTCCTGTATAAGGCCAATTAAGCACTGCCATATTTACAGGGAAGTTGTTTAGTGCCTGTTGTTGGAGACTTGTGAGAACAGCCTATGTGAATGGTCACCAATGGTAGGGTTATGTCTGATCCTACCTCAGAGCAGAATGGATATCATTTTTGGGTCTCTCCAAACCCTGCATTGCCATGATGGCTTTGCTGAGGACTGTACTGATTGCCAAGTTGGCACTGAAAGGAATTTGTCCCCATGTCATATCGGCAGGGACTTTCCTCAGCAGCCCAAGGAGTTGTTTGCTTGCTGGAGTCATCTGAGTGTCTCACACATCTCACTTGGCCAGTTCGTGTAAGGGTCACCTGGGAATTGATAATGTGTTTGTCTTTCCTCTCCCTGTGGCAGACTTTATTCAGTTTTTTAGGCGTTGAATGACCAAAATGCTCTTATTTCATTAGGGCAGGTGGCAGCAGGGTTGTGGTACTCCAGTGCTGGCAAAGGGCTCCTTGAAGGATAATTAATAGAAAGGGAAGGAATTGCTCATTAGTCTATGAGCATGTGTTGCATGTGGCACCCCACAGTTGAGCTTTGGCAAGCTGAGGGCCAGCCAGAGGGATTTGTGTTTGCAGTAGCACGTGTCAGCTTTCAAGAAGGGCAAGGCAAATCCTGCCTGTGGCTGCCTGCAAAGTGCTCAAGGCAGGGATGGTTCAATGGCCCGGGATGATTTAGACCAACTGTATTTTGTGTGTGTGAGAGACTAACAGCCTCTGTGCCATGAAAACTGATCAAGCATTATTTCTTTTGTAAAAATGGCATCAGAAACATGGGAATTTTCAAATCAGATTGGATAAATGGACTAATCTCCTGCTGGATAGGAGCCATTACTGGCTGCCATAGACAAAGATGATAGTATTCCCTTGCTAGGAATTAATGTATTATTGCTCCGCTAACCTGCTGTACATGGCAGTGAACATACAAGCTTTAATATTTATTTTTCTATGAACAAATAGGGGGTTGAATAGTCTCAGCTTCTTTATAAATGAACAGGCTTTAAGAAATAAAAATTAAAAAGTGGTAGGCTCTTCTCACAGTAATGAGTTTCACACACTAATTTTTCACACTGCAAAAATAGTCAGGTTAGAGGTCACACTGGAAAAATAGCAGATCCTTGATTTTATTACAGGTCCCATCACGATGAGGCACAGTAAATGACTTACTGCTTTATGTTTACTTGTCTCCTTTCTGCTGTTTACACACACTTTCCTTTCTCATGGTTCTTTACTCTTACTGTAGCATAATTGAACTTCTGCTGTAAACTGTCTCATGCAGCCAAAATCCTGTGTTGATTATCACATGCCTCAGGAAAGAATTAACTTCTTGCCACTACACACACAATTGCCTGGTTCTCTTGTCAAGTGCCCCACCCCGCACAGCACGGATACTGCTAATGACAGGAGGTTGTGCCATGTTCATGAGCCTCTGGGAGCAGAGAAAAGGCCAGTTCTGAGCGGATGCCCGATTTGATTGCAGTATCATGAAGGCTAATTACTCTAATAAGTGTTCACGGGATTCAGAGATCAGGAGAAAAAAGATCACAAACACTATTAATGTGTCAGAGGTGTTGAAGGAAAATTGAAAGTATTAAGTGCCAATTTCTGTTTTCTGAAATTCAGGCTAATGTCACTGAGAGCTGCTGACAACCATCTGAGGGCAAATGCTGACGCCCTTGAGGAACTGTGTTCAAGCTGTCTACAATATGTATCTAACTCAGGCAGTCTTGGCTGCTCTGAATGTAGGAGCAAGAGTACGCCAAGCAAATCAGCCTACTTGCTTTTGGGGGTGTTGTTACACCTGTCTGTGTAATGGATGAAGAGAAGTAGTTGTGAGACCTAACTGAGTACTGATAGTAGAAAACTTGAGTAGATCTCCATCAGGGAGAGGGTATTTGGAGTGGGCAAACCCTGGGGAAAAGCTCTTCGCTTGGGGAATGCTGAAAGGAATTGGTTTGGGAAAAAACACCATAAGGACATGATAGCACTTATGTTGTTGGTCACCTCCAGGCAAGGTTCCTGAAACATGTTGTGTTAGCATAGACAGGAGGACTCAGGAGTTGTGTCTGCACGGGTTGATTGGGGTGGACTCTAGCTGCTGAGCCTTCATCCATGTATCTTCCACTAGTGTGATGGGCTGTCACTTGGCTCTAGTTCAAGTGCAAAATGTCTACACTGTACTTGGCAAGAGCAGAGCTGGGAGCTCAGCTGCAGCAGCCCCTGCACAGCTCAAGCAGAGCTCACTAATGAGTGCCTGGACATACGCTCTGGCAGGGGGCAAGCTGGGACTCTCCGTTCAGAAAGGGTCTGGACCAGCTCTGACCCTAGTGTGGGAATTGTGTCAGCAACCTGGATGGTGTCTCTAGACTTCAGGACGAGCGATGCTGACTGCAGTACAGGTGTGTGTCACCTGCATTTGTCTTCCACGTGCAGCTCAGGGCTTCAGGCTGCAGGTTTCAGATACTGGAGAGCCCCTTTTCTTGCAGTGTCCCAGTAGAGGACATCTGAACCACCTGTGCTAACTGCTCACAGGTTTAAATGGCAAAACTTTTGCAGTGTTTTCATAAGAGATACTCTCTTGAGAAACAGCTTCCCCTACCTCAGGTGAAGTCAGTTTGCCTTACAGGCAGGCTGGGAAGTGTGACTGTTTTTCCCAAATATTTGGGAAAGTAGACTGAAAAGGAAGAATGTGAGTTGGAGGAGAGCTGTGTTGGACATGCAAATAAAAACATCTTATTGTCAGACAATTTTACAGGGTCATTTTAAAAAGCTCTGATTCGAAACATGATCCTTTTTCTGTGCCCAGTATGAGCATGTGTTTGTAACCAGTTGCCCCTGAACTCTGCGTTTCTCACTTTGAATTAAATCTGTTCACTACACCAACACCTTCATCTGAAGCAGCTGCTGGTGACCGTCATTGTCAGCAGTAGCTCATGATCTCAGGGAAATGTTCCTGGAATAGATATACCCAGCACATTTGGTGCATGATGGCCAGCCTTGGAAATCACTGTTCTCCATATGTGCTGTTGAACCTGTCTTTTTCTCTTTAGCCATTTTATTCTGGGCCATATTGAATTACACCATTCCTTTAATGCCAGATAGCAGAAGTGGTTCCACTTGGAGACTTACAATTTCTCCTGTGCAAGGATGTTCAAAGGTATCTGCCACTCGAGACTCTTCAGCTGCATCTTATGGACATGAAACTGGCATTTTGATGTATTCTCAGATAGATTCCTTTTATGATTTTTTTTTTCTTCCTCAGAATAGTGTGTTCTAGGTAGGAAACCTGTTCACTAGAGGATTAATTACTCTTTGATAAGTCTCTTGCTCTGTGGAACTTCACAGTGTAAACAATTTTACAAAACAAAATTAACACTGGTTTTCCCAAGGAAGTACCATCAGAATACCCAATCTGTGTAATTAAAGTATTGAGAATTCTGCTTGTTTTCTGAAATAGATACCAGATAAATAGCTGGTCATAGATAGAGTATTTAGTAAAATCTAGGATAATCATGCTTGTTTATCATGTTTATGGGATGATGTTTAGGGAAATGTATGTGCTGCACTGCTTGGACAGAAACAGATATACCTTTGAAAACCTCAGGAGAACCTGCTGAAGTGCTTGTCCCCATCCTGAACTGACAGATGTCCACAGGAGTGTGTGCTGACAGATCCAGTGACAAGTCATCCTTTTCCCTTCAGTCTGATTGAATTCCCAGATCTGAAAATTGAGCGTTCTTAATGCTTTTGGTCTAACTGAAATGTCTCTTCTAAACTGTAAGCCATTTATCTGAGTTCTAATCTCTCCTGCTGAGCTGTCACAGTCAAAAGGCAAATCTCCTTACCAGGCAGACAGATGCTCTGAAGGTGTAGGGAGGATTTCAATTTTAATGGAGACATTTTAATCTCCCTGAAACAGAAGTGCCCCAAGGACCTGTGTCACACGTTCTCTGCAAGGGCTCGTGTGCACCCCACGTAGGGACAGAAAGCTAATTTGAGGTTGTCTGTCTGAAGGGTAGCTGTATGGCACTGCACTTGGAGTAATTAGCCAAATGGAAAAGGGTTAGTTTGGGCAGGGTTAGTGATGTACTCAGGTGTCTTGGGGACTTTTCTGCAGCACTGCTGGTGTTGTTTGGAGATGTCCTAGGGATCCCTGGGGTGGTGTTGTGCTGCAGTGCAGAGCCCTGTGTAGCTCAGACACCTCACATGGCCCATCCTTGATGGCAATACTTCTGTCGCTGCTGGAGGAAGATGGCTGTGGGTAGGTGCAGAGTCCCCAGGTGCTGGGCTCTGCCTGCTCTACAGCATACCTGCAGGGAAGTGAGTGATGGAAGTGCTGGGGGCACTTCTGAAACTACCTGCAGAGGTAAGTGTGTTCATACATGCTATGCACCAGCATCAGGCATCTGAGGTGGAAACCAGCTGCTTTTTCAGAAGGATTTCAGAAGACCCTTCTGAGGGCATGGGACTCTGTCCTGCTAATGCTGAGTGCCCTGTGCTGACTGGGACTGTCTTCTTGTTTTAAGGTCAAGTGGCAGAAGGATGACATGGACAACAATTTGAACTTCTTCTCTGTCTCTTCGGATGGGCGGATTGTTTCATGGACTTTAGTTAAGGTAAACAGTAGGTGGTAATTTCTTTTCCCACTCAAGTTATAACCAATTGCCTCCAAAGTTCAGTGATGAAATAGTTTTATTTTTATTTATAATAAGCCAGGTTTGAAAAGAAGTGGCAGCAAAAGATTGCAGGTGCAGTCACAGCTGGGTCTGGGGCTCCATGATAAACTCTGAAATGAGCAGAACCAGCCTACTTATTGCTCAGGACCTAACCTTCACCCTGCCTGCACCTGTAGCACCCCATGAGTCGGAGTACAAGAGATCATTTTCCCGCTTTGCAGCTGCAGAAATTCAAGACTGGACGTTGCTCTGAAACTTTCCTTGTCCCAGGAGGGTCACTAGGAGACAGAGCAGAATAATCTTTCTTCTGCAGCTTCAAGACTCCCACTCCCAAAATGCTCCCCTGCAGACTACAATTCAGAATGGAAAAGGGAAGGTGCAAATTTCTCCCCTTGTGGCCAAAGTAGCACAGGGTAAGCTCGCAGTTGCAGTGGGATGGCAACATGCAATCAGACAGGTAGAGGGTTTCCCCCTGCCATGACTTACCAGCTCGCATGCAAGACAACTTTTGCTAACTTGTTTGCATGCTGTGCCTTACATCACTTTTTCTTTTTGAGGACGTACATTGATAGAAACTTAACATTAATGTCCCTAAATGACCCTTAGATTTATGTCTCTGAATCTCAACATATGCTTTTTCTGTCGGCTATTTGATTTTACATCTTGAAGATTTCAAAATCTGTTACTTAAAAAATAATTGAATTGCCCTAAATATGAGTTTGAAGCTGCTCTCCCATTATTCCCCAGCAAGCAAAGAAAATTCTTTACATCCTTGGATGCTCGTTTTTTAACTTGTTATACCAAGCTGCTCAAGGCTTGTCTGTTCTGTAAATTTCAGGCCTTGCCTCTATGGGCAGGGATTACTGTCTAACATTATATGTGAATCTTAGTCTCATGTTTGCTTCAGGAATGGGAACCTCTTCTAATGAACATGGTAGCCACATGCAGATATCATTGATTATTAAGTTAATTTTTATAAACTCCTCCAGGTTCATACATGCAGCTTTAGATAAAAAAAACCCTCCTTCAAGTGTGTCCCAAGTCCTTCTCCCAAAAGAGCTCTCAGAGCTCCCTAGACAGGGACAGGCTAACATTGTCCCAGCACTCAGCTACTGTTTTATCCCCTGTATAGAAATACCCAGAAGATTTATATCGAAGTGGGTAATACACGCCTACAGCTAAACACGTCCAGTTGAGGTTACTTGGCAGGTTACACCTATCAGATGAGCCTCAGTAACTGAATGTGCTCATCCCGCTTCACTTAGGAGGCAAGAAACGCTAGTTTAAGCCTCTTCAGAGAAATGCCACAACTGGGACACCCTAAGGGTCTGCAGGTGGACTCTGATGGCAACATTTCTGTGATTCGTCTGTGCTTAACTGTGTTCCCACATCATAAGCTGTTTTTTTTTCTGTCCCTTGAGCATGTAGATATACCTACTTAAGCATCCTTGGTGTGACTTCTAAGACATAGATCCTCTTAGCACAGTGTCATTTCTACTTATCCCTTGCACTTCTTTTATAAACTTGGCCACACCCATGTGAAAAGCACTGTTTTAAGATTTTTTTCAGGTGACGTTACCTCTGAAATTGCAAGAGCTGGTATGTATTTAGCAGGCGGGGGTGGAAAACAGCAAAGTTTCAGGTGCTGTCTAGTGTCTTTTTTTGGACAGAGATTCAACGGGGAAAGCAAAAAAAAACAAAATGAAAAGGGCATTTTGTTACAATCTGTGGGTTTGTACCCAGCAAAGAGAGATGGACAATCTGCCTGAATTCCGGTTTTACAAAAGAGCTATCTCTGGGTTTTATTTAGAATAAAATTGAAGAGACTCCAGAGGTTTTCTATTCTGCAAATCCATAGTGCAAATAGGGAATAAATGAAAGAGAGCTTCGTTAATCTTTTTGACAGGACTATCCAGAAGTAAAGCTTCTTCAAACACTGATAGCTGTTTGACACTTCCAAAGCTGGGAGCAGAAAGTGAATAAATTCATTCTTACTTTCAGCTGGATATTTGGCAAGCCACACTCAAAATTTGGATATAAGAGTTGTCAAATGTTAGCTAGGGACAGTTGATCTGCTTTGACCATAGGGTTGACTCTTTTAGATTTGGACAAACTTTATGAGACAGCACATGAACTGTGTGTGCTTAGGCTATCATCTTGGCTTGGTTTGGGGTCATCATGAAGGTGTAAAATGGCAAGGAAGGATGCAGGACATCTTCAGCTGGATGACTCCCACCTTAGGTGCACACGTTTCTTATCAAAAA
Organism: Anarhynchus alexandrinus; assembly: GCA_008711295.1. Lineage (NCBI taxonomy): Eukaryota > Metazoa > Chordata > Aves > Charadriiformes > Charadriidae > Anarhynchus > Anarhynchus alexandrinus. The sequence continues at coordinate 1,070,961 of VUYV01000015.1, read as the reverse complement.
GAAGAGCTGTCAGAGCCACGTCAAGGAATCGGTTGTGATGTAGCCTGCTTCTCAGGCTGATCCTCAGCAAGCCCAGGTTTGATTAGTAGCCATAGTTCACCCTTCCTATGTGACCTGTCTCTGACCTATCTATGTGACCCTCCTCTGGACACGCTCCAGCAGGTCCATGTCCTTCTTATCTCTGGAGTCCCCAACATAGCACATGGACCTGCTGGAGCGTGTACAGAGGAGGGCCACAAGGATCATCCAAGGGCTGGAGCACCTCTCCTATGAGGAGAGGCTGAGAGAATTTGGGCTGTTCATCCTGGAGAAGAGAAGGCTCTCGGGAGGTCTTATTGCAGCCTTCCAGTACCTAAAGGGGGCCTACAGGAGAGCTGGGGAAGGACTTTTTACTAGGGCATGTAGTGATGGGGCGAGGGGGAATGGCTTTAAACTGGAAGAGGGCAGGTTTAGATTGAACATTAGGAAGAAATTTTTCACTTTGAGGGTGGTAAGGCACTGGAACAGGTTGCCCAGAGAGGTTGTTGAGGCCCCATCCCTGGAGGTGTTCAAGGCCAGGCTGGTCGTGGCCTTGGGCAACCTGGTCTAGTGGGAGGTGTCCCTGTCTATGGCAGGGGGGTTGGAAACTTGATGATCTTCAAGGTCCTTTCCAACCTAAACCATTCTATGATTCTATGATTCTATGATTCTATGATTCTATGGTTCTATGACCTAGAGCTAAATTACTGAACAGCTCTGGGCCTCCTTCATCACTTGAGGCTCATTACAACTAAAGGGAAACAGGCAGCTGCAAGGCCTATTTCACTAATGCTTACAAAGTGCTTTACAATTGTTAGACAGAAGCAACATATTATTGTTCAGTATTCCTGGAAGGCCAAACTGTCGACAGTCTGTTTACCCAGAGGAATATGTGAATGGCTCTGGCAACAAACAGCCCCAGGAACAGATGCATTTTCCAGACTGCAAAGCTGAGTACAAAATAAAAGCAACACAACAAGGAAGTCTGCACAAGTAGGATCCTTTGTGAAGGTGAGAGGCTACAGAAGCTGTCCACAGAAGCTTCAGCCAGGTGGACGTGCTGGAAGGCATCATCAGAGAAAGGCTGCAGAAAGGTGTGTGCTTAGAGAGAAGGTGTCGTGCTTTCCCTTTCCACTAGAACAGAGAGTAAATGTGCTAGCACATCTATGGGCCTGCCCAGATCACATATCTGACCTCTGTTAGACACACTGGGTATATCAACATGATCAGCTGTGGGCAGCTCCAAAGCTGGTCTTCAGACCAGGCTCATATGGCCACCAGCTTGGACGCAGTAGATGCTTTCTGGAGAGCAGGCAGACCTGGGAGCCTGAGCAGAGGCAAGTATCTGCTTAGCATGTTCTGACTGTGCTCCCATCAGTCCATCGGCACTCCTGTTTGGGTGGGCAGTGAGCAGCACATGGAGTATGCTCTGTTCCTCAGTGCTCTGGGCACTGGTCTTTCCAATTCTTGCACACCTACACTGGCATATATGGCCTCTTTCTTGCATCACTCCTGCTTTTACCCATTGAATCCAACTTGCTGTAACCCACGTGCTGCAAGAAGAGTCACTAACAGAAGGTAGGACTCTGCAGGCTGCAGTCCTGTTTCTTGCTGCTCTTTCAGAGAACAGTTACTGCCATCAATTGTCCAGGGCACATGGGTATGCAGCAGTGCAAATTAGTGAGAAGGAAGTACATTATTTTATGGCTTTTGAGCTTTCTTGGTACTTCTGTAAATTTGTACTCCCAAAACATGATAAAAATGTCTTACAGAACACTGTCTCCCCTGAACTGCAGTACTGAACAGATGCTCACAAGGTCTTCTCCCACCTTCCCTAACATGCAGTTCCCTGGGACTGACTTTGCCAGGCAAACTCTTTTTCCACCTGAGTCCTGCTCTGGGCTTAGAGAAGCTCCAACTACAGCTTGATTCACTGAGCTAAGAAGTTATGTTTTGTTCTCACAGTGCTCCAGTGGGAAATCTGCAGATTCATGAAAACATCCAGTCCTCAGCCCACACTGCTCACTAATTTAATCTTTAGTTCTTTGTTCTTTTTATCAGCCCCAGGGTATTCTTATATTCACAACCAGCTCCATTCTGCAGTGGTATTTTGATTCCCAAAGCTAGTCTAAGAATGGATCTTTGCCCTCTCGTCGTTTCCTCATGCTCACCCACTTTGTGTCTATTTTCATCCGTCTTCTGTCTCCCACCTTGACTGTAAACTCTTTGGGACACAGCCTTTTTGCCCTGTGTTCATACAGCACTTGGCACAGCCGTATCATGACTTGCAATGAGAGCTCTTTAGAGCTCTGCTGATAACAGCAATATTGGGCACTTTTCCCCTGGGGGAGCTGCTTACTACATGTTGTTGCTATTTGAACCTCAGAGCCTGTGAGGTTGTGAGTATTGGGATCTGAGGCTGCTCTGGGGATGATAGGAAGATGGTAAGAAGCAAAGACTGGCAAGGAGGTAAGTTATTATTCATTAGTGTGGGTTTTAGTTAGCTCCATGATAACATGCAATACCCATCTTAAACTATGCAGGGTGATTTCACTTAACACAATGATTTAAGCTGACAGAGTCAACCTCCACTCAGAAATGTTGCCCCCAAACCCAAAGCTTTCCAGGTCAGCTGCATGTGTCTGGGTGATGTACCAGTGGGTCCCAGTTCCAGTGCACCAAAGCATTAGTTTCCTGGAGGTTTTACATAAAACAGCACGTTAGCAAGTTGCCAACTGCGAGCATGAAACATTAAGCAACTTTTGGACAGCTTTTTAAAATTCCTCCATAACATTTGCCATTTCAAAGTACTGAATGTCTCTGTATTGTTGCTGTAAAGCCTGTTATTCATGTGGAATCTCCTCTGCCTGCAGAATGAGCTGGTTCATACAGATGTCATCAAGCTGTCAGTAGAGGGAACAACGATGCAGGGGCCAGAGGGGCTGCAGCTGCAAACGCTTGGTAGGAGCCCAAGTCCTTGCCATGCTGATTAATTACTGACACAAAGCCTCTAATCAGGCATTCCGGGGAACTAAATTGGGAGTGGGATGTTGAGATGGAAAGGAGCTAAAGAAGGGTTACGCCTCCTTGCTTTGATCATGTAGTAGGTCAAAGTCTGTGTGGAGCAGTGGCCACTAATTGGGTCCAGTTTTGTGGTTACATCTTGCCTTTACTTGCAGAAAAAGATGAACATGAATTCAAAAAATGTCCGTTTTACTGGATATCCCAATACAGACAAGGCACAGGCATTACCCGTATTTGTCAAAACTAAGTCAGTTTTGTTCTTCCTACTAGGCATTGATTTGGACTGGCCAAATCAAGACGAAAAGCAACCTTTGCCCTTTCCTGGGTGCACAGCTTGTCCAGCCAGTGGTGTGATGTGCCTCATCGGCTTTTGGCTCTCTAAAAGCACAGCATCTATTCTGAGTTACTGTTAGGCTCCCTCCGTACAAGGTGCAAACAGTGCAGTCCTTCTAGGCTGAATTCCCTCATCCTAACCATCCTGTGTTTGAGATAAGATGGGATGAGTAAGCTCTGGAGGTCCTGGACTACAGAGGGAGCCTTGAGGTATCCCCTAATCATCCTACTGCACCTGCTTTTGGCTGTGAAGCTGTGGCCTGGGTTTGGAGAAGGAACTTGCTCTGCATTTAAGGATTGCTGTGGTTTTAGGCTAGTGGCTGCTGAACAATTTGTTTGTGAGAAGGTTTGCATTGCCACACAGGTTGCAAGAGACTAGGTGAAGCAGTACACTGCAGAACTCCCAGGGTCTCTGGGATTGTTTGTTAGTGTTACTGGGAAAAGAATTTTCAAAGACTTGTCTTGAATATTTAACAATCTATTTAAATGTTAAAAATGCAGACAGTATTACAGGGTTGAAATGACCTTAACAATTCCTTTGAGAACTACATTTTGTTAACGTTTAAGACAGCTGCCTTTGCAGAAAGTTCTCTGTTACTATGCGCTTCCGAGCTTGTATGCTTGTTCCTGTTTCTCGCTGATGATTGCTGTGGGTGTCCCTGATGGTCAACAGCCCCAAGTTGCTCTGGCACTCAGCAGACATCCTGTCTTCTTCTCAAGGATCCTGCTGTAATTTTCTTTCACCACCACATAAACTGGCTTTCTTGGATGATGTTGCATCTGCCTCAGGAGCAGAAGCCACAAAATTTAAAGGAGTCACATCCTGTTGTGGTTGACACCTATTTTAAACACAGTTCACAATGTTGCTCGATCCGGGGCTTTTGAAGTTGAGTGGATCCTTCTGTGCCTGGCAGAGGATTTCTTCCCAAATCACATCCTTTGCTATTGCCTTTACTGAAGAGAGCCTGCTAAATGGCTTCTGAGCTAAGGATGAAAAGGGCACAGGGAGGTATGATGTCATGGGCTCTTTTATGCATGGGAAACCATTTATATTTCTGTGAATACTAAACAAACAGAAAAGATCTGTTCTTCCCCAGTAGGAGCCAGGCCTGGTTCTCACGATGCTTACATTTGCACCAGGTATTTTAAATTCTTACCAAAGTAAATCCCAGGCCAATCTGTTCTTCCAGTTCTCTTCCAGTTCTTCCAGTTCCCTTTTCCCTTTCTCTGTGTTGTCTTTTCTAATTGTAGGTCTTGGGGACAGGCGCAGCTTGGAAAGTGTTTGTAGAAGGGGTGGCTCTAATTTCTTTTGGGAGCTTTTGGCTAATAAATCACTTCTGAAAATGCTGGCAATGTGTGTGCACCATAGGCAGGGAGCATGTGCTGGCCAGATGAACCAATTGTCTGTCTGACAGACCTTTCTTATGTTAACAGGCTGTGGGACATCGTTTGATTTTCACAAAAAGATAGACTATTTGTTTCTCGTTGGTACTGAAGAGGGAAAGATCTATAAGGTAAGAATGGTTTCTTTGTCCCTTGTTTTACATCCCCTGACCTGTGCTTGTCTTTCAGGTTCATCATCTTAACTGTTTGCTCAGGCAGTAACAAAGTATGACTTCAGAGCCTGGTCCTGCCCTTGCATCCCTGTGGTGAGCCTGAGACCAGCACAGAGCCACAGAGGGTCGCAGGGAGCTCTCTGCACAGACCCAATTAAGACCTTATTCTGCAGAAACGTTTCTCATGCAAACTGCATCCCAGAATGCTTTGCAGATTGCAGCTGTGCAAGTGAGGTGCTAACTATGATCAGAGCAGAAGTTAAAAGGCATTGATCCTCTGTCCTCCGACTATGGGGAAATGGCAGGAAAAATCTCATCTCTTTTCCTTTTTAGACCTGTTATCCCATGAGCAGTGAGGCTAATGAAGCCTTATTTCCTATGAATTGGTGTCCCGCAGCTTTTCCCTTCCACGATTACATCCCAGATCCTTTCCCCAGTCCCACTTTTTCCTTGCCCTCCTATCTCCAGTTCCTCATGATCTAGTCTAATGCTTCCTCCCTCTGATCACCCCCTTGCTGTCCCCAGCTCAATGATCCCACCTCCATGCTATAACCCTTGATTCCTGCAGACAGTGCTGGCTACCTTCTCTCTGATGCCCTCCTGCAGCCTGACGCCTTGGTGTCCAGGGCCAGCTGGTGTGGTGACAGCAGCAGCCAAGCTTTGCTTGCCCTTCCCGGGGTGGGGGCACTGCCCAGATATTTGCACTCTACAGCTATCCCTTTTTATGGAATGTGTAAGACCTTAATATTACCAAGTCCCACATGCAGCCAGCTTTGGCTGAAATTGCCAGTGAGGTCAAAAGTTGTTTGGGAGGAGAGGCAAGCAGACAGCAGGACACAGACACTGTGTTTTCTTAGGAAATCAAGCTAAAAATAGGAAGTTTTGAGCTCTGCTGTATTTAGCCTTGAAAATAAAGCCAGTACTTACTCATATAACTTTTGTTTGCACAGCATTCCTCCTAGCTGGCTTTGGGACTTTGTTAATATTATAGTCACAGCCCTTCGGGGGGGGGGGGTGGACCATCAGCAGGAGGCTGACATGCAGAGCCATCCATCCATCCCTAGAGGATGCTGTGAGCTCCTTCCCCATGTACTGTCTGCAAAAAGGAAACAAAATAGCTTATAAATACTTAAAGGGAGGGTGCCAGGTGGATGGGAACAGTCTTTTTTCAGTGATGCCCAGTGATAGGACAAGAGGTAACGGGCACAAACTTGAACACAGCAAGTTCCATCTAATCATGAGAAGGAACTTCTTTGCTTTGAGGGTGGCAGAGCACTGGAACAGGCTGCCCAGAGAGGTTGTGGAGTCTCCCACTCTGGAGGCATTCCAAACCCGCCTGAACGCCATCCTGTGCAACTTGCTGTAGGTGACCCTCCTCTGGCGGGGGGGTTGAACTAGATGATCTTCAGAGGTCCCTTCCAACCCAGACCATTCTGTGATTCTGTGAAAAAGAACCCAAAGGAAATGGCATTTTGAAATCAATATAAATCATTTAGTCAAGACAAACTTAACAAATACGTATCCCTTCCAGAGGGGTGATTCTGATTGAAATCTCTCCCTCTGCCAGGCAGTATCTAGGGAGGATTTCTGAGTATGGACAAGACAGGTGTGGAAGGGAGGTGGGAGAAGTGAGGAGGGAGGGCTGTTCTGATGGGTGATGGGCAGTGATGTAGGTGCAATGGCTTTTTGTTGATGCTTTCAGGATACAAAGCATCTGTTCAGTCATGGGCAGATGTTCTGAGTTGGCTGGTCACCCATGGGAGTTGGTATCCTGGGTATTGTACTCCAAATTGTTTGGGTACTGTTGTGTTGAGCCCTGATCAAAAGACAGTAAGGAACCACATGTTTTAAATTCCTCTGTGCTTAGGTGAGTGATGGATATCAGTGAGTATGACAGTCGATGTCAGTGTTTGGTGGGGGCCATCAGTTACCCTTCAGGAGAACTGTTAAGGCTGGTCTCCTGGTTGAGTTACATAGCAAAGGAAATCCTTCCTGGAGGAATACTGAATAGGAACAGAATTTGGCAGCATTTGTATTGACAAAGCTGTAGGTTTGGATGATCTTCAGTGAAACTAGAACTAGGATGGGGTTTTAACATAAGGAGTGATCCCAGCCATGAAGCCACGCAGATATTTTAACCGCTTCTTGGGTGCAGAAATGCAGAGAGCTACTGTTATACAGGATCTTCTCTTTTATTGGTGCCAAGGCTGATTTCAAGGTTACTGGTAACCAACAAAACATTCCTGCATTGGTGAGCCTTAGCAAAAAGTGGGACCACTCTTACCTTGTGCAACACTGCCTTATAAAGCTCAGGTGTTCCCATGGACAGGAAGATGCAATCTTCCATCAGATTGTATGGGCTAGCACAGGGAAGAGAAATCTTGTGTGTAACACAAGCAGGACTCCATAGTATAGACAAAAACAGGGGGAAGAGTGCTTGCATCGCACCCTTAGCATCCTCTGTGAGTTTGCTAGAAGCAGTTTCAAAAGTTTTAGGATCAACTGCTACTCCAGACATTTCTCAAAGGCTACCACACACCTTCATCACACCCTGTATTGAAACACCGCATGTCTAAACCCATTACTGGAGCTACCTGTGGACTGCCTCCCAGAGCCTTGCTCCACTCGGATGCTGAGGACAGTGACATTCCTGCTGCTGCTCGGGCATGTTTTGGGTCCTGTGGCTGCACTGAGCAGGAGTTAGCTGCTTGGATCTCTGTGCCTTTGCCAGTAGTCCTGGTTTGAGGTAAAACAGGACCAATTTTTGTTCAGTAACTTTGCTTCTTAGCTGGGCCTCTTCTAACTACTGAAATTAACAGCACATTTTGCAGACACTGTTCGCTCTCAGAGTGATAAGACCTAAGTTTACAATTGATACCCAGGCATGGTATGCAGAGAGGCTCCTGCTTGTACTTATTGCTATAATACCCAAGGCCAGCTAACTTTGTTATTTGCCCCGTTGGAGGGTCGGAAGTAGAAGAGCGTAGAGGGTTCGCATCTGTGGGGAGGAGCTGACAGGGCAGGTGACCCAGAACTGACCAACGGGGTATTCCATCCCACCTGCCTCATGCTCAGTATAAAGCTGAGAGATCAAAGGGTCAGTGCTCCTTCTGCAATGGCCGATGTCTGAGGAGGACTCTGTCTGTTCATCTGCCTTTGATCCCAATCCTGAGTCCAGATCAGGAATCCAGTTCCCATCCGTCCCTGAATACAGTCTGGGACTTCTTCAGTGCCAGCCGGTGACGTGATCGTCATCCTGGGAGCTTGATATGGTTTTGTATATATTTCATTATTTTCTTTTTATTTTATTATTAATATTTCATTAAAGTAGTTTAGTTCCTTCTAAACTCATAAGTCTCTTTTTCCCTCCTCTGCCTCTGCCTTTAAAGAGAGGTGGGGGGGAGCATCTGTCAGTCCCATCTGGGGTGCCCCACATCCCCAGTGGCTAGTTCGGCCTAAACCATGACACCACTGCACATGGAGTGAGAGGGACAGGCTCCTTACATGTGTATGAGTCAGGGATCAAACATGGGCTGCGCTCCACATGGGTCGAATTTTAGATTATTTATTAAATAAATTGAAAAGTGAATTTCAGGGAGGTGTTTTTTCAGAGACCAGACATGCCCACAAATAGCATGATAATATGTTAATTCTTTAGCTGCAGAACAATTACAGTGAATTTTTTTAAAATGGCTTAGTTAATAGTGTTTCTGAAGCCAAGAAATCATTATCTTAATTACACGCAGACCTATCTATTGCCCTTTTACGTAGAGGACAAACTGTTTCTGCATTAATATGATTCTGTAATGCAAAACTGCCTCTTTGCATATCTTATTTGCTGTTTAGGAATGTTCAGCTTTGGTATTAAGAAGTATGGTCTCTGAGATTCATATTGAAATATTATTGTGGCTTCAACTCTGGACAGAATTACTTCTGAATGAACAAGGCTTCAACAGAAAAATTGTGATGAGATTTGAACATATTCATGTAAGAGGAGTTTTGTTCAGTCTTAGGCAGTTTGCTTGAGAGTGTAACAAATGAATATAATAAAACTCAGTGCAAGACTGTATAGAAGGAAAAGGTGATTCTAATTTTAAAGAAAACTAATTTCACTCGTACTCATTCTCTCATACTAAGCACCAGGACATTTGTATCTGTGTGGTCAGGACAGGATTTCTTGTGGTTATACAGATGACAAAGGATGCTGGCTGTTGAGTCCTTATCACATCTCTTGGGTTTTCCTTAAATGATGTTTACAAACTGGTTTCTGGACAGGCTCTGGCTTCCTGTGACCCTTTAGTAATGGAGAGATCATTTTCCTCAGTGTCTAGTCTTGCTGTGTCTTGCTGTTTCAAAGTTGTTTTCCTTGTCTGGAAACAAGACGAACAGCTCTGGTGCAGGCACGTCCACAGCAGAGCCAGCCCATCTCAGCGAAAAAGGGGCTTTTTCTGAGTTTTTTTAGCCAGGGAAGTGCCAAGGTGGCACAGGGACCCACAGGGAGCCGGCAGCTCGAGCAAGGGCAGCTGACGTGAAGGGGCATTGGAGAAACATGGTGGGATGACCCCTGCAACTGGAGCATTGGCATGGAAGGCTACAGGCTCTTCAGGAAAGACAGGCAAGGGAAACAAGGAGGCGGTGTTGCCTTATATGTCAACGACCAGCTGGAATGCATGGAGCTCAGCCTAGGGATGGATAAAGAGCCGACTGAGAGCCTATGGGTCAGGATTAAAGGGAAATTGGGAGCAGGGGACATTACAGTATGGGTCTGATACAGGCCACCCGACCAAGACGACCAAGCGGATGAAGCCCTCTATAGACAGATAGGGTCAGCATCATGTTCACAGACCCTGGTCTTCATGGGCAACTTCAACCACCCCTCTTGGAAGGGTAACACAGCCAGGCATAGGCAATCCAGGAGGTTCTTGGATTGCATTGATGACAGCTTCCTTCTCCAAGTGGTTAAGGAGCCAACGAGGAGAGGAGCTATGCTGGACCTTGTTCTTACCAACAAGGAGGGGCTGGTAGACAGGGTCAAACTCAAGGGTAGCCTGGGCTGTAGTGACCGTGAAATGGTCGAGTTCAAGATCCTCGAGGCAGCGAGGAAGGTGCGCACTAAGCTGACCACCCTGGACTTTGGGAGAGCTGACTTTGGCCTCTTGAAGAATCTGCTTAGTATGGTGCCATGGGATGAAGTGCTGGAGGGAAGAAGGGCCCAAGAAAGTTGGTTAATATTCAAGGATCACCTCCTCCAAACTCAGGAGCAGTGCATCCCTACAAAGAGGAAGGCAGGCAGAAAAGCCAGGAGGCCTGCATGGATGAACAAGGAGCTCCTGGACATGATCAAAAGCAAAAAGGAGGCCTATAGGGAGTGGAAAGAGGGGCGGGTAGCCTGGGAGGAATACAGAGGAGTTGTTTGAGCAGCCAGGGATCAGGTTAGATCTGGCTAAAGCCCAGATAAAACTAAATCTGTCCAGGGACATTAAGACAAACAAAAAATCCTTCTTTAAGTATGTCGGTGAGAAAAGAAAGACTAGGGAAGATGTGGGCCCTCTCCGGAAGGAAACACAAGAACTGGTTACCTGGGACAGAGACAGAGCTGAGGTTCTCAATGACTTCTTTGCCTCAGTCTTCACTGGCAAGGACTGCAGCCGCACTGCCCATGACACAGAATGCAAAGGTGAGGATTGGGAAAATAAGGAACCGCCCACTGTAGGTGAAGATCAAGTGTGAGACCACCTGAGGAACCTGAAGGTGCACAAGTCCATGGGACCTGATGAGATACACCTGCAGGTCCTGAGGGAACTGGCAGATGAAGTCGCTAAGCCATTAACCATCATATTTGAGAAGTTGTGGCGGTCTGGTGAGGTTTCTGCCAACTGGTAAAGGGGAAACATAACTCCTATTTTCAAAAAGAGAAAAAAGAAAGCCCCAGGGAACTCCAGGCCAGTCAGTCTCACCTCTGTGCCTGGCAAGATCATGGAGCAGATCCTCCTGGAAACTCTGCTGAGGCACATAGAAAACAAGGAGGTGATTGGTGACAGCCAGGATGGCTTCACCAAGGGCAAGTCATGCCTGACAAAATTGATGGCCTTCTATGAATGGGTTACAGCGGCACTGCACAAGGGAAGAGCAACCAATGTCATCTACCTGGACTTGTGCAAAGCATTTGACACCATCCCACACGATATCCTGGTCTCTAAATTGGAGAGACATGGATTTGAGAAATGGATCACTCGGTGGATAAGGAACTGGCTGGACGGTCGCACTCAAAGAGTTGCGGTCAATGGCTCGATGTCCAAGTGGAGACCAGTGACAAGTGGCATTCCTCAGGGGTCGGTGCTGGGACCTGTACTGTTCAACATCTTTGTTGACGACATGGACAGTGGGGTCGAGAGCACCCTCAGCAAGTTTGCTGATGATACCAAGCTGTTTGGCGAGGTAGACACGCTGGAGGGGAGAGATGTCTTCCAGAGGGACCTGGACAGGCTGGAGAGGTGGGCCCAAGCCAACCTCATGCAGTTTAACAAGGCCAAGTGCAAGGTCCTACATCTGGGTCGGGGCAATCTAAAGCACAAATACAGGCTTGGTGGGAAATGGCTGGAGAGCAGCCCTGAGAAGGACCTGGGTGTGCTGATCGACGAGAAGCTCAACATGAGCCAGCAATGTGCGCTCGCAGCCCAGAAGGCCAACCGCATCCTGGGCTGCCTCAGAAGAAGTGTGGCCAGCAGGCCAAAGGACGTGATTCTGCCCCTCTACTCCACTCTTTTGAGACCCCACTTGGAGTACTGCATCCAGCTCTGGAGTCCCCAACATAAGAAGGACATGGACCTGCTGGAGCATGTCCAGAGGAGAGCCACGAGGATGATCCTAGGGCTGGAGCACCTCTCCTATGAGGAGAGGCTGAGAGAATTTGGGCTGTTCATCCTGGAGAAGAGAAGGCTCTCGGGAGGTCTTATTGCAGCCTTCCAGTACCTAAAGGGGGCCTACAGGAGAGCTGGGGAAGGACTTTTTACTAGGGCATGTAGTGACAGGACGAGGGGGAATGGCTTTAAACTGGAAGAGGGCAGGTTTAGATTAAACAATGCGAAGAAATTTTTTGAGGGTGGTAAGGCACTGGAACAGGTTGCCCCGAGAGGTTGTTGAGGCCCCATCCTTGGAGGTGTTCAAGGCCAGGCTGGATGTGGCCTTGGGCAGCCTGGTCTAGTGGGAGGTGTCCCTGCCTAGGGCAGGGGGGTTGGAACTCAATGATCTTCAAGGTCCCTTCCAACCTAAACCATTCTATGATTATATGGCTTGAGTTCTGTTTCTCGTTTTCTCACCACCTTGTCTTTGGGGCTTCTATTTGTTGAGTCCGGTTATCTTGTCACTTGATTGACTGCATTTACCATCAATTAACACAGGTTCTTTCTTTTACCATTTTCCGTTGTTTCTCCCGATGCATTCACATGCCTCTGTTTCTATTCATAAGCATTTCTACAAATCTTAGCATTTCTGTTATAGATCTCTACAAGAAGGCACTGAGCAAGAACCAAGGAGACCCATCAGCTGTCCACAACAACATGGGACACATTTGTATTGGTGGTTTCTGAAGAGCAGCTGGGTGTCCTGACCTGCCTGGGAGTACCAGTGTTAGGCAGTACTCTTTCTGCTGCTAGATGCAAACCTCCTTTGAAAAATACTGTTTTTTGGATTTCTGTATTGCCTAGAGTCACAATGTTTCTGTTAGTGAACTAAAGAAACCCTCTGCATTATAAGGACACTAATAACCATCCATTCACCATGGATGCGGAGGAGTTTTGTGTCAGGCTAACGTCTAGCATAAACTGAAGTGCTGTTAATGAAGATTATTCATAAGTTGTGTGTCCTTGGAGTTCTCCTTACCTCCCAGTATTCCTCCTCTATATTTTGTAGCTCTGTCACCAGTCGTCTTTGTACTGGTTTCCTGTATTGCCATAGACACATTCTTGCTTTCCTCTCTCATCATAAAAATACCATTTACGATTCACACATATCTACCACCATTTAAATAGGAGAAAAACAGCCTCAGCAAATTGGAGCAGTGCTCTAGAAGATCAGACAGGCTGCACAAATGCCTGCTCCCTGAATCTACTCATCCTCTTCAAAGCTGTCTTGTCAGGAGTTAGGCGTCACATTTTCCAGTTTTGTTTTCATCCTGACATGTGTCTAATAACTCCAGGGTTTTTAAAGTGAGTAGTAGGGGAAGACTTTGCCAGCAGTTCTAGTTAGCTCAGAAATTCTTTTATTTGTTAAAGTCATACTTCTTTCTGAGGTTTTTCTCAAGTTTGTGGTGTTTCTTCAAAATGCATCTTGGGAAGAACATGGCCCTGTCTCGCACATCAGAGACGATTCCAGAGGTTGGTGTGAACACGGCATGGGACTGGCAGGCACTGCCAGAGCATGGTGTATGGCTTCAGGCTAAAGCAGGCACGCAAGGTTCATTTCTCACAAGGGACACAGACGGGCCTCTGTCCTACAGAACCCTTTTGACTGCCGATTTCATAGGAAAACCACAGATCTCTTTCTTGTTGGGGCCTGGGCCTCAGCTCTGGGCCAGACTTGCAGGTGGCAAAGCCAGTGCAGTGCATCAGCACATCCCAGAGCATGACAGACCTCCCATAACAGTGCCCAGAGAGCTGCACTGTTTGGGCTCAGCCCCAACAAGGGTTTAGAAACAGAGTGCTAAGCATTACAGTTCTGTTGGATGAAGACAAATCTGGTTAGGATCTCACTCTTCAAAGTCTTCAGGTGTTAGGGACCTTCAATCCACATACTTGGAAGGACAGACAGATAAAGCAGCTTCTCTCTTGTGCTAATTACTCATGACCCATTCTGTCTCTTCCCAGCAAAGTGACTTTCAAAACAAGCCAAGTACCAATTTTCCTCGTGGCTGAACATTAAGAATTATTAAGTAAAGCTATGAAACATGCCATTAAAGGAGATTTTGGTCCCATAATTATACACAGGGACAGTAACTCACAGACAGAGCATGCACCAGACTATTAGCACGCTATAGACACTGTCAGTAAATCTCAGTGGGACACGAGCCACTTTCTTGTTTCTTTTTCCTACCACAGCAAGCCTCCCAGGGATGCAAGAGTTGCTTCTGTGTGAATAGTTTAGTACCCTCAATCCAGTAACTGCACCAGTGCACAAGGGCATCAGAAGACAACAGGTCTGAGTACCCAGGCAGTGAGTGTCATGTGTAATAAACAGTTGAGCCTTATGATTAGTTAGAGCTTTGGTTTACAAGAATTAAAGTCATGTAACACTTCAGCAGTCCTGCTGCTTGGGCAGATGATGTGTTGCTGCATTCATTAGGGAGCAATGAAAGGTACTGAAAAGTCCTTGTAGCGACTACTGAGGCAGACCAACAGAAAATCCTGAAACCTACCCCAACCTGCTGTGTGGATACACCTTGTTTGTGAGAACACAACCAAGAGGACATTACTTGTGAGATGAGGTCCTTGTTGCTAATGAAGGAAGCCTCCAGTCCTGTCAGAGGGCAGGAGGTTTGGGGAGGATAATCTCATTTTTCTGTGTACCCAGAACTGACAGGAGCTGGATCGAGTCCCATATTCTGCTCATGCAGACAAGCACATTGTAATTTCTGCCCCCCTTCATGAGCTCACACACAAAGTGACTTTTCCAAGGCTCACAAACGTTTTCCAGTGTTTGCACCCATCCTACATTTTGCCATTCAGTAGCATCTGCAGCTGTGGTGTTGCTGACCTGACCCTCGCATGCATGTGCAGGGTTTGCCCAGCTTGCTGTTGCCTGGCATACAAGGTGGCCCACCTGCCTGTTGGGGACATGCCTGAGTGCTGGCCAACCTCTTGTGGTTCTCGCACCTGTGCAGAAAGTCGTGAGTGGCACAAGAGAAAGAGTTGCAGAGCTGTGTGGTAAGGCAGGCTCTCAGAGCAGGCTGTCGCAGGGTGATGGCAGGGAAGGGATTTTTGGCATGTTCCCAAAATCCTTAGAGCCAAAGGGTCTGATAGGTCATTCTTGTGCTGAGAGCACCATTACTGGAGGTTTTAATTGTGACGTTTCAAATGCACATGGTGCTGTATGCTCCTGAGCAAGACAAGAGCTGTTTTCCCCTGCCTTTCTCAAGAGCCTTTTGCAGATGCACGGCAGGAGCTTGGCCTGGCATGAAAGCAATGGAGCTCCTGCAGTGGAGAGTGGGCTCTGGGTCCTGTCTATGGCTGTAAATCCAACCAGACAACTTCAATTCCTACCTCTGTGTATTGCAAAGGGGAGCTTGGTGTTGCCTGCAAGTGGGGTGAAACAGCACGTGCTAAATTATTTAGTTTCCATGGCACCTCTGTGTACCAGCCGCCTCTTCCCAGCCAGCCCAGAAGAGCCTGGGAGGCCATACAAGTATTCAGAGGCATCTTTCTGCAGGAATATGAGCTCCAGAAGAAGGTCTAGCTCTGATTACTGACTAATTCTTTCCATTGCAGTGTTCAAAATGCTATTCAAGCCAGTTTCTGGACGTATTTGAAGCCCATCACATGGCCGTGGACTCAGTCAGCTGGAATCCCTACCACTTGAAAGTCTTCATTTCCTGCAGCTCTGACTGGACAGTCAAGATCTGGGATCACACCATCAAGTAAGTCCTGCTGGGTCTTGGCATGGGCAGGGAGGTCCAGCCTGACATGCCAGTTGCACATGTCAACTCTGCTTATACCTCAGTCTCAGTTTCCCTCTTAGGTGTTGATATTGCTAATTGGTCTCTTATCTCTGTTTTTGGGGCTGATGACTCAGATTTTTACTCCCCAGGTATGAGGTATAAGATTTAACATCATCTGCTCCAGGAACTTGCCAAGCAGTGCAGCTCAGCACAGAGCCTGAATACTTCGTTTTGGACCCGGCTTTCTTCAGGCGGGACCTACTGTGGCAGGGTTATTCTTCTGGAGCAATGCTACAGAGAAATGTCAGGAGCTGGCTTATGGCCTCAGAGACCAGACACCTCCTAAGAGCCAGAGAGGCAAAAAAACCCCAACTGGAACATTTAAAATTACATAATGAAGTTCAGACTTAGTTGTTGAGGAATGTCTGGTTTCAATCAGGAAATCGATTTTGTTGTAAATCAGTCAGTCAAATATTTCCTTTTTGCCAATATTGCTCTAATATTCAATGTTGTTGTCAGAAGTCCAGAGACTGAAAATCACTTTTTCCCGTATGATTATTAACCAGAGAAACTCCATCTTGCTGTGTGTGTTGGGGGGAAGCTTTCAAAATGCTTTCAGAAAGAAAGAAACATGCTACCTTTCTTCTCAAAGCAGCAGGACCAATCCTGACCCATTTGGGTTGATGCTCAGCTTTGCTTTGCCTTTGGCTCAGACCCCGGCTGGTATCTGACTTAGAGAAATACCCCATCTCCCACTTCTGCAGCTGGCCTTGAACAACACAGGCTACAGCATCAAAGTGTTTATAGCTCAGTGTTTCACTTCCAGAGCAGCATGTGTATAAATGAGTTCTTCTCCCTGGGTCTTTTTTTACAGGACTCCGATGTTTATTTATGACCTGAATTCTGCCGTAGGGGATGTTGCATGGTCCCCTTACTCCTCCACGGTCTTTGCTGCAGTCACCACTGATGGCAAGGTGAGAGGCTGGAAGCAACACTGCTCTGATTTGAGATGAAAGAAAGTCAAGGGAGATTAGGGTTGAGCATGGGGATGGGTCCACCCAATCCTGTCCAAGCAAGTCGGGGAGCTGCAGATCCCCCACCGGCAGGAATCCACCACAGTGACAGGCTGAGTTGGCTGCAGCTTGCCTGAGCTGCTTGCCTCAGGATGGCAGGGTCATTTTGGTAGCTCAAGGCCCTAAAACTGTTCATTCCTTTTCACTCAGTCTGATTACAGAGGACACAGAAGTCATAAAGCAAGAGAGATGAGGAAACCTGGGCAGCAGCATTACTTATTCCTTCTCCCCCTAAGGTCTACCACACCTCTACAAGCAATGAGGCCAGAAATCTCTCAGCTGCAGCCCAGCCATGCAAACAGCTGATGTTAAATCACAAATCAGAGGTCTTTTAGCAGATGCTGAGGATCAGCTGCACATCTCACTGCAGCCTTGACAAACCCATCAGAAATGCACGTGGACCCTCTCCTCTAAGTTCAGGTGCTTCTTGGGGGCCAACCCTCTCCAGCCTCTAGCATAAACAAGCCAAACCTCCCTGCAGTCTTAATTTGCTCCTCTTACTCCGGGGTGGAGGTACTCAGAGGACAGAGGAAAGGAGGGTTCAGGGAACAGGCTGCTTTTCCCTATGCTTTCCTGCCCTTGGTGTGCATATCCCTGGGTATGAATTGCTCACTCCTCAATGCTGCTCCTGCTGTGTTAAGGTAGGTGTTGCAAATGCATGCAAGTCCCTGCTTGCTTTCATGTTGACCACATCAGTGCAGGTGTGCAGCTTGCACATGCCACAAGAAAAACACTTAACACACTCTGTGTGAAATCAGGTTATTAACCAGTGCGCCCCTGGGGATGGAGAGATGATGCTCCAGATCAGAGCACCCCTTGTATGAGCTGACATTGGGGCATTGGTTCTGAATCTCCAAGGTAAAGAGAAGCAATAGAATAAAGTGGTTATATACTTATATTGATATTAAAAAATCAATTGTAGTAATATGCCTAGGGTCAGCCAATAGAACTTTGTTCCAATTAAGTAAAATCAACATTTTCCCACTGTGTGAGGCTGTCTCCCAGAGTAATGATTTGGTAATGAAGTACTTAGACCAGTCCTAATATTGAGATGGCAGCAGTTATATTTTTGCCCCTAGCCATCCATCCTAGTAGCTCAGATGGTTAATTTGGGCCTGGCAAGTAGCCAGGGCACATAGTTATCCATCAACACTGGTTTTGTACTGTAAGACCACATTGCTCTGTCACCATGGGCTGTATGTTTTGCTGGTATAAATTGGAAAAGTCTGTGCAGTTTGGCCAAATTACTCTAGCAAAAAGATGGCCTTTATATATCTCTCATTGAATTGATGCCTTGGCAACTTTATTGCAGTTTAACCTTTATGTTATAGCAAAAAATTCATTTCACTGATACACTGGCTCAGGCTGTGAATTTGTCTCTCCCAGGCTAAGCAAATCTTTTCACTGGGGCACACGGTCTCCCTGGGAAGCTCAGGTTGCCACAGCCTGTAGAAAGCAGTGTTGGTGCTCTTCCCTTGCAGGCAGGGTCAGGATCGGGCCCTTTGTTCATGGATCTGCCTGTCCCCATTCTCCCATATACCAAATGAAGGGCCTGCATGAGTGAAATTAATGCATTCAGTGCTACACATCCTCTGACTTGTTCTCTACAAGTGAAGTTGTGTGTACCCCCAAACCTGGCAAGGGTCCTGGTGACATTCACAGCTTCGATTGAGTGCTGGTGCAGAGAACTGTGAGTACCCCAGCTGTGTCCTGGTACCTAACTGTGGGCAAGAGGATGGAGATGTCTGCAGGCAGTGATACTTCCTGGGCAGCATGGCCAGATAGAGGGTAAACATTGGGCGTACTTGCATTTCATATTCATGTGGTCAAGTTTCTGCAGTGATAGATCATCTCTAGGGAGGCTTCGTCCTACTCACTTGGGCCAGGTTCTTTGTCAGAGCTTTACGTGCTGCAGAGAAGTTCCTATGGACTTGGCAAGAGTTTGTGCAATGGGGTCTTTCCATCCCACCCCTATCTTGTCCTAGCCACTGCTGCAGTGACTCTAGTTGTGTTGTTGCAGAGTCACATTAGTTGCAGCATCCATGGGCCTGGAGTTTGTATGAGGCTATGGATAAGACAGAAGACTGTCTGACGTGTCAGCACTACACCCGGGGTATCTCACCTTGACTATCCTACCTTGGCTCTAATTCAGTAATCCTAATTAGATCCTAATCTAGTGGGATCTAATTCTGCTTTATGCCTTTAATCCCAAACTCTGAGAAGTGTGGCCACCAGCCAGGAGCAGCCCAGAATTGGGCTGCCTAGCCAGAAAGGAGCTACCGTCCTATTGCAGTAGGCTGGCCAGGACTGATGCTAATAGAAATCCTGGGCCTCTGTATTAGCCACTAACCATGCTGGTTGCAGCAGGATGTGTCTGAGACATGGTTGATTTTCTACTTTGAACAGAACCTTCTAGATCTGTAGTGGAAGTGGAATTAAATAGTTGTTTACAGCCCTTTCGTTCCTAGACATATTCCACTTTGTAGCAGAGTGCACTTCTTGGGAATAACTCAGTGCCTCGCAAAGGGCAGTCTCCGTTAATGCTGGGAAAAAGTCTACATTAAGAGGATACGGAAAACTACAGGATGTCAGCCAGAAAATAAAACATTAAAGGCCTCCTGTTCATAAACACCCTCTAGCTTTGCATCCACACATAATTATGCCTGCAAACTTGAAGGTTGCCTGGAGGTGGTTTTAAAATCGGGTTCTAATTGCAGTCTTAAAGGGATACCTGTCATATTTTGAAAAACACATTTCCTTATTCAAGATGATGCTGTGTATCCAAAATGTGTGCATCAGCCCTCTAACTCTTAAGACTGACTTGGAAATTGAGGCACTTTAGAATCTAAGAATCTCTTAATCCCCATGAATCCAAGGGATGGGGATTTAAGAAAAGCTGTAAATATCAGGGGCATTATGATAAAATGTGTGAAATGTGTGCATTGGAAGCTGGGCATCTCCTTTGGACAGCACCACCTCTTCATAAGTAACCTGAGTGTGCACGTTCTGCTGCTGGTTCAGTGGATATGAACTGCAACTATTGCTCTTTATCATGTTCTGGGTAATTTCCTTAGTCTCTTGCTCTGCCTGATGGCCATTTTATTTCAGAATGAGCATAAATGATTTGCAATGAAAATTGAAATAAAATAAAATGATCACTGAGACGTGCGCATCCATGCCAACACAGCCTGGAAAAAACCTCCCAATTCTATAACTAGATGCCTAAATAAGTGGCCTGATTTTAAAAGGACTGGACAGCCAGCTGCTTTTATGGAAGCTAGTCTCTGCTGGATGTGCTCAAGAGTCGTTGCTATAGAGCATTCAGCTTTGGTTTCAATCATTGTGCTAAGTCCACTGCAGTTTTGCTCTCTGATTGCATTTCAGATGACACTTACATTCCTTGAAGACTCCACAATGGTTTCTAAAGCAGACAGGTAGAGAGTTCCATTATTTCTAAACATGAGTCCTGCAGCTCAGTTGGCTGGCAGCAGCTCTGTGGTCCCTCCAGGCCATCTCCTAAAGGGACCTGGCTGCAGATACTGATATGATTAGCATGGAAATAAAATGAGGTTAGAGAATACCTAGTTTAGTTTAGGTTGTAAATGGTAAAAGCCTGACATGAAGAAAAAGGCTATCTACAATGAGAGACCTGCTTCAGAAATAAAAAAAATGTGGAAGTGGATTTGGATGCCTGGACTCTTACATTTAGGATGTGGGAATCTGGGGATGTTGGTCAGCTTATTGTAAGGACAGAGGACCTGCGGCATTCAGCAGGATTTATCTTTGGAAGTTTGCTTTAAGCCCATCTCAAACTTATGCTTAAAGCAGAAAAAAAAAATTGAAACGTAAAAGTGGGACTCATACCTCAAATTTCCTCCTTGAGCTTCTTTTCCTTATTTAGGGAAAGTAAATAAATGGTGTTGGCAGGTTGTGCTGTACAGGGGCAATGCTGCAGATCTCAGCGTCTGGCCCACTCAAGGCATGTGGACGCTTTCTAGTGCTGAATTCATGCATGAACTGCTATCCCTGGTAAAAAAGCCAGCCACCCACATCATAAGTGTCCCCAGATGGCTGGATCCCAGGCTGTGGGCCACAGCTGCCCCATGCAATGACTGTAATGGTGTGGTCAAGCCATTATTATTCAGCCTGTAGAAGGAACCCAGCAGCAGCCTGCCAGTGGCTACAAGGAGGTCATCGGGAAGTTAGAGCCAAGCTCTTCACAGCAGTGCATGAAGGGGGGATAATGAGACACAACAGCTGAAATTAGTTGAAAATAGAAGTTTGGACTGGGTATAAGGAAAAACTTTCACTATGAAGGCAGTCAAGTAATGGAACAGCTTGTCCAGAGAGGTTGTGCCAACTCTGTCCATGGAGGTTTTCAAGACCAGATTGGGTAGGGTCCTGAGCAACCACATCTGACCTCAGAGCTGACCCTGATTTGGGCAGGTGGTTGGAGTACAGACTTCTGGGGTTCTCTTCCAGCCTGAATAACCTTCTAACGCCATGACACTATGAAATGTCCTTGTGTGAGAAGGAGCATCCCAGGGGTTTTACAACAAGCTTGGGAGCATGCACTAAGTACAAGTCCATTTGCTTTCATGTTTTTGTAGTCTGTGTCCTTCATGGCTAATGCAGCAAGAGCAAGGTGATGTTAGAGCCATCTTTAGTAAATATTGATAGCCTCAAAATAAATGCCATCCAAGTGTGCACTCTGCAGAGAAAGTTGCTCAGACATATGCTCCAGGGCTTTTCCCCGTTACTGAAGCTGTTGACCTTTCAAGATGTGAAATACTTGAAACAACCCAAACCTTCAGGAAATTAGCTCGTGCTTTGTGCTGCTCAGGAAGTGAGTGTGCCCTTTCCTGCTTATATAAACATATTTTACTGAACAGCTGTTTTGTGTGAGAAGTCTTGAAGACCAGGTTCCTGTTGTATCTCACTTACAGGACAAGATGCTAAAGAAATGCCTGTTGTCTTGTTACTCATTCTTTCCCAGCTAGGAGAGAAATATTTGTTTAGCGCTGGCATGTGTGTGTGTTCGTAGAGCAATTTGCCCATTTAGCATTGACTGGCAGCAAAAGCATGAATGATTTTGCAGGTAAGAGGCTTGCGAAACCTTCCAGGTTTGCAAATATTTCACTGGGTATTTTGAACCTAATCCTGCCTCTCCTTGTAGGGCATGAATCAGGGTTGCCAGCAGCATCAGTGGATGCTTTTGCCCAGGGGACTCAGGACTGTGAACCCCTCATAGCTACAGATATCCCTGCTGCATCTGAGTCTTTCCTCCTGCCCTTCTACAGTAAACTGTGGGGTTTGTCCATGCCTTATGGGGCCACTGCTAGCTCTGCAGGGGTGGGGTGCGGCACCTCCTTGCTCTCTGCACCATGGCTGGGGCAATTGCTGAGGTGTGAAAACACTAAATGAACGCAGGTCCCTTTGCCATCACCCAGAAGAACCTTTGAGTAGGTTGAAGTGGGCAGGGACTGTTCTAAAATGGCTTTGAAATTGCATTCGCAGCATAAGTGGTTGTTTTCCAGTAAAACTGTTCATTTTCTTCTGCCACAAAACCTAAAAGGCTCTTTCGTATTCCCTGCTGAATCTTTGAGATTGATATGGACTGCTGGGCAGACTTATGTCTGCTTTAAAACAAGGGCTGGTGGCATGTCAAAGCTCAATGAGGTAGATGGGCAGAGTCCCTGGGATTAATGCTTCCTCCACTTTGTGCCAGTTGGGCTGTCCTCACTTCTCCCCCAGCCACCAGGCTCTCTGTGCACTGGCATTTCTCTCCCCTAGCAGCTGCTTTAATGGAATAAAGCTGGCCTGGAAGACTTTGGTTTGCCCTGCAGGCTCTGAGCCCTCACCTTTATCCTGCTGCAGCTCGCATCCCATCACAGGGTGCTCTGGAGGGCTCTAAGCCTCAAGATGTGCATCAGGCACCTCAGGACACTACTGCTCACTTGCATCCCTTAGCTACTGAGTTGCAGGTGAGGTGACTGTCAGCACAATAGTTGGTTTCAGTGCAAAGTCAAACTGATAAATTTAAACCCCTTTTGTCGATGGCTTTGCAGGAATTGTTTCTTACACAGATGCTTGCAGGCCAGTTTTTCATTACTAGAGCTTTTTCTCTTTCGGGTTATGAAATACAGCATTTTGATGAAACCTACCTGCTGAGATTAACTAGTTCGTTGAGCCACGCAGGAACCAAGTTTGCCTTTTTCTGCTTGCATGGACATACATGCGTGAAAAAATGACTTGGGCAGCATCCCCAAAGATTTCGTTGATTCACCTGACTTTGCATAAAAACTTACTGGGGGCACAGAGCCCATAGGAATATCTGTGAGAGTTTAGAAAGCTGCTCCTAGGTGCCTCTCTGCTCTTTGTTATTGACTGCATCTAAGAATGTCCCCTCGCTTAGGTTTCAATTTGCAAGTGGGGACAACTGGCACTAGGGCCACTGAGAGCCTCCAGCTGTCTGCCCCACCCTGCTGTACAGCAGCTCCTGCACCTTGATGTTTATTGCCTGGCATTTTATAATGACCTGAAATTGGTGCTGGTTCATTTTAAATGCCAGTCTCCAAACTGTGACAGTTTGATATCTGCCTTATGAACATCTTTGCTGGCCTGCCGCGGGGCTGCAGGTGGCAGAGAGCAGTGACTGCTTCTCCCATCAGACTCGATGCTGCCCTTACTTGTGCAACTGCCTGCCTTCACCCGTGCCCCAGCCCCCAGCACCGACTCTCCACGGTGGGGCATAGCCAGGGCTCTGCCAACATGTGAAGAGATGGAGCTTGGTCCAAGTCTACGAGGACATAGTTTCAGACTGACGCCAGGAGCTGGGCTGTGGGTCACAGCAGGGAGAGCGCAGGGATACTGGCACAGCTGTGATGTATTCACATAGCACAGCCTTGGGAGATTTGCCCTGCGGCACATAAGGGATGGGTTGAAACATTCTCCCTGTTCTTCACCGGGTATTTGGGATGGGATGGCAATGTAGGGAAGTATCAGAGGACTGGAGGAAAAGAGGAAAGACTCTTTGCCCAGTATTTAGGAGCATGACAATGCAGGAGAAATTAGGCAGTAAGTATACTATCCAGAAACATCCTGGGACAAATCATTGAAGGGTCGATTTCTAAGCACTTGGTAGATCAAGGAACAGCCAGTCTAGTATGGCTTTAGTAAGGCCATATCACATAAAACTGATCTAATACTGTTCTTGGGAGTGACAGGCCTGGTAGGTCAGAGGAACGAGATCTAAAACAAGCTTACAGGTTGACTTCGGGAATACTGTTGGCACAAGCCCTTAAGGCAGGTGAGAAGGTGGATGGGACACAATGGAAGTCATCCTCAGCAGAGTGTGCAGTGCATCTAGGGATGCTTTGGGGACTGGGGCTGGTGCTGAAACCCAGCAGTAATTGTGGGGGGAATTAGCGGACAGGACTTACAAGTGCTGAAATTGTAAATGAGCTTAACAACCTCAGCAGCAATTTGCAATCGGTAGAGTAAAATTCAATAAAGACACAAACCAAATGTGCAATATGAAATGAGCATTAATTGGGGAAGCAGCAGGACTGTAAGACAGGCTGGGGCTGGGGACTACCTGTGCTGCCGTGCTTTCGCTGACACTGTGCTGCTGAGTCAAATCCTGGGAGATGTAGAGGAGAGTCACCCCATAAGCACAACCGGGGCTCAGGCTGGACTTTGGATGCTGGTCTCTGAGGAAGGGTCATCTCTGCTGTTGCAGAAGGGGTTTCAGCGTAGCGCAGAGGTACCGGCTGCTATCACCAGCCTAGCTATCGCATGAGTTCAGCACAGATTAGTTTCTGTGTTTGACTTTCACCTTTCAAAAGTGATTTGGAAAGTAACATTAAATTTAATACAAAAGTGAAGAGCAGAAGGAGGCTTTGTGATTCATTCCAAAGCACGCTATTAATGTTAGAGGGGAAAAAAAAAAAGTCACAGGCAACATAAGAGAATCATTAGACCAAACTGAAGTGCACCCAGCTCAGGGGTAGGATGTATCAGCTCTTTAGCACCAGATAACAGCATTCAGAAGTGTTCAGGACCGCGACATGAAGGAGATTATCCTAATCACTGAGACTCTCGGAGCAGAGCCGGGCTGGCAGAAGCGGTGAGTGACAAGGAAGTTAGCTTGGGTAAACAAGCACTTTCTTGTAAAACAATGTAACAGGGTTTCCAGAAGAGGTCAAATGGTCCTCAGCCTGTCTGAATGAATGGCAGCTCTTCTACGTGCTAAGGCTTTGATTGCTTACTGACTCGTGGGAGCTGAGTCAAATCAGCTGAGGCTGATGCTGTTTTTGTACCATGTCAAATTGGGAACGACCCAGTTCTTACTGAAGGAGGAAAAGCTGAAAGATGCAGCCCTACAGTGAAGCAGCTCCCACGGTGAAGCCGGGTGACACAGATGTTCTCTTTACCGCTGTGTCACGCACCCTGGAGCAGCGGGTTGGCATGCTGCAGGGCAGAGGGATGTGCTTAGCCCTCTCCTGTACCCGGGACATGCAGCCAGCTCCTGGCTGGCAAAGCTTACCTGGGTCAGCCCAAAAAGCAGCTTTCACAGATCATCCTCCTGAGCCCATCCTCCTGAACTCAAGGCTACCTCTGAAAATACCTGTAACAGAGCTGGGGTCTGTCCTTTCACCAGTAGCATGAAAGTGCTGTGAAAACCCATGCATTCTAGGGTCTGTCTGGTGCTGGTATCGGGGCAGCCAAGGACCACCGATCTTTTGTTGTCACTACAGAAGCAGGGAGGCAATGAATGTTTTCTGAGCTGTGTCCCCTTTCCTTCTGCCAAGCCCCTGGCTGCCCTGGGAGTCAGAAGGACCAAGGACTATCTTACAACCCTTATTTGCAACTCAAAAATGTCCTCCTAGAGAAAATTAACTGAATTGGAGGCTGTTCTGGCTGCAGTGGGGTATAGAAATCTTGCAAAGTAAGGCCTCCACTGCATGGCAACTTGGCTTTGATGCAAGCTGGGGCTGCCCTGCCTGCCCAATGCCTTTAGGATGCTCCAGCAGCTGCTTTGGTGCTAGATAGGGGCTGGGAGTGGCCTGCCCACTTGTTAAATATATTACCTCAGAGTTTGAAACAAATCGTCTTTGGAGTTTGCAAATGGATGAGGTATCATGATTCAGTCAAGAAAATGAGGTAAATCCATCACAAGGACAGGGAAGCCAAGCAGTGAAAGAGATGTCAACTGGTAAAGGGCAGCATGATATTAAATTATCCCTCACCTTTTGCTCTTGCACTGATTTTATTCTTTGTTGCCAAGTTACCAGGTGTATCTGGCTTTTTCTTACACACATATGTATTTCCCCCCAGCCTTGGTTCCTGTTGCCATCAGGTTGGTTTTGAGCATGCTAGCATTGCCCAGACCACTGCTGGGGAATGAAGGCTCGTAGGCCTGGAAGAAAAGAACAGCAAAAGCTGCAGCCACTGCAGACCCAGCGTGTGTTTGAGGCATGCAATAAAGGCAGGATAGGTCAAAGTAGCTTTTCAGCTAGCTTATTCATCGGCCACAAAAGTCAAGCAGTTTGTTCTGCTGGCAGAGAGGTTAGTTGCTTTCAGGTGGTGCTGTTTGGAGGGTCCAGCTCTCCCCAGATCACCTGGCATTTCCCACCCTGGGCTTGCCCGGCTGCTGTGCTGTGGGGCAGGGGGTGACAGCAGAGTATATGGACAGAGGGGTCCAAGTCACCTCAGAGCTGCTGAGCAGATGAGAGCCTGGGCTGACTTTCAGGCTCTAAGTGCAGTTTGCAGAGCGGGTGGGGAGAAATGAAACGTTCAAAACTCTGAACGTGTTTTGATGCTGGAGTTATGGTAATAGCCTTGGATGTGCACTGTGCCGTGCTTACAGAGCTGCCGTGCGGAGCCTCAGTGGGGAACCGCTGGATTTTGGGAGGTGGAATACATTTGTATGATTCATAGACAGAGGAGCTGTTGGTCTGGATGCAACCGAGATGGTTTTCTTCTCTGGCTGTTTGAGAGTCAGGCATCAAAGCAGCTCATTCATGTCAAATATTTTCTGCAACTGTAACACAGCAGAGTTAGATTGCCTGTACATCAAGCATGTAGGCTCTGTTGTTACCCTGATGGTATTTTAAAAATGTTCTTATTGAATAAAAATCATCAGACAGAGACTGCAGGATTCACCTGATCCCATCTCAGATATAACTGGTCATCTGCTTAAATTCAGTGCTCCTTTTCAGGGGCTACTGACTTACCAGAGTTACTGTCCTTCCATCAAGGAGAGGTTTGCTTTGAGCATGTGCCTGGCATATCTACCATCAGGCTGTCCAGTATGTTGGTATTATGAGTTTAGGTGTCTTTTGATGGTTGTTGATGCCAGCTCATAAATCTCCATGCTGCAAGGAACTGCTTAGCTCAAGAGCTTGGGCCTCTTTTGGAGGGTGGTATGTGTCCTCTTGCACTTCTTTGGGATGGGCATACAGGTCTACAGGGACCATAAATAAAATAGCTATTGGAGTAATTGATTACTGCCCCATGCTTTATTCTCCCTGGGGATCTGCAGCTAAGCTGGGGGAAGCAGATGAGAGTTCTTGCACTTCCCTATTTCAGACGTTTTCAGATTTCTTTTACCTCTCTCTGTGCCTCTCTCCAGGTTTCTTGTTCTTGGAGTCTGATTTATGTCCCTCCAAGGAGTGACAGCCAGGATGGCTTCAAGGTCTCTACACGTATTGTTCCTAAGGTCTCTGTAACAAAAGAACTGAAATGCCCTTTCCCTTTATCTGAATGCTCATTAGCAGAAAGAATGAACATGTCTGCCATGGTCTGCAAGCAGCAGGGCTGCAGGCCCTGCAGGTCCTGTAGGTCCCTGATTTGCTTCTAGAGGATCTGCAGAAGGTATCTGATAAAAGTGGATTTATTGTCAGGTGGCTCCAACCCCCTCTCTGGGGACATGTGCCACAGTGGGAAGACTTTTTGAGGACTGAAAAACACAGGTTAGAAACCTCCACTCTGTAGTTCCTAAGCTGTTCCTGCATGAGTGCGGGTGAATGAGTGTGGTGGCCCCAGGTCTCAGCACCTGCAGGGAGGGAAGTGCTGGGGACCAGCCTAGGCAGCATGAGAAGAAGTGCTGTGCGGAGGTGGCAGAGAAGAGGGGGTTATTCACAGGGGGACCCTCACTGGTTTGTAAGCTGTGACAAGGATACTGTGTTGAGATGCTTTTTGTTCCTACACGGTTCTCAGTACCATTAAAACTCAAGCTGGTATCCCAGCACAGGGCACCGCACTGCCATGTTGCTATATGCTGTCTTCCCATCAAAGTTACACTTTCTGCTTTAGGGACCCTGAGCAAGTTACTGTGTTTCCGATGGATTCGTTGAACTGTGAAGTGTCGCATTCTGACAAGCATCACTGCCTTGCTGTGTTGCTGGAGATAAAAGTCTGGGTGATATAATGGTACTGAATGAGGCATCGGGGGCCAAATGGGTGGAAACAGACCTGCCCTGCAAGCTGTAGGAGCCCAGGATGACGTGGCACGTTGTATGTCAGTGAATATGTAAATATGCTTCTCTGCCGCATGTGGAAAGTGATACAAATGCCAGCCCTCATCAAAAATGCCCATTTGCACCAGCTGCCTGACAATGTCTGGGTGGCAGCTGTCATCTGGGTGCTGTGGGATGAGCGCCTGCCCTGAGAAGAAGGGTGCCCTGTGGAGGCACCTGCTCATCACAGAAAGGGTGTGGATATGTCTCTGGCTCTGGTCATTCTGGCTCCCCATGGGTCTGATACTCCAGTCACACGTGGGGTTGGGTGGCACTTCTGTGGGTTGCACTTCTGTGGGTCATATACTCAGAGAAGGCTCGTCTTGCAAGACCATCTTTGCATGTAAGCAGTGATCTATAGTCTGGAAGGACAGGGGCCACCAGGGCAGTGGGATGGAGGGAAGCAGTGTGCTGTTGGTGAGTCTCTGGGGTGGGAGATTGAGCTGGAGCCTACTCCATAATCCTCAATCCCAGGACCTCAGCCAGCAGGGCAACTCATGGGACTAGGAACCTCAGGGGAGAGTTGCAGGTTTTCAGTCTCTTATTCTTTGGGCAGAAAGCCCTGCCTCATGCCCCTGGCAGATCTGCAGATGGTGCTGATCACATGCAGCTCTGCTGCTTTGCAGCACTGTTAAGCTGCCCCAAGTGTTGTGGGAAGCCCTGTGACCCTTTTGGGTTACTCCCACAGCACCAATAACGGCGTTGGTCTGACCCCATTTCCCTCTCTCCTGAGAGTGCCTGTGGGCCTCTGTATCAAAGCCTCTGAAGTCCTTCCTAACGCCTGTGGCCCACCCCTCCGTCTGGAGCGTCTGACAGCTGATATGAGGCTGATGTTTCCAGCTGAAGAACTGAAATGGTTTGTTCTTTTCCATGATTCCCTTGGCAAAGGAAAACAAGCCCATTTGTTTAGAAGCTCATAAAAGAGGAGCTTTATGGTAGGAACATTCATAAACTTGTTTGCTTTTGACCTTCTCCACATTGCTGATGGTTTCGAGTTCTTGTCCCAGGCATTGTGCTTGTCTGGGCTGTCAGTGACATTTTTGAAAAACAGCCTCACCCAGAGTAATTTGCGTTGCTCAGCACTCCAACACTGAGCCTTCAGACATGCCATCTTTCTCCACTGCAGTGCTGAATAGGGTGTGCTGGTTTGATACATTGACAGCCTTATAGAAGAGCAGTGCAGACCTGGCTGCTGAAAAGAAACATGGCCACTAATTCCATGTTGCTTTTTTTTTTTTTAGATTAATGGATGCTATTCAAGCAGTGGGCATTTCCCAGGCTCTTGGGTTACTAAGCACTGAGCTTGTGCCATTGCAGGGTTGGGGGGAGGTGAATCATGCCCTTAAATTAATAAAAATGTATTCTGTGAAGGCAAGCAATTAAATCTTCAGTGACTGTGGGTCATGGGGGGCTGATATGCTTTGAAGAGAGCTTGTACCTTTTCAGAGATAGTAAGACAGCAGGCATAAAGTACAAACCAAAACAGCCACCTTTATTTATGTCTAGAGGTAGAAAATGGGGATTACCTTGGCTGGACTGTGGGACCTCAAGTGTCAGGTCTAGATTCAGAATTTAATGCTGGCATCTGATATTTTGAGCAGATAAAAATGAAGTATTTTTTTCTGCCTATGCTTCTGCTGACTGGGAAAGGACTCTCCAAACGGCAGATCCTCATCTGTGGCTGATGCTTTGGATTCCCTTCTTGCATTATACTGTCATGGATTTCTTCAAAATATGTCCGAGAACCCTGTCCACTTTTCAAGCTCTTCCCCATCTGGAAAAGTTGTATTTCGCTTCAGTCTGGATGGAGTCTTCCTCATCTTGTTTTCTGCGTCTGTAAAACCCTTGCATCGTTCTCCTGCCAGACCAAGGACATCATAAATTGCTAGATGTTGAGTCCTACAAAGACATAGCAGCTCATGAGACTGCCTTGGACCTGTGCTTGCACATTGTCCAGCTCTTTGTTATACCTGGATTCAGATAAAATTCACCAACTCATTGGTGTGTGATGGGAAAGTACATCTACTGATTTGATACAAAACCTTCCACTCTCTTTGGAATAAGCTTTTAAAGGGGAACAATGTCCTATTTCAGATAATTCCTAGATTCAGATTGTGAGCATGGCACAATGTTGAAGTAATATGTCTCATCTGTCTCCTAAGTGCTGGTAAACAAGACACAGCTGGCAGGAGATGTACAAGTAGTTCAGTCCTAATTTCCCCTATATTCCCACTGTACTTGTTAGAATAAATAATTCCCTGCCTTAGTTTTTCTGAAGACAGAAAGGGGAAAAGAAACATAAGGCTGAAAGTCTCCACAGTGGATTCAAGGTGGGAGCCCAGCATGCTTGAGGCTGCTCGCTTTAGCACCAGGGAAGACAGGGATGTCATGTTTTATTAGCCGTCGCAGGCTGTATCAATGACGGGAGCTAATTGCAATTATTGGGAGGTAATGTTAACTTAACACATTCTCTCCAGTAACTGTATCGTGCCGTTGGTGGTGTGGCAGGTCTGTGTCACTGCTGTATCAGTGCTGTAGGTCTGAGGTCTGTGCCACTGGGAATCCCGCCTGAGCAGGGCCTCTGGTCTGTCTCCCTCCGTCCTCACCTTTCCCGTTTGTCCAGTCTTTACCTGGCACTTCTCTGGATGCTGTGGGAGAAGGACGTGTGTGCAGGCATAGAGTCTGAAGCAGCTGGACTGAAGTGGGCTGCCAGCACCAAGCTGTCCTGTGCTGTGCATTTGCCTGTGCTTCCCTGGCTTTACCCCAGGGTACACCCTTAATCATGCTGTCCATGTTCCCATCACTTCCCTATTAATTACTGGTTCGAGTCTTTAATGTTATTATTAAGCTGGAAATGTTGGAAAGCTCTGCAATAAGGGGTAATAAGTATTTCTGACAGCATTCCCCGCTTTGTGCATCAATCTGTGTTAGACTCTGATTTAACACCTGGTTGTCTCATTACTTGCAGCACTGAGAAGGGAGATTAAGACCTGTGGGGTTAGCAATGCTGGCTCTGAGCCTTCTCCAGTCCGGATCAGCTGGAGCCTTGCCAAGAGTCTTGGAAAGAGCTTGCACTCACAGCAGGGAACTGGTCCTCACTCCATGAGTCCCTGCAGGAGGGGGACAGTCCCTCAAAAGCAGCAGGCAGCTTCTGCACACTGGTTACTTAAAAGAGGACATAATTGTGTGCTGAGGCTGCCTCTCCATGGGACCTTTTCTCTCTGATTTCTCCAGCCATTGTTCTGCTGCTGAGGGATGTTCTTGCCTGATTAATCTCTTTTGTGTTGTTTGCCTTTTTTTTCCCTAGGCCCATGTGTTTGATCTGAGCATTAATAAGTATGAAGCTCTCTGCACCCAGCTAGTGGTAGCCAAGAAGAAAAATAAAATAACCCATATCCAGTTTAACCCTGTCTACCCTGTTGTCATCATTGGAGATGAACGAGGCCACGTTACCTCCTTGAAGCTCTCTCCCAATCTGCGCAGGATGCCCAAGGTAAGGACGACCTGTATTCCCCTAATGGAAGTACCAAACCACTTGCTGTCTCTTCATGCTTTGTCACTGTCACTGTCCCCTCTCCTTCTGTGCAATGATGTTGGCAAAGCTGCTCTTTCTAGCAAGGTGCTTGAGATTACCTCAAGCCTTTTGGGTAGGATGTCAGGGATGTTGGATCCCTGTCTCTGTTCCTGTATGAGTAAGAATGATCGGTTCTCTCCTGGGCAGGAGCGGGGACTGGTGGAAAGGGGGTTTGCTGTCTGTGGGCACTTTCTCACCATGGTCCAGACAAGCCCAGAAGCTCTGCAGAGGTTGATTTGTTTCCCAAAGCTTACATCTTTTCTGAGCTTTGGGGTTTATTTGCAAAATTTTAAACCAAGTAAAGGAGGTCCCAACTCCTTCCCGAGTCCTTCCACAGAGCCCATCCTGCCTGTCTTCTTGTGCTCCTGGATCATCAAAGCAAGTCCCCTGACTACCATGTCATCTTTCCTGTAAATGAGCAAGCACTGTCTTTAATTTGTGCAGCAACTTGGGATCCTTGTCTCAAGTGACAGCAAGGACATGCATGTCCCTCTGTGAGTTGGTGAAGCCCCTTTTCCCACCCAGCCATAACAGCCAGTCATGAAGGATGATGATCTCTGCTATATGGGTTCTTTACTAGACTTTCTTTCTGGGCTTCATCCAGCAGCTGAATGGCTATAAATGCAGTGTCCCTTCTGAGCCCATGTAATTCTCATATCCAGTTGTCTCTTGTTTAGTGAAGCTTTTTCAATTTCAGGCCTTTTAGAATTGATCCAAGAAAGCAATCTCTCAAGATGATCATCTTTTATTTATATACCCCCAAAGGTTTTATATACTCTACTAACCCACTGTATTAGGCAGGGTCTTTGGCTAGGAACCAATCACCCTGGTGTCATTCCAGAGTCTTCTGAGTGATTTTTAAAAAGTTCCTTTGGCTGGACACTGCTGGAAATGTGAATCTTCCCTCTGCTGAGAAGGCATAGAAAACACAGTAACGTGGCAGTCTGTTTGGGGCTGGGCATGGGAGCTGTCTCATATGCTTTTCTATTTCCATCAAAACTTCATCCCAAGACCATCTGAGCTCTCAGGACTGTCATTAGCTTGGCTGAGGACAAGTTCCCTAGTTGCTTTATGAGTCCTTCCTAGGCATGGGCAAGCACCGTGTCTGCTGTGGACCCTGGTTGCACAAGGGTTCAGGGGTGGACATGGGTCACACATACATATAAACGTGACTGCTCTCCTCCACACCCCAGCTGTGGGCTAAGCAGCACCCAGCAATACTGCACTGTGGGTCAGAATGAATTCAAATGTCTCCTTACACTGCTGGTGGCCAGCAGCAGCCCTCCATGCAGGTATGAACGTCGTCATTTCCCTTTGCCAGCTTTCTTCAGAGGCCAATTGCATGTTGTTGACAAAGCAGTTTAAACTGTGAGTTCAGGAGTGGCTCAATCACTTATTGCTGACCTTAAACCAACAGGTACCATATCCCAGGCAATGTATAAATGGGATGGAAATGGACTGTGCTGCTCTGATGTTATTAAGCTATCTGTCTTCTGCTTGCTTGGTTAGGTCTGAAGGGAAACTAAACACTGAACTAAACGTTTTCTACACATGTGGACAAAAAGGAGAGGTGTTCAGGCATGGCTGGTGAAGTGTGCAGGTCCCCTGGCTACAGCCAGCTCTTCTTTGAAAGAGATGAGAATTTAAAACAGATGACGTGCAGTGTGGTGGCAAAGTGGCGGATCTGGCCCAGCCAGCTTAGAGGCCTTTCTGTGCCACAAGTGGACAAGTGAGCTGGGTTGCTGAGCCCACCTTTCGTGGGTGATGTGGCATCTGCTGCATAAAATGCCAGTGTCCGGGACCCTGTGGTGAGGAGGTTTAGCTGCTGCAAAAGGATGCTTTAACAGGGGGAAGTCAAGCCCTGGCAGAACAGGCAGCGCAATCCACTGCATCGTCTTGTCCACCTCCTTCCTGTGCCAGCACCAACCTTCTTGTCCTTAGTTAGCAGCAAACCTCCAGCCGTGTTTGCAAGAGTATCATCTCACTGTGGCGAGTCAGATGTACTTCCAGAGTATTGATTCTGACTCCTCTGAAGATCAAGTTCGGTGTGCTCTTTAAACCTTTACCCTGTGCAGCCAGCTTTCCTCTGTAAAATGACTTTACTTCTCCCTCTTTTCTGGGAGTCCCCAGAGCCAAGTTAACAGTTGCAGAATATCCATAGATTTTTGTAAGTGGAGAAGGTCCAAAACTGTGCAGAGGGGTCCTGGTATCCCAGCTGTCTCCTTGCAGATAGAGAAATCTGTCTGTGCCTGGCTTGGTACCTGGGTACCTCAGTCTGTTCTCTCTAGCACTTGGTCCCCGCAGACCCTAGTGGGGAAACCTGCCTGGCACCCAGGAGGACAAGCCATGGCCGGTGCTTCTGGAGGTTGAGGCTTTCACACCAACCCCAGAATCTGTGAGCTCAGGTGCCTGGTCTTTTTTCTGTCAGCTCCTTTGGAGATGGGAAGGAGCCTTTTGCTGAGGTCTGGCAGAACTCAGGGTGCCAGTGGAATAGGGCAGCCAGGGTCTCATCCAGGTCCCACTAGCCCTCTGTTTTATACTGGTGTCAGGGGTTTTCCTGTGAAATTTCTCCACCAGCTTCCCACACAGCTGGGACAGCTGGTTTTGACAGGTATGACTAGCAGACTAATCACCCTCTTTTGAGAGAGCTCTTAATAGCCACATGTCATTCCAAACCCCAGTCTTCCCCTAAAAATAGATGCGGTGCTGTCTACTCCATGTTCTGCGGATAGGGCTCACCAAAAGACACTGAGCTAACTTCATCCCAGTGGGATTTCAGGAGTTCTGAATATATTCTGGTTTGCCTGTTAGTTAAAGCCAGTGTGGTGGATAAGTGGAAATAGGGAAAGTAAGGGCTCCTGGGTTCTCGTCAGACCATGGTTCATTCCTCTCTTCATGTCCTTGAGCAAGGAGGGGAGGTTCAAGAGCTCTTTAAATAACTTGCAGGGTTGATCTGCAGCTTAATTAATTCATGTTTGTAAAGCACTCTGGGATCTTCAAGAAGTGTTATTTAATACTCCAAGTTTTGCTGTCAGCAGTGTTAGTGCACCCTCATTTATGAACACTTGGCAGAGCAAACATGCTCAAGGGGGGAACTTCTCGAAAGCACTCAGGTGGCATTTTCAGAAGTCACTTTCATCAAGACACACAGTAAAAGTTTAAAAAAATGCCTAAAAATCCCTGTGAGTTTTGGCCTCCTGAATCATTTAGTGGCACATGGGAAAAGGTGCATTTGTTGTTGAGAGGAAGCTGGGGACAGGGGCTCTGCCACCTGTCAGGCACTTGTGTCAAGGGCACATCTACGTGCACAGAGGGTACAGAGGTCCCTGTGCTTGTGCCAGGCACAGCGGGTGTCCTGCGTCTTTGCCCTGCTTAATTTGGGACCTGGAGCCCTCCCTGGCCCCACAGCCTGAGGTCTCTGGGGTCGGACAGAGACATCCCCTTGCCCCGAGGCAGTGAGCTGTTTTTATTTCCATGAGGCGTGATCCTGGTAGAGATTTTCTGTGGCTATTGCTGTTGTCTCTAGATTGTGTGAGTCCTCTGGGAGTCCTGGGAGTCCTCTGGGAACACACTACCCAACTGCTAAGCACCAGCTCCAAGAGCCTGGGGAGCATGGAGGCTTGCGGGGGGCAAAGATGGCTGAGCCCAAACCTTGTGGGAAAAGCAACAATTAGGCAGAGAGCAGAGCTTGCTGAAGCTGGGTTTGCACACAAACTACCACCAGCACAGTCCTGCATTAGCCATGCCAAACACCCATCTCCCTGAGCACCCAGCCCTGCTTGGGCAGAAAGCTCACACCAACAGATATTGTCCAGTGCAAGGAGACCTGGAGAAACTAGTTTGGGTCCTTCTGCCCAGAGCTCATAGGTGGGGCAGAAATGTTTGCAGTATCCTAAGATGCAGCAGTAGGAACAAGTGGCTCTCTGCTGTCATCCAAACCACTTTTGGACTCCAAGCACTCCTTAAATTTTGCAGCGGTTGTCAGGCAGGAATTGTTTAACTAATAAAGTACCATTCCTAATTTGTAACGACCTTGGTGGCTGAGTTCACCCAAGGGAAGCATTGCTGTAAGAAGAATCAGACTGGGGCAGAGCTGTTTAATTAGTAAGCCTTCCGGGTTTCATTCGAGGATTGGAAGAAATTAAAGCATTTTGTCATCACAGTCAGAAGAATGTAGCTGCTCATAAGCTTTGGTTTGTTTTTAAAAACTGCTAAAATAGCCTGGCACAACCCCTGTCAATGCCAAAAGTAAGCAGGAGATACTAAAAAAAAGAAGTGTGAAGAGTTTTTAGAAATGTTGGGAGACCACAGTGAAGTGGGAAAAGAAAAGCAAGCAGGTCAAAGAAAGGTTACAGTACAGCATTCACTAAGGCTAAGGCAAATTTCTTGGCCAGTACCCAGGCTGATAGCCAGGGAGGCAGCCAGCTTCTTGGCCTGATGCTTGTCTTGGATGTTTATCTTGGATTATGTAGGATGACTATCACATTCCTAATGGTTTCTTCACGTGCGAGTCACCTCTTTCTCTGTCCCTTGGGGACAATCGGTTTACTTCCCTGGCAGTAAATCCTGGCTGGCAGGGTCTAGATGGGCATGAGTGGACTGGGAAGGGGAACACGGCTGCTCACCCATCCCAGGACATGGTGGCAGGGCTGTGTGCACGTCAGGACCTGAAGGCACGCACCTGTGAGTTCAACACTGGGTGCCTGTGAGCAGCTTGTGGTGTGTGGAGAAGCGACGGGGCATAGGGTGGCTCTGAGCCTTCCTATCCTTGTGCACGTGTTAGGCAGCTGCTCTGCTCTCTCTGTGCCTTATCATACCAGCCAGTGTCACCTCTGGACTCCATGTGCCCTCCTGTCTCTTTGCAGCCCTGATGGTTTTGCCCTTGGCCAGATCCAGCCCAAGGCGGCTCAGCCAAGGAAGGGGCATTGAGATTTGCTGCCTGAAACACTTTGGCTCTTTGACCATAGCTGATGGCAGGGTCTGGGAGGGATCAGTCAGGATTTGAGGGACTGTGATGAATAGTGGGAAGATGTTGGGGTTTTCAGGAGGTGAAGCAGGGAAGGGGATTTGGGGAAAATCGGTGGAAGTGTGCAAAGTTTTAGGGAGACAGTAGGATAGTGGCTGAAATCTCTTCTTCAACCTAACCCCCTCCCCAGCACTGCCTCCTTCACTGTCTCTTGGGGTTTGAGGTTGCTTCCTCCTCATACTCCCCAGCAGCACCCACTGCACACAATGCTTTCTCAGTAAGGGACCCTGGTTTTGTTCCTATACCCAGCCTCAGTGGGGTGCAGCTCAGGTCCAGAGCTGGTACTGAGCTAGGACAGTGTGAATGGACAATGGGGTGCTTGGTCCTGAACCTCACTGCTTTGTAGCCCTGCCTTGCTGTGACCTGGAGTGACAGGGAGAAACTCAAAGGAGGTAAGGGTCAGGAGATTGTTTCTGTTCCTACTGTTTTCCTGTAACTGTGGGAGGTGTTCCAGTAGCTGTGAGGGATGAACTGACCAGCACAGGAAGATGAATCGGAACTCCCTCCTTCTGTCTTAGGAGGTACAGTCCATCTGCACGTGGAATTGTGCTTACAGATGGAAGCTATAGATTAGATACGCTTTCCAAGGTCACATCAGTCCTGGACTGGTGAGTGGTTTAGTACTGAGAGAAGTACATTTTGTCCACAAATTTTCTATTTCAACAGCTTTTATGTGATATAATTCTGCCTGAGAGAAAAGCACCCGCCTCTCCTCTCCAAACAGCTCTAGTCTTGCTTTTCTAGTGGTGTAATTCCTAGTCCCTCTGTTTTCATGCAAATGCCCCTCTCTCGTTGAGATTCCTGCAGTCGCTTCTGTGCTGTTCAAGCACTGGCCAATTTTCTTGTGTCTCTTCAGGGCTGGCTAATTATGCAGTGACCCAAAAGCACAGAGCACAAGCAGTGCTGGAGGAATTTGGCGTTGAAGGCTGTTGTGCCTTGCCTACATCAGGACTGCCTCCTCCAGGTGCAGCTTGGCCCCTTGATAAGGAGGCACACACAAATAAGCTTGGGTCTCATAAAAACTGACCTGCAGCTTGATGGCTTTGCTTCCTCTGAGATTTGCAAATGCTTTTTGATTTCCTTTCAGTCCCTCCCCTGTTATTTAGGCTAGTTGCAGATAGCTGCTCTCTGTACTGTTAGGGGAAGAGCTGAGCACTGCGGGGTGGATCCAGGGACATGTGAAACCCTGTTTCTGCCCATTCACAGCTGTCCATGTCGCTTGTGTAGGCCACGTAAGGATACATGCACCAGCGTTGACTCCTTGGTACAAGAAGGAAACCCAGTGCTAGAGGCCTTCAAGAAGAGTAGGTTGAAGACACATCTGTAGGGTTGCTCTGAGCCTGCCTTGGAGCAGGAAGGGATGGAAGTGGTTCCTGTGACAGTCCCTGCTGTCGGGACATGCTGGCCCTAGCACACACTGAGGCCAGCAAGAGGCCCTACTGCTTGTGTGCAGCTTGCCGGGGTGTGAGCAGCATTGCGTGTGACCTGCGGCCATTTTACTATGCAGATCTGTGACTCATAATTGTACATCAACGTCTACTGAAGGGAATACTGATGAGCACAGACAAAAGCAGGCTCCCCTGCCCCTTCTGCCTGCTCCTTCCCTGCCATGCTTTTTTGCCCGGCCACTGCGCTGGGAAACCTGTTAGCAGGAAGACCTTCACAAACCCCCAGGATCCCTTCTTCCTTCGCTGTCCCACATCAGGATATCTCCCAATCTAGTGTAGCCTGAGATAAAATGAGGGGACTGTTTAGTCCTGGAAAGCTGTTTCGTGGGAAAGGAGACGATCCATGTGCCAGCAGGTCCCAGTCCTTCTTGGGCAGAACTGAAGCCTTTGTATGTTCATCTGGAGACCCTGGACATATCCACTGTGCACAGGAGAGTGGCTCTATGGCACAAATACAGATGTCCCAGAGTGTCACACGACAGGTTCAATGAGTTCTGGATCCCGGACAGAGATGTGGCAACCTTAGACACTAGGACTGTTTGGAGAGCTAACCCAAACAAGCCAACTGTAGATCTAAAGCACTTGAATCTTCTCTCATTAAATCATTTTTCTTTGATTTTGGAGAAATAACTTTTGGGTTGTATCAGTCTATGAAGGGAGAAAAGAGCTTTATGGAACTGCAGGATTGCTGAACCCCAAGGTCAAAGAGCTGGTTTTTTTTCTTCTTTTCACTGT
Organism: Anarhynchus alexandrinus; assembly: GCA_008711295.1. Lineage (NCBI taxonomy): Eukaryota > Metazoa > Chordata > Aves > Charadriiformes > Charadriidae > Anarhynchus > Anarhynchus alexandrinus. Next base: position 1,032,001 of record VUYV01000015.1, on the reverse strand, counting down.
TCCTGGCCATGTATCTTCAACCTTATTTTTGTTGTGTAATGTCACTTTCTGTGACCGCTCTGTTTGGCAGTTGGTGGAGAGACAACATAAGCGTATTTGTAAGTTATTTTAAGCTGAAGTCAATTCTCAGTGGTCAGGATGAAGTGTGTTTAGTACGTTAAATGGAAACATTGGCAACTGGAGCAAGAAAAGGTCCCACTTTAAGAAAGTTCAATAGTACTTATAAATTATTTGTAAAGTGCAAGTCTCATCCTGTGAGGTGCTGTGTGCTGCCAGGGGGACACTGACAAAGCTAGGAGGACTGACTTTGACAGTCTAGTTTCCTCTTTGAAGATCTGTGTAATAAAAAGGGTTGCCCATGTTTCAAAATGATGCAAGACAGCTCCATTTTGCAATACTAGGTGTTTGGGGAAAAATGCTGGGGGGATTTGTTTTTGTGATCAATAATAGTCAAGTCACTAAGCTAAATGCCCCTCTCTATACGTAAATCTGGCGTGTGTCCATTAAATTTGCTGTCTTCTGTGTATTCAAGACTAACTGAAAACTGAATTTGACCAAGCAAAATGGTTTTTAGTGAGGCCTTATTTTACTCCTTCTCTTGTATTTCTCCATGCCAGCAGTTATGTTGCTACAAGAACTGTTTTGTCTGCAGGCTTTGGGTCCTCTTCCTTGTGAACAGATTGTGTCTGTACTTTGTTGCCCGCCAACCTAGAGCTCCCCAAGCCCCAGCAGCCTGGGCTTTGCTCCTCTGCAGCCCGATGGTCCCATCGCTGCCTGTCCTGGGAAATGCCTGATACGTGAGAAGGAGCCCTGCTTCACTTCTTCAAAGGACTTGCATTTTGGTTAGATCTGTGATTGCCTGAATATGCCTGTTCCGCTTGCCCAGCTCCTCTGTGAGCCACAGCCTCTGCTTTCTCCAGCACCTTGGCAGAGAGCCGTGGCAGCAGAGGAGTGGGCACAGCACAATGTTATGGCAAGAAAGGCACTGCCCAGCCTTGCGGGCCGCTTGGCTCGTCTTTCCTCCCTGTTTCTTTCTTTAGCTGTCCTCTGTGAATTCATTTCTATGCGCATGACTTAAATCCCCTCCAGAAAACTGGGTGATCCTGAGAAATCACCAGTTCTTTGCCTGAATAACAGCCCCTGTACAAAGGCAGAGGGACCCCTGGGGGAACGGGATGTTTTCAAAGCGTGTTCTCGGCAGAGCCAGAGAGGAAGACTTTTTGGGAGACTCTCATTATTCCTAGCAATGGCTGGGTGTGAGAGCAGGTCTGCCAGCCTGCAGCCTCTCTTGCAGAGGCTATTCAGTGCTCAGCCCCCTGCCATAACTGATTACAGCCGCCTGCTGATGGAGGCAACGTGGTTGCTTATCCTCCAGGTCATCTGAGGGTGAGCTGCTTTTTTGCCAGAGAGCCCCGAGCAGCTCTCGGGAGTGCAGCTATTCCTGAGCGCTGGGTCTGCCGCAGGGGTGTGGAGGAGGAAAGCTTGTTAGCTCAGCCCCTGAGCCACGGGGTGCGTTTGAAGGGCAAGGTGATGGCTCGTCATGAAGATATTGTGCAAAGCAGTGTCTGGGGCCTGGGACACCCAGCCCTGGTCCTAGACCTGGCCTCTACATCTCCTTGGAAGCGATGCAGCTCGTCTCTGTGTTGAAATGGGGTGAGGATGACCATCTCCCTGGGAGCCACAGTGGCCAAATGAGAGGTGTCCATAGACACCATGGATCTGCTCCCCTACTGCCTCTCTTCTCCATGCATGCTTCTGGCTGAGCACTTCTGGGACACGTCCAATATAGTCATACCTCAGGAGAGGAGCTGATGTTGCAGTGCGCTGATGGACAACTGCATCCCACCAGCACCTGGCGAGATCTCCTGCCTCCCTGCATTGTTCACCACAGGAGGACAGTTGGATGTCACAGGTTATCAAGCCTAAAATTTCAAGCTGGGGCAGCCAGGTCCCTGCAGAACTGGTGAAAAACTTTAGAAAGTGGAACGAGGTACCAAGAGATGCTCACCCACAGGTGGCAGACACAGCAGTGATGTGAATGCTTTTGCAACTCCGTCTCAGCAATCCCATCTTGGCCTTGTGTGGCCCCTCAGCTGTCCATCCTGACAGATAGAGGGGCAAGAAGGGGAGGATGAGAGCGCAGGTCCCAGTGTGGGGCAGAGGGAAGAGGTGGCAGTAGTATGAGTGGAAGGACAAGGAGCTGGATCATGGCAAGAGCAGGCAGGAGCAGGTATCCTGTGTGTGTTCTGATCAGCAAAGCACGCAAAACCCTGGGATGCAGGTGAGCAGCTCCCTGTTGGCTCTGTACCTCCATAGGGGTTAATTTGGCCTCCATTTGTGCTGATCATGCAATTTAGGTGGAAAAATGTAACTAGTTCTCTCCAGCTTGTGGCTGTGCAGTGTCCCAGGCACCTGAGGACTCACTCATCAGGGATGCAATATGGGACACTTGTCTTCATTTGCCAGGCCCATCCTAGTCATTGTTTTGCATTGCCTCACTGAACCTGTTAATGCCCCAGAGCTTGGAGAAGGTGGGCTTTTACTTTTCTTCCAACTCTTCAGCTTTTCCTTGCTTATGGTATTACATACCTTGTCCTTACATACCTGGGCATCGTCTGGGCACTCTGGGGCAGTGTTCCTCGTTGCAGAGCCTGGTGGTATTTGCTGCAGTGACAAAGGCAGGAAATTTGGCATGACATGAAGTAGGAAGAGATGCGGCTATGAGGGCCAGAGGAACAGCTTGAGATTTGGCACATCCCTGTAACTCCTCCTGAGCCACTGCCAGAGCCTGACACAGCCTTCCCCAAACGGTCGGCCTGGGTTGGAAAGGGCTGAGGCTGCCAGTGGAGACACAGAGGGCAGCTCCCTGCCTGGGAGATTGTGTCTGTGCCGTTGTAAAACATGTCCCAAATGCACTGCTGAAAAAAGCCCTTCGCTTGCAGACTTCACCTGCCTGTTTCCTAACATGGGCTGTGCCGATCTACAGACCTCCATGCCCCTGCATGCCCTGATCGAAACCATCGTGCTGCTCCCAGCCCTTCCCAAGCCTCTCCCCGACTCATGCTCGTGCCACCTACCAGCCTCCTCCGAAAGAAAAGAAAGGGAGACACCTGCGCCGGCAGGCAGGCCAAATAAACGGCCCTTGCTCAAATTAATTTGATCGGCTCAATGGGGAATTGTTTAAATGAGAGAAGGGAAGGAATTGCTGATGAATAAAATGTCTTGCTGCTCACGGTGACGGAGCTGACGCAAAAGGATTATTTTTATCCCGTGGAGAAAAGGAAGAGAAGAGCCCTGCGAAACAGAGGAGAAGAGGGGCTGCCTTACAGTCCAGCTGACTGTGGGAGATGCAGTGACGGCTGCAATCAAAGCAGCTCCAAGGTTCTCCTGGAGGGAAGCTGTTACGCTCCAATTCACTGACTGTTTCTGTGAGATGGGATGCCAGACGCCAACTGTGTGAGGCTGTCTTAGGGCAAATTTCCCCTGCTCTCTCCTACTTCCACATCCCAACAGGGAGCTGCCTGTGATCCCACTGCTCCAAATCTGGGGGACATCTGAGTTCCTCACCCCCTACAGGGTCCTGGTCAGTGCGGAGACCTGTCCTGCTTGGGCAGTGGTTGTTTTTCTCACCTCCAGCCTGTTGGGCTAAAATCCCCTTCTTGTTATCCCCGAGACCATGTCCTGTGGAGCTGTGACCTTGCTGCACGGTATCCTATGGGTGCAGCTCTCCCACTGCCCTCCCCAGCGCAGAGGGATCCTTTCACGTGCCTGGCCATGATGCTCCCATTTCTCTGCGGTGGTACAGCTCACTGTTTCACAGTGTCACAGGAGTGCCAGGTCCCATCCAGGTGATTATCCGTCTAACCCCAGCCCTCATGGCAGAATGATCCCTCCTGTATTTGTGCAGGTAGCTGTCCCTGATCATAAGCAGTATCTTGCATTTGTTCCTGTTAAATCACATACAAGTTTTCCAGGTCACATCTCCGGTCCAGCAAAGTAATTTCAAATTCCAGTCCTGCTTTCCTGGACACCTGCAGCCTTTCCATCTGTCTGAATGTCCATGCACTAACGGAAATGCTGACCAGACTCCCTCCAGACCATGGAGCTGAGTGTGTTGCACACAACTCTTCCCTCTGTGCTGACAGCTCTGGGTACAGCTATTCAGCTGGGTCTTACTAGCTTTTACCCACTTTATGTGGATCTTTTGCCTCACTGTAGGATCAGAGTATCAATGCAGGCAATGGCAAAGTCTTCCTGAGGTCAAAATTAATGACTTCTGTGTCTTGCGTGTCCACAAGGTCTATGATCTTGCTGTAAAAAGAAATCAGATTAGTTCAGCATGACTTCTTTGGTACAAATGCGTGTTAGCTGTGATGCATCTCCTCTCAGGTACTTAGAGGTTGTTGGCTTGTTCCACTGATCTTCTGAAAAGTGAGGTTAAACTGAAGGGTCTGTGATTCTCTCTTTTTTTTAGGATAGTTACTGCATTTGCCTTTTTCAGCTTTCTGATCCCCGTCATCCTCTGATATTCCGCAAGATAAATGCTTCAGATTAAGGCCATTAGGTCGAGCTGATGTGAAGACAGCTGTCTCCCCAAGGGGCTGGGGCTGTTGTGGCCAGGATGGCCTCAAACACCATAAGCAAGCCAAAGCTTATGGGCACAGATAACACCCTTCATTAGGCAAACAAATATACCTGGGAAGAAAAGAGAAATACATGTGCCCTAAAGCTTGTCTTTTATTCTCCAGTTATATATTAGTTGAGCTGATAAAAGGCATTGCGTCTCCCTGCCAGCCTGTGCTGTCTGGGCACGCGTTAACCCGAGCCTTGGTCAGCCAGAGCAGACGTCTCCCCACTTGGTTGCTGGTATCGGCTGTGATGTTCTGAGGACTGGGGGTTGCAAGAGAGGGGAAAGGTACCTTCCCAGCAGCGCAGATGGAGCATGGATGTGAGCACTGCTTGGTGTCTGCTTTCCTATTTGTTTGTCTCCACTGACTTTCTGATGATGATATTGACTTGCTGTCAAAAGTCAGGCACCAAAACCAGAATGACCAGAAAAGGCTTTGCAAATGCAGCTGTGAGACTGGAGGATGCTCATTCCTCTCCAGGATTAGGGCTCCTACTTTGATCTGCACTGAAGGAAACTGCTAAGCCAGTTTCCAAAGGAAAAGGAACTCAAAGGCTCTCATTTTATCTGGCCAGGGCAACCAAAGGACATCCAGTGGGAGTGCGGGAAATTAATAATTTATTGTCTTTCATGTCATTAAAAAAAAAAAGCACCAGGCTTTGCTGCACAGTTAGAGTTTGTAATAGAGCAAAGCAAAAGGCTGATGGATTAGGTTTCAATTACAGCTGCTTGTTCAAGAAGAAAAGCTCTGCTATGAAAACATTGCAGCCCAAATGGCTCCTGCAGCCTGGGGGCTGGGAAACTCAGGCTGCAGAAGGAAAGGGAAGCCCAGCCTGAGAAACCCCTGTTCATCCACTGCCAGGAGGCCAAAGGCAGGGCTGTGGAGGTGCAATCTTACTCAGCCCAGATTCACAGGGTTTCCCAGTCTAAAGCAGGGGTCTGAGTTCTGCTTCCACAGTGGGGAGAGCCTGGGGTAGTGCAGGCCTGAAGTGCAGTTCCTGAGGGTGGAAATCCTGGGGTGGCTGTAGGGGACAAAGACTTGCAGAGGGATCTGTTATCCCTTCTGCAGCAGCAGGATAAACTCTAAGTCACTTCCCTCTTGCCAGTGTAGGGAAATTTGGTTTGTCAAGGTGTTTGTACCCTGCTCATAGCCAGGGATGTGCCACCAGGCATGATTTTTCAGAGGTTGGTGCTGTAGGAAAAGTCTTCTGCAATCAGTCAGATCTTCATAAGTCAAGGTTAGTCCAAGCTTTAACTCAGAAAAGCAAAATGAAAATGGGACACCACCATTGCCTACCTGCAAAGAAAGAAAGACAGAGGGCTTAGCAGAGAAAGCTGCAGCCCTCAATTCCCTTATCTCTGAAATAGTCCTAACAGTTGTGGTCACAGGCTGATCAGTTTCCCAAGTGCAAGGCAATTGGCTTCTACCCTCCTCTCTATCCTTGCCCCTTACCCAGCTTGGAGTCACTAGCAGGGGTTCATTGGGGACGGTACAGCCTGTCCCCACCATAGTTCACAGTACTTCACAGTGACAGCTTCAAAGCTTTCTGCAGGCTGCAGTCAAACCACTGTCTATACCTTGTCCCTGGTCCTCCCTGCGAGTGAGTAAGCCCCGAGTTAGTAAAAGGCTTGGGCGGACTGGGCTGAAAGGTGCTACAGAAGTGCCATGCATTATGTGATGTGGCTGAGGGAATTAGAGGAAACTTAAACGTTGCAATTGAGCTGTTTCCCCTGCTTCAGAAATAATTGTTTGTCTATCAACATGAGACATCTTAAACACCACCACACTCCCTATGCATTTACTACTCTGTGGGCTTTCAGCCTTGCTTGGCAAATGCTGTTTGACTCAGGCCTGTGATAAATCTTTCACAAGATATTATTTATAGCCTGAAAGAATGGTTCAACATGGACTTTCTCTTAAAAATAAATACCTTGTTTAAAAGAAAAACCATTACACAAAACCTCCATGGATTCAGCTGAAGGGAGCTGGGACCAGCAGATCTTTAAAGGTAACTGTAGGCAGCGGTCTCTGCCTGATAGAGATGAGTCTGGCAAGGTTCAGCAGGGTATTTTTGTGATGCAGCTCCTGTTGATAGTGCTGTCAGTGTCAGATGTGAGTGTTGCTGCTTAGTAAATAGTGCTGGCAGCAAGATGGTCTCAGTGGCCAACCCAGATGGGTCGGAACCATAGTGTTGTTTTAGCAATGCCCATCAGAGCGCAGCCAGAAGCAAGGTGGCACGGGGTGGATGTAAATCCCATGCAAACCACCCTCGCAGCTCTGAGGCTGCACCCTGGAATTGGAGATGCTGAAAGAGGCTTGAAGGTTATAAAGGAAAGCATGAACTCCCAGCGTGACACTGAAACACTGAGCCAAACATAGAGTCTGGCTGCCTCGCTGGGGTAATTCAGAGCAGGAGGGAAACCAGGGCCCCGTGTTTGGGAGTGGCATTAGCGAATCTATCGCTGGCTGCAGTGCACACATCCAGGGTTGACACTTTAGTGGAGGTGATTGATTGATTCGTTGGTTGATTGATTGGTAAAAAATGCAAACTAAGTCTGGAAAGAGCAAGAGGGTTAATCTAAGGTCTGGAAAACATAACTTCAAGGAGCTTTTTAGGGCCTCACAAATAAATTAAGTGATAACTTGATCTCAGCCTAAAAGCACTGGCATAGGAAGGGATTTGCAACGGTGGAAGGCTCTTTAAATTAGCAGAAAGAGATATAATGGGTAGAGCACACATATTTGGTGTGGCACTAGCTTGTCTGCATCCCTCAAGCTCCTTCAGGTCAAAACTCCTCATCTTTTACTGAAAGATGTGCTTTAGCTCCAAGAGGAGTTATTGGTGTGATGAGTTTACTGACTGAAGCTTTGTGAATCGTAACAGTTCCTTCTGGGCTTAAAATCTGTTAAATCTACTTCTGCTTTTGATCTTGAAATGATCTGGGACTGATGGGCAGCATTATAAACAGAGATTCACAGCTTTTATAAAGAGGTAGTCACAGCTTGGAACAGACCAGGTAGCTGTATATGAAGAGATTTACAGACTTCTGAACTCTTCCGTTCTCTTGATTCTGGCTTATTTATTAGCTCATGTGTTAAACAATCAAACTGTAAGCGCTCGGAGACAGCAAGGAGTTACAATAACAGCAAGCATGGGTCAACATTAAATCAATGTTATCCCTTTTCTGCCATTGAAATAAACCTAGTGGGAAAAGACGTACTTGCCCCACATGCCTGGGATCATATAAGCTCCCCTCTTATGTCAGGTTGGAGCTTTCCTACTTGTCAGTAGGCACGGGGAAATAGTCCTCACTTTCTGATCCCCGTGGTGCCAGCTCTCACAGACTCTTAGTCCATCTTGCTCCTTTGTCCTCTAGCTGTCTGCTTCATGATCCCGCTCTCTGTGGGTCTTCTCCAGTGCTTCCTAGTTGTCATTTTTCACTGGGAGACCTTCTTCCTCTCTTTACCTCTCTAATACCAATAATTCAAACCAGTCTGTACAGCTTCCTTGACCTTTGGATACCCTGGGAGGAGGGTGCTAGGGAGCTTGTCCCCTCTTACAGTGTGCCAACGTTCCCCAGGGACTGGGAATTGCCACGCTGAGGGCTGGGTTGCTCTGCACCAGTCCTGGCACTATGTGTGATATATGGTTAAGAGAACATTTGCTTAGAAACACCATCTGCAATAGAACTACAACGACAGAGTAGGGTAGAGCTGCAAAATTTATCCTTCAGTTTACACTTGGTGGAAAAGAGCATCCTGTGATCACAGAACCACGGGCACATTCAGGTTGGAAGGGATGTTGGGATGTTTTAATTTAACCTCCAGTTCAAAGCAGGGACAGCCCTGAGGTCAGACAAAGTCACTCACGGCTTAGGCTCATCTTGAAAACCTCCAAGGCTGGAGGTCCCACAATCTCTCTAGAGTCCTGTTCCAGTGGCTGAATGTCACTGTGGAGAAAAATTGCCTTATGTCATGTTGGAGGCTTTCCTGTTTCAGTTTATGGCTGTTGTGCCTCATTCTCCTGCTGCACGCCCCTGTAAAAAGCCTGGCTCTGTCTTCTTTATATCTTCCTCTTCATTGCTAGCAGGTTGCTGTTAGGCCACCCAAAACCATCTCTTCTCCAAGCTGAACAAGCCCAGCTCCCTTAGAGTCTCCCCAATGCAAGTCTTCCAGCTCCCAGACATTTTGGTAGTAGGCTCAGCTGGACCCAGTCTGCTTTATTAAACATCTCAGTTCATACCTTGGACTACTTTCTGCCTCTCTTTCCATAGGTGAAACTGGAACTCTCCTATCCATTAACTGAAAATGAAGACTTTTTACAGTCTGTTTTTCATCACGAGGGGCAGAGAACAGAAGCACTGAGCCAGCACTGCTGTCATCTCCTTATCTTATTTCTTTCCTCCCCAGAAAGCTCCTTTCCTTTTTCTCCAGTGCCTGAGGATGTGGCACCACATAGCCCTGGGGACAGGAGGGCTTCACCCTCTTTGCTTCCTCCCACCTCCCAAAGCTTCTTTCATTAACACTCACCTAGTCTTTCTTAATTAGCACGTTCTGGCTTGGAGCTGCCTGCCTGTGTTGCAGCCTTCTGGAGGAAGTCTGCTGAAGCTTTATCTATTGTATGACAGGAAATATTGAACACTTAGGCTTCTTACTAGACTGACAGCTACTCTTATGCCATAGCATTACACAGGGGTTGAGTGTGGTTCTCACCCTCAGCCTCTGTAGCCATCCTTGACTTTACCTGTCTCACCTGGAGGAATCTACTCCGGTGGTTGTGTACTTGCCTTTCTTCAGACTTTTGACGCTAATCCCCATGACAAGTGCATGGCTGAGCTAAACCGGGAGATTGCAAAGGTTACACCAGAAGTGGCAAGAGTAAGAGGCTGAAAAATCACCCCAAAAGAGCAGTTATCAGTGGGATAACTGGGACAATATCTTAGAGCAGTCTGCAGATTTTTTTGGGGGGGATTGGTGGGTGTCCTCACTGGCATTTCAAATTTCCCATTCATTCCTTGGATGATCTAGCAAAGAGTCCACCTATAAAGTCCTGAGAGGCCCTAGTGGTTTGATCCTGCTTCATTGAAGCAACAAATGCCTGCTGTCCAAGGGCTCAGAATTATGCTAATGAGCCCAACCCAGTCTGTAATCCCGTGCCTGCAACATGGTGTGATTTCAGTGGGGAGCAAGGTGAGAATTTGGCTCATCTTGTGTTCACCACAATAGTATCCAAGTCCCAGATGGTCATATAGGAAACATTGCATTTGTCTATGGTTAAATCAGGGGTTACTGGAATAAATCAGTTCTGTTACAGGTTCTCTGCTGCTCACGCTGGATTTCTGGCTCATTTACAGATTGTTGCTGGGGAAGTTAAATTACAAACAATAACCATTCACAATGATCCTGGCTTCTTAAGGATTTTACACGCTGGGGAGAGACTGGCAGTATTTCCCCAGTTACCTTCTTCTCACCTTCAGAGCAATTGTAGCTCTCACTTAGGGATTTTATGCATCTTTATGGCAAATAGGGTGTTAATGAAAGTATAATTACTGGAATTAAATTTGGATTTAATTTTCTGAGCACAAGTGGCCCCTTTCTGTCTTTCTTTTGTTTTCTGCTTGGTTGCCAGCTGTGAAAATATCTCTTTTCAGGATGCTGAGGCACTTGCACAGTGCGAGGCATGCAGCAGCACAATGGGCTCATCCCCTGCTGGGCTGCATTTCACCCAGCTCTCAAATGATGCTGAGCACTCCCCTGCAGTGAGGGGGAAGAGCACGATCAGCAAAATGCCTGGAGAAAGCACCATGCCTTGGCGTTTGTGGTGTCTGCATCTCACAGCACTTTACACACAGGATCCACATGGTTAACTGTTTTGCAGGAGAAGCAGTAGGATATAGGGAGGTGAGGCAACATTATTTCTACAAAGCAATTGCTTCCACCATTCATCTAGGTCAATTTAGGCATCTCGTCCGTGCTGGTAGAGAAGAACAACTTTGATTATCATCTTGAGGACTCTGAAAACATCACCAGGTTCTTGTTCAGTCTTAATTACTTCCTCCCAGACCTGCAGCCTGACAACACATCTGGGTTTCAGCGAGCTCCTCAAACCAGGACAATACCAAGAGGATCTGTGCATGGGCTTAGATCAAAATGGGAACAGGAGAGCCTGGGAAGAAGAGATGATGATCTGACTGGGGGAATCTGCAGCCAGAACTGATATTCCAGATGTGGCAAGATCTCTGCCATCTCCACCAAGGAGATACCTCCTCCGAGGGCCCTCCAGGATGGATGCTGACTGTTTGCCTGACAGCCTTGCCCCAGCCATGTCCCTCTGTCCCAGCTCCAGCAACACAAAGAGCCGGGTGAAGATCAGGCCATATTTGCTCTTGTGTTGAGGCTTTCAACCTCAGTAAGGTGACAAGCTTTGTACCAGTGTTGTTCTCTGAATGTAGCGGATCTGTCCACTTAGTGTTAGGCATGTGCATCAGCTTCAGTTAACCTCTGCTAACAGGTTTCCTTAAATCTGCAATTAATTGTGAGGAGGTTGCTTCTGCCAGCTTGGCCACTGTCTTCCTGAAGCTGTCAGCTGCTGGTTAACCTTGTTCTATCTTTGGTACCAGTGGGACTTGCTGAGCAATGGAAAGATTACCTTAGGAAGTGCTTACCTTAAGGACCTTAATGACTTTTACATTGTTTTCTTCGCAGCCTGCCTTTATTTTGCAATACTCTATTGCAAAGAAGCTCCATCAGTTTCAGCAGCCAGCTCAGCAGATGGGTTTAACTGGTCTATGGCACTGAAGTAATTACATTTTGGTGCAGCTGAGGCACAGCAGCAAACGTAAAATTAATTCATGTGCAGCATCCTGGTCAGTGACTGAAAGGAAAGACCAGTTTAGGGAGGCCACTCCTGGCCACACTGTGACTGTGCTGTTGGCAGCATGGACAATCACTGGGAATATATCCCTCTGGTTTCCATAGATTATGTTGGATTGGTTTTTCCCATGGCCAGTTGCATCAGATATGTATTAGCATCAGAGGGATTGATTACTGCTCACATCTCTCTACTGCTTCTGTTATAATTAAAACAGCAATATATGCATGAAGCAATTAGATTTTAATAATGCTTTTCTAAACAGGATGTCAAGGAGCTTAGTACAAAGACTTGGGCTGGAGCCAGATCAGCATCTTAAGACTGGATTGTCATTAAAATGACTGCCTCCCGCCTGGACGGCTTACCCGAACACAGGCTCTAGATCTGCTTTTTAGTCAGAGTGCACCTCATCTTTGTCTGCAGACAGGACCCGGAAGACCCCATGCTCCTGGGTGGCAGGGCCAGAGTGAGACATGGATGGGGACAGGTCACCAATGCGTGTGGAATCTGGGTCTGCTGGTGGGACAGGGGCAACCCCAACTCCAGTCCCATCGTCATCCCCATCACTGTGTGCCAGGGAGCTGATATTCAGGTCTGCCCTGGGTTGCTTCATGCAGAGCAGCTGTTGATCAGGTCAGGGCAGATCTGCTCACCACTGGAAGTGTCTCCTAGAAGAAAGCGAGATGCTCCACGGGTGCTCATGCCCCAGGGGAGTATGCCCTGAGCTGCTTCCCAGCACATCACTGGCTGTCTCCTCTGCTGTTTTATGCTGTCTGCTTCTGGCTGATATGCAGTCCTTGCACCCTGCATTTGGAGTCGGGCCAGGATGAATCCTCTGCTCTGTACAACTCTTACTCAGACCCTTATGGGCAGTCCAGTGCCATTGGGTCACCATGAACATCAACAGAGGGTGTGTAACACCACCCCAGCATCACTGTGGGCTTCGTGGGCTCAGAGAGGAGATGTTCCAACAGGCAGCGATGAGCATCCTCCACCAAGCAGCTTGTGCCAAGCCTGTCTTCAGGAGAAGATTGACACCAGCAAAGCTGCTAACCAGGAGCTGGCACCGTGGTGGGTTACAGCTGAGCCTTGTCTGTCTCTGGGGCAGGAAGGGATTTCTCAGCTGCTGTAACAGAGTCGGATCATGGGGAAGAGGAACATCTCTAGCTGCAGGATTTCCCGTGCCCATCCTGTGTCCAGCTTCTCAATGATGCCTTTTAAGCCCTGATTTGCATGCTGCAGTGTAACTCAGTCGTAGCTGATGCGATTTAGCGTGACGTCCCACATAGTCCAGACTAATAGTGTATCTGGTTTCCAGGCCTGGGACTGTTTGTATGGCATTTATCATTTGCCTGGCCGTTTCCTGTGCAGCAGGTGGAGAGAAGCTGTGCAAGTCATTTAATTTGTGGCAAATGGGAGACACGGTCTGAAGTAAACAGGATGCACTTCGGTGAGGACGGAGGCAAAATAGGAGGAGAGGTAAAGGAGATGGGAATAATTGACTGAGGAGGTGGACAGAAAAAGATTTCACTTGCCAGCAGTGCCCTGCTGCAGCATAGGTGATGTACTGGAGAGCACAGGCAAGAGAGGGGTGAGCAGGACACGTGAGCTGATCCTGCCATGCTGCTTAGCAGTGCAAGGGACCTCAGCTCCAATTTGGGGTACCGGGCTTGAAGGATGCGAGGAGCAGGAGAGCAGCAAGGACAATGTGGCCAGCTGAGAGGCTGGAAGCAGGGCGATACAGAGAGATGTGCACCCCTAAAGAGGTTCTGGGCTGACAGGGTAAGGAAGGCAGTGCTCTGAGGTTATAAGATGGCAGCAAAAGGCTCAGGGAAAGGGCTTCAGTGGGTGTGAGAGGGACGTGCTGGCAGCCATCACCAGGAGACGGGTGAGCAGCACTGTCCCTGAGGGTTTTCAAAAGAAATGGCTATGCAGGTTGATGGGAGCAAAGTGTGACAATCCACTACCTGGGGCACGTTGTGCTGAGCACCCCAAGGACTGGGTCAAGTGCTGGACAAGCTTCTATCAGAAGCAATTTAAAAGTAGCTTCTCCCACTGTGGACCGGGGCGGACTAGTGGACTAACCCCTCCTAGCCCTGCTCCAGGTGAGGCTGTGATTTAAATGAAACCTACACAAGAGAATGTGTTGTCGAGACGACACAATTGTTCCCACAATTGAAATATCTAGTGCTATTTCTGGAGCATGCCTGGGTTCAAGTGCAGTCATGGAGAGCAGGAGAGAGGGGGAGAGAATTGTGGCCTGACATTAAATTGCAGACTGAGCTCTTTCAGTAAGCAGAACAGTATCAGTAGTAATACCTCTCTCATGCCATTAGCATTTAATGTTATTAAATATGGGGCATCTGCAAGTGAAGACATTTATTTTCACTTCTATTTATAGCAAAACTCAGTTTCCAGTGTACTTGTATTTATCCAGAGTGAAGTATATTCACACACTATCATGTTAGTAGCAAACAACAATATACTTTCTATGCAAATATTTTTATGAATTTTATTAAAAATCTGGCATGACAAATGCTTTGAAGTGCAGTGTTAAGAAAGAAACAGCAGTTGGACTTTCTTAAGAAAGTTTTAATGATGATTGCAGGGGATATATATATTTTATAAGTGGTGGCCAGAGAAGGAGGTATTGGAAAAAATTGCAACTTCTTAAAATACACAGTTCATACAACAGCATCTCTCATGAGATGCTGTGCTCTGTGGGATAACAGCAGTACCAAAGTATTGCAGGAGCTGCATATTCGCATCCGTGTTTGGTTGCTTTTATTAAACTCTAATCCGTAACAGCTTACTGAGCTGTCATTCAGAAATGCTGAAGTAAAGCTGAAGTAAGAAAAAAAGAAGAGATGCTGAGTGATAAAGAAATGTTGCTGGGTGGCTGACGGTGCTACCTGCCAGATGGCATCAAAGACTGCAGCTTAAGACTACTGGTGTGCCTGTGCACCACAGGGCATCTCCTCGATTTTGCCCCTTTGGATGGGTTTGATGTATGTGGCTATGGGATCTGTGTCTGCCTGAGCCTCTCGCTTGCGGGGCTGCCAGCCCAAGTAAAAAGGTGCCGCAGATGTGGCTTCTTGTGATAGTCACAAGAGCTAGGGAAGCCTGGGCATCTTTAGGATTGCTTAGGTTGCACTGAGGTTTAGTGTTCGGGTTTCACTGTAATTGCAGCAATATGTGAAGATGAGCTAGAAGCCAAGGTATTGCCTGTTTAGTGGTTTGTATAGACAATCTCAACTAAAACTTGCTTCTCGTTTCCTTCCTCCCCACTGCTTTTATCTGAGAGATCCCACAGCTAAAACATTGGGCACTAATGCACCCACCAGCCTTTCCAGCTGATGCCATTATAACATGCAGCACGTGGGCAGGCTTTTGGTAACAGGGCTTCCCACTGAGAGGTGCTAAGAGCTAATTAAAGTAATCCATCCCATCCAGAAGGGCCGGACAGCACTACAGAAAGTCTAAACCCAGCAGGGCTGGATACAGGGTTTGAGGGCGGTGGGGGATACACTGCCCATCCCCCAGGCAGGAGAAAGAAAGGGCATCCCATCCTTCTGTCCCTATTCCAATGGTGGTTTGCACCACCAGGTATTCCTGGGCTGCAGGCAAAAGCTTTTGGGCTTTTGACTCCACTCCAGCCCTTTTATAAAGCCTCTGCGGGTCAGAGGAGGGTAATTATCTTGCACACTGAGCATGCAATGATTTTTCTCAGTGCTTAGCACTAAATCTGTGAACTGATATGACTGAAAATCTTTTCCGTGCACCTTGTGAGGAGTTTATCATCTCACCAGACTTCTCTGTTCCAGGTGGCTACTGTTGGCTTGTCTCAGTGACTAAGGGTAATGATGCCCAAAGGCAAAGCTGTTTTCCAACTCACACACACACACACACTGCTCGCAGTCAGAGTGCAGCTGACCAGGGGTGGCAAAACCCAGTGTGACCTCCTGAAGAAGCAGAAAGCCTGTTGCTGATGCTTCATAATCACAGCATTAGTTCAGGGCAGAGTTAAGGGTATTTGCTCATTTGGCCCATTTCAGACCATAATATCTTTGAATAACTTTAAAATTTATCCTTCACTTTAAAGATATTTTTTTTTTGTGATATGAGAACTGAGGAATATGACCACATATTACATGTGGTCATATATGACCACATCCCTGTTTTGACCATATCCCTGTCAGATATGGAAAAGGCAGAGGACTGTCTGTTTTCAATGGTTTTGGTGGGTTTCTGTGGCTGGTACTGGGATAAATTCAGACAGAGTTAACAAGTCGTTGTAATGCCCGGTTCAGAGGAGCTGTGGGGACTGCCACGGGCCCTGTCTGTGCTCAACTTTCCCTTGCTCACTGAAGTTTTCATGCATGGCTGCTAAATGTGGTCTTCTTATGGCTATATTTAGGTGCCTAAATTAGTGGTGTGTAAGAGACGTTGCTTGTGGCTCTGGAGTTAGCAAGAACAGGGAACGTTCAGCATGGCTGGAAGCCAAATTGCTTTGTTGGCAGCCCAAGCAGAAAAGCCCAGTGCTAAGCTTTTCTTAGCCTTTAGGTGAGCCTGGTCTTGCCCATCCGGCACCCTGTGGTGCCCACCAGCACCCTTCTCATCCTCCCCTGTGCCCAGGGCCAGCAAGGCCAGGCTCTGCACTGCGGTCACTGGGCAGTTTAGCAGCTTCCCATGCTCAGCCAGGGTGCACAGCCGGATCAGGCCAGCTAGCAAGTGCTTTCAGAGGGCACTGTCAATGCTTCATTAAATCCTGTTAGCACAACTTGCCACAACGTGCTTCGGAGGCTGACTGCTTAACATTTCCCGAGCTCCTTGCTGAGTTTCAGTAGAGATCACGCTGTGGCACCGATCAGCACAAAAGCAAAAGCCAAGATCCTCCATGGCTTTGCTGGAGGCTGCCGAAACCCACGGGGAAGGGTTTGGCTCATCCTGTGTGCCTGCCTTTTTCTTGGCCAGAGACCAGTGCAAGGAGGGTGATGAAGGGTGTGGGGGTCCCAGCTGGCCTCTGGCAGAGCAGACGTGGAGCTGTGGTGACGGCTGTTGTCCCTTATGGCCGTTGTTGAGGGTTTGACCTTGCCATTAGCTCTCTGCTGCTGCAGAGCCTGTCCGTTCCATCAAACGATCTCTCCCCTCTCCCATGGGTGTTTGTAAGCCATCCAGCCCTGTGGCATGCTGTGGGCAGGTACCCACCATTTAGATACAGGTCACCCCTGCCCACATTCCCTGAATGTCACCCAATTCCCTCTGGTTTATTCCCAGTGATACTGCCAGCCCCTTCCGGGTCTGATCCAATTTTGTTTCTACCTCCCGCCTGTCGGACATCGCTGACCTTTGCTCCCGTGCCTTTACTGGCAGATGTGTGCTGCTGAGCCACAGACTGGTCCCAGTGCTGTGTTTTTGCTGGCTCCAGTGGCTTCACTGGGAACTTCCAGCAAGCCAGGGCAGGTCACCTGGGGCCACGAGACTTGTCTGCCCTGCTGTGCCTTGGCATGGTTCAGTGCAGATGCTAACAGAGATCGCTGAGTCAAATATGTGAGCTGGAGCAAGGAGAGGTGCTTGCCCTGAACAGCACAGGTTTTAGCTGAAGCTGGAGGGACGAGCATCTTTGAGGCCAATGATCCTGTGTGGTTGCTGATGCCTGAATGACCCAGCCATCCCCTGGGCTTTTCTGCCGGTTTCATTCCTTGCAAGCAGAACATTTCCTGCGTCATTTATTTCCAAACAGTAGCAAAATAAGCCTAAATCCTTATCTCCAGTCTGTCAACTAATCCTTCTGTGGGCCAGGAGCAATGCTGTCAAATCAGGCTGTGAGTGTGACTCGAGGCTCTCCGTGGTTGATAAGCATGTTGCTGGTGTATGTAAATGGGCTTTTTAAGAGCCCAAAAGTGGTCCTGGCACAGACGTTAATCCCAGCTCAGCGTAACTCCAGCTTCACCTGCTATATAACAGCATTGGTTTGCAATAAGACCATAACAGGGTAGGTTTTGGAAGGCTTCAGGGCGCAGGTCATATCACACCCCCGTTGATGGCTTTGGTTGGTGGCTCAGGGAGCCAGTGAGGAAAATTTTGCTGTCTTCATGAAGGAGTTTGGGTTTCCCTGGTCTTCCCAACAGAAATGCTCCAGGGAAGTCTCTTCTTTGTTTTCATTCATTGAATTTGCCAGACCTGTTGCTGGCATTTTGCTAACGGAGGAGCTGTTACCCTGGAGGTGTCACCTTGACCTACTCCTGAGCAGGGTAGAAGGAACAAGAAAAAGTCTTCTCCAGAAGCAACATACCTCTGAAGTCCTGGCAGGTCGTGTGCTCCTTCCCACTGAGGATAATAAGGATGAGAGGTTTGGACACCCCTGTTGGTGACTTCTTAGAGCTCCTCAGCCTCTTCAAAATCAGTCTGTAAAAGCTTAAACCCCTTTTGCATGGGAAGCTGGTGTCCTAGGTCACTGGGCTGCTTTGTAAAGTGGCCAGATCCTGTCCCAGCATGGCTGTTCCCAGAAATCCCATCCTGTCAGGAATGGCAGAGACTGGGACTATGAGTGTGATGACAGCAGCAAGGCAGAGCCAGGCCTGTGCTCCTTGGACAGACTTATTAGGGACAAGGGTCCCCTGTGCTCGCAGGGAAGTTATGGGGACTTTTCTGTCTATGTTCGTGCCAGCATGGTTGACTTCCTTGTTACTTCCTCGCTACAAAACATAAACATGTTTTGCTTTGTTTAATCGAAACCTTACCGCAGATGTTTTATGATTATTCCACCAATGGGAAAAAAAAAAGGATGCTGAGAAATGCCAGCATCATGACTTTTATGGGAGAGTTTTATTAATTCAGCGCTTTACTGTTCATCTAGGGAATGAAGGCATCAGCCAAGACCCAGGGAATCCAGTTTAAATGACTCCCATATCCTGGATGTAGAGATTAGAATGTGCCAGCATAGGGAGGGCTGGGGCTGGGGCTCCCAGGGCGATGGATCTGGGGTCTTCAAACAGCCAGTCCTCATCCTCATCCTCGTCCTCATCCTCATCCTCATCCTTGTCCTCACCCTGCCTTCACTCCTGGGGCTCCACCTCAGTCATCTTCCACCTTCTGCTTCGCTTCCAGTGTCAGTGCTCACCTTTGGGGCTGAGAGGATCATCAAGGGTCCCACAGCAGTTGTGCCTGCACTGCCGATAGGGCCAGGAGCCCCATGCCTCAGTTTCCCCATCTGGAGGGCCAGAGCAGAGCCCAGGCATAAGGCAAAGGCAACATGAGGGCAGTGGGGAACTTGGCCGTGAACACAGCAGCATGGGGATATGTAGCAGGTCTCCTGCCCATCTCACCTCCCTAGGGTCATGCTCTGTCAGCAGGGCAGAGTCTGTCCCCACGCAGCACCTGCCGTGAGCTTTCCTGACACGTCCCTCATCACCATTTAAACGAAGAGCATTTTGCTCTCCTGCTGGGAACTGTTAATGATAAAATCAATGCAATTGCTGCTCTGAGTGGCTCTGGTACCCATTTGATGAACTCCTCGGGGACAGACTGCACACATAAGCTCAGCTCTGCATCTGTCAGTGCCGTGGGGTGCATGCTCTGCCCTAGCTCCCTCTCGGCTCCTGATGAGCCCCATGGATGCAGTGTAAGCAGGGATGCAGGTGGAGGACGGGCTCAGCTACATGCCGGGTGGCAGAGCCCCATGAGTGCCCTTTCCACACCTGGCTGTGCTGCATGTCAGGAGGGAGAGCCCACCGGCAGCTGCGCACGGAGGTGATGCTTCCCCACATCACACGCGCTCTGGAAAATTGCAACAGCTTTGCTCCAAGAAGGGCTGCTCCTCAGAGGTCTGATGCAGGTGAAGCCCCTGGATTTGTAGGAAGCTGCTGCACACATCCAAGTGGATGCTGGGTGCTGTGGTGGTGCTGTGAGCCAGCCTGCAGGGGCCCGGGCAGCTCATGCACAGCCGCCCCAGGAAAAGCAGATGGAGGAACAAAGGGAAACTTTCCGTTCCAGTGCCCCAGAAAGGACATTACAATTTTCCTTCCCTGTGTCATCCTGCTTGCCTGGTTATGTGGCGTTAAATTAGGGCTCTGGTTCGGTTATGGCTCATTACAGGCTTGCGTGTGGCTTTGTTGCAGCTTGCTCAGAAGCACCAAAGGAGCCGAGCCAGTGTGAAAGTCAAGGTTTTAGGGACAGCTCGGTGACTAGGAGCTGAGCCACGCCTATGGCTGGGGACTTCAACGAGCCTCAGACATGGTCCCTATGGACGTGGTGTTAGTACCTGGAGGGCACCAGTCAGGGACCCTCCCTGACCCTACTGGTGAGGAGAATGAAGGACTTGCGATAGAGGTAGGTCAATGGGAGATGGCCTCAGCATCTTCTTTTCCCAGATGAGCAAAGCAGTTGCCTCTTTAGCCTGTCCCAAGGACCTGTGCATGGTGCTGGGTGCAATGCAAGGTGCCAAAGGGAGTGTTTTGAATGCTGTCAGACAGCAAAGCAGCTTTTCTGCAGAAATAGCTAAGTCCTGAAATACCCCGAGCAGCTGTGTTTATCCCAATGCTCTCACTCAGAGAGATGCTCGGCTGTGACGTGGGCCGTTAGTACAAACATCGCTCCCAGTGCCCGGACCAGAGCCACGAAGGGCGTTGCTAACTTAGCAGCATTAATACAAATCAGCACTGTCCCGGCATGCAATCGATGGACTTGGTAAATAAAAACAACCCTGGCTCATCCCAGCACTTGGTTGAGGAACGGGGCTGTCTTCTCAGGAGCAGAGGGGTTTCCAAATGTCCCTGTTCCTCTCCCCAGGGCTTCTTTCACCCCAGCCGTGCCCGCCAGCAGCTGAGGAAACCTCTGCTCTGTCAGGGTTGTGCTGGCTGGGATGAGGAAGCAGCCCAGGGGTCCCCCCTGGGGACTTCTTTCCCAGCAGTCATCACCTTTGGGGATGCCCACATTTGCTAGAGAAATGTAGCGAGATCCCCGCAGCCGTACAACTTTCTTTTTGTTGTGCCCTGGTGTTTCTTTCCAGCGCTGAAGGAAAAGTGTTTGTTTGTAATTGCTGCACCCGGGGCCATTAGAGGAACTGATTCAGCGGGAGGAGAATTGATCTTTTCTAAGTGGGGAGAGAAGAAAGCAAGCAGCCTCCTTACTCAGACATGGTGCGCTGCTCCCTTGGCCTCCTGAGAGCATCCCCAGGCAGAGGCGATACTTTGGGGATGCCAGGAGGCGTCAGCACAGCAGTTTTCCGTGGGCTCCCTCCAAGCCTGGTTGGTGATGTTCCCTCTTGCTGTGCCACTGTGTTGGGGACCTGCTGTCACCTCTCCTGAGCCCGCCTGTCAGACTGGGTAGCAGCCTTCCCACTCACCCATGCGTGGCATCTGCTTTCTGGGGTGCCCAGAGCCACACTGGGCACAGAGGAGCTTCCCAGACCCAGAGCAGGGACACCCCCCACCCCCCCCCCCCCCCCC
>VUYV01000015.1:993298-1005603 GCA_008711295.1 Anarhynchus alexandrinus | reverse complement strand
GGGGGAGCACGGAGGGGAGGGGGCGGGCCCTGCTGCCGCCCCGCCCCCCGCCATTGGTCCCGCCCCCTCGCCCGTCGTGCGCTATTGGACGAGCGCTCGGGTCAGGGCCCGCCCCCCGCGGACCCGGCCCGTGCTGCCCCCGCTGCCTGTCCGGCCCGGCCCCGGCTGCCGGTACAGCCCTGCCAGCACCGCCCGCGCTGGGCTGCTGTCCCTCCGGTCCCGTCCCGCTGTCCCTCTGGTCCTGTACCGCCTCTCCCGCTGTCCCTCCGGTCCCGTCCCGCCTCTCCCGCTGTCCCTCCGGTCCCGTCCCGCGTGTCCCGCCCTGCCCGTGCTGCCTTCCCCACGCTGCCCGTACTGCCTTTACTGCCCCTGCCTGCGCAGCCCTGGGGACACTGCCTGGCTCTCCCTGCTGCCTGCCCTGCCCCTGTACACACACACACACACACACACACGGCCCCGTGCACACCAGGGGATGAGGACGCTGAGGATGGAGCTGCCAAGGGTTTGGGTCCCTGCCGGGATACGGGGGCCACAGGCAGGCAAGGGTGGGCACAGGCACCGTCACAGTCCGTGGGGAGGGGATAACAGGTCATTTAGGGACATTCGGTGACCTGGGGATCCGGGCAGCTTATAGGCACAGCTGGCTTCTCCCTGTCCTGTGCCATGGGGAAACTGAGGCAGGCGATAGCCCATCCCGGGGTGCAGGGATGCTGCAGCCCTGCCGAGCTGTGACTGTGGCCTCAACAGGGGATGGGGGCCAGGGAGGCTCTGGTGCAGGGTGTCACCCCGAAGGGGGGATCCTCCTGGGGAAGGACATAGACGTGGCTGGAGGGGCACACAGGGGGCTCTCCCCACAGTTCCAGGAGACGCCTGGGGATCGGGTCCCAGCACCTGCCTCTGCTCTGAAAAGCCACGGCTGGGCCATGTGTCCTACTGGTGGCACAGAGCACGGCAGTGACACAGCGGGGAGGAACCTGCTGCAGCCTCTCGAGGGTCCGGGCAGCCCTGCATGGTGTGTCACAGCAGAAGGAGGCAGCTGGATGAAGAACGGATGAAGAGCAGGTCCATAAGAGAGCCTGGGACCTCTCCCAGCTGACCCAGTGGGCTGCTCAGGGGCCCGTGGGTGCGGTGGCTGGCTGCTCCCTCTCTGGCCCTGGGGAAGGTGTGGTGGTGGGTGCTGCCACAGTCAGCGGAGGGTAACTTTCAAACAGTGAAACAAAACAAAAAATCGCTTTGCAGCTTTGACAAGAAGGTGTTAAATGCGCCACTGCCACGAGGGAGGATTACACAGGCTGCTTGAGGATCTGGCTCTCCGCTAAGAGGGTGTTTTTAACAGTAAACAAACACAAACACATTGCTTGTTGCAATGTCAAAAGCCATCTGATCAGTCAACTCGAGCATTTTTCCTTGGTGTTTATTGCTAATCTGCTAATTAGTCAAGAAAAGCAGTATCCTCTTTAGAGGTAAGGGAGCAGTGGCCGGAAACAGCACCAAGCTAAATCGGCTTAACTGTGCCCCATCCCCCGTTTCACCTGCGCTGGCAGAGCAGAGAGGTCCAGGCATTTCCCCAAGCACCTCCTTAGCTCTGGCGACAATGGCCGGGCAGCGTGCAAGGAGACTACCAGAGAGAAAGGGGAGTAGGATGAGGCCCATAAACCTGTCTGGGTGCTTGGCTATTGCCCAAGAAAAGATGCTCCATCCATTGCCTCAGTCAGCAGAGTTTTGGGCCGAGTATTTTTGAGAGTGCAGTTTAAAAGGTTTAAAAGGGGTTTAAAGGGTTTAAAAGAAAAACAAAGAATACCAAAAAGCTTCCCAGAAAAATAAAAGCAACCTCGACCTTCCTTGGATATTAAAGGCAAAGGCAGGAAGAAAACCTTCCCCCTGCCTCAGGTGCATTTACAGTCATGAGAGGGAAAAATGTGGAGCAGTAGATCCCCTCTTCCTCAAGGAGAGCGGAAAGAGCAAAGTTTCACCTGGCAGCTGCAGCCCCACCAGTAATGCTTACAGGGTGACCTCCAGTGGGATGAGGAAGACATGACAAATTCCATGTTACATGAAGAAGAAACTTTATTTTAGAACGCATCTCTGTGCATCAAAAATGAGCAGAAAGGGGAAAGAACAGGGTCCTTTGGACCTTACCGTGATCACCACACCAGGGCACTCGTGCAGCTACAGAATTTCAGGCTGGTTATGACACAAGTCGACTCCTGCCACTTTGGCAGAGAGAGGTGTAACCGTCAGCTCCGCCGAGGTGAAAGGAGGCGAGAAAGGGTGCGGCATGCACACAATCGCAGACAGAGTTGGATCACTGCAGTCCTACATTCAAACCGCCCAATGGGCTCAGCAGCAGATGGACTTTCAGGCACAGAAGAAGTGACCAACCCAGGCCTGTGCACCACGGTCCCACTCAGGCGAACTCCAGCGACGCAGGCGGCAGCCAGGGGAATCCACGTCGGGTCCCATCTCCCCTCCGTACGGCAGCAAGAGCCACCTCCACCAGCCACACAAGCAGGCACCTGGCATGCATGCCTGCTGCCTGGGCTACCACACCACCCTGAGCAGCTGAAACCCTGCTCAGGGAGCAGCCGCTTGCCAGGGCTCACTGACAAGACGCCAACGGTCCTTGCTCAAGCAGTGATGACTCCCGTCTGCCCTGAACCACACGCTAAGGAGCACAGCCTGGCAGCCTTTGACAAGGGAACTTGTCAAAACACAGTTTCAGACAGCTACAATCACATTCATTTTGAAACAGTTAACTTCTCCTGCCCTCCCCTAACAACTCCGCAAGCCCCCATGTTCAGCAGCAGCTTTCCAGCTACAGCAGCTGGCTTGTTTCTGTAACTCCCCCAAAGTACACCCAAAATACATCGTGGCCATCTCAGGACTTGGTGCAGGACTCCCCTGGAGCTCCTCCGGCCGAGCGAGGGTGCTTTCCCGTGTTGCCAGCTCCCCTGCCTCCACCCTGCTTCCTCTTCATTTGGCCCTTGGACTCCGCTGTAAGTGTCTCGATCCAGACAGAGTCAAAAGAGCCCGGAGCCTGGTATCCCGGCTCCTGAGGATCGAGGGCGTCTTTGCTGAGTAGGACACATATGGTAGGAATGTTTCTCTTCACTGTCAAGGCATCGAGGCCTGCCTCAGGCACAATGGGTTCCCAGATCTCTTCGATCTGTTTGAAGAGCACTTTGGTGATCTGGTGCAGCTCTTTGAGCCTTCGTTTCATGATTTCCACACAGGTAATGGTCTTGCTGACGGCTTTGCCTGAGCCAGTGAAAAGGATCTGCCTCACCGAGTCCAGCTCCATCTTGCCGATGGCATAGCCCATCAGATTTTTGATTTTGCTCCCATCCTTCACTTTCATTTCGATAATATCAGGGGGTAGGTTGGTGAAAGGAAGAGGACACGGTTTCTCCACAATTTTGGTCTTCTTATAATTCTCCATTCTGCAGTGCTGAAAAGGAAAACGGATCCATTAACATAAACTCTTGCTATAATTGCTGCACAAAGAAACTCTCACAATTAGTGACAACCTTTCCTCCAGATGGCACTCTGAGGCACTGGAGTTGGGGATCCTGAGAAGGCGTATCCAAAAGATCAGCAAGAATGCCCTACTCATGCTGAAGAGTCATTTGTGTCCCAGTCTTCCTCAGCATGTAACTACAGCATGAACACTGCCACAGGGCAGCCTGGGCCCCAACAGGCAGTTGGGGAAAGGAACACAGGGCTGGTTACTAAGCAGGATGAAATGAAAAATACAGGCTGCATCTCAGGGAAAAACAGAGAATAAATGGGTAAGCTGAGGTTATTTGGAACAGAAGCCAAGGGGATGCTGACCACAGCTGCACCCCATGAGCTGCACCGGAATGTGCACATGATGAAGCCAGGCACAGCTCACCTGCAGCAGCTGGGGTATGTTACGGAATTTTCAGAGTTGGAAGGGACCTCTAGAGATCATCTAGTCCAACTACAGAAACAGGCTCGTGGCTCTGAGCTGCACAATGGGCCAGCCTATGCGAAAGGCCAGAGACTGGATGCTTCATAAAACACTGCAGGTCGCAGGGGAGACAGCAAGTCAGGGGTTGCAGGCAGGAGACACATGACCAGCAAGAAGCAGGACAACAATAAGGCACAAGATGAACAAACAAAGGGCTCTCTGAGGAAAGAAAGGCGCAGTCTCATAGCTCCCCTCTCTGCCAAGGCAGGGTCCCTCTACTGGCACCCTGACCAAGGCCCCCCCAATCTGTGTAGAGCACCCCCTCCCCACCACAAAAAGCCCAAGGTGCCAAGGCATGCAGCACTAAGGCTCTTATCTGGGGGCTTGTGATCCTTGTTTCACCCAGACCCAGCACCTTGCACCCCACCCCTATGAAGGCAGGGCAGGTCAATGCCCCCCTCTCTGTATCTAGGAATCACGTCCCTCCCAGGAAGCCCTCCTCCCTAGCACGGCAGCAGGCCGCCATCGGTGCCGCTCTGCTGGGGAAGAGCAGCGCCGGGCCCTGCGATGGGGCCGACGACACCGCTGCTACGGAGAGAGGGGCGGGGGGGAGGCGGAATACGGGCTGCCAGAGAATGGCGGGGAAGGTCGGGCTTCCCTGTAGGAAGGCCAACCCACTGTCGGAGGCCCCCGACCAGGGCGAGCGAGCGGGCCCGGCGAAGCCACTGCAGTGGGGATGGCGGGGGGGGCAGGCGAGGCTGGTGCCACAGGTCGCTGGGAAAGGCCAGGCCGCCGCGGCAGGAAACGGACGGCGGCGAGGGGGGAAGGACAGGCGCCGGCTACCGGGGGAGGAGGGAAGCCAAGTGGCTTCCACAGGGGCCTGAGGGGAGGCCAGGCCGCTGCCGCGGGGGATGGGGGGGCACAGGCCCCACTTCGAGTGCCTGTGGGGAGGCCAGGCGCCGCTGNACCACAAGATGGCGGCCGGCGCCGGGCGCGCGCCGGCTCAAGCGGAAGGAGAGGGGCGGAGCGCCGGGGCCCCGCCCGGCTGTGACGTCATGGCGGCGAGCCCGCCGGCTGCCGGCGCGCCGCTGGCGCCTCCGCGCGCGCACTCACGCAAAGGCGGTGCGTCAGCGCGTCCGCCCGTGGGGGAAGGGGGTTGTTGGGGGGGACGCGAAGCAGTCCCACCGGCTTCGCGCCGTTACCCGCGCGGGGGCAGGAGGAGAGGAGGAGCCGCCGCCGCCCCCTCCCGGCGCAGGGAGCGGAGACGGGAAAAGCCCCGTCAGGCCGCAGCGAGCGGGGACGAACGGCAGGAAAAGGCGGGAGGTGGGGGGGTAGGGGGTGTACCTGCCCCCGGCCCGAGGCCGAGCGAAGCCACCCACCGTCGAGGCCTCCGGGGAGGGACAGTCAGTGCCACGGCGGGGAGGAAAGAAGAGAACCCAGTCAGCGTTTCAGGGCTTTACTATGGTCCACAGTAAGAGCAGAGAGGGATTTTTAAATACGTCACAAACCCAAACACATGACAGGGAAGTGCAAGATTTGCGAACAGTGGCATATTAAGGAGTAGTGTGGCTTCGATGCGGGGCTGACGCAGCTCAGCCGCGGAGCCAGGGTGAGCCTGGGGTGTCGCTCGCAGCGTGCTCATGCCCAGGGGGAAGATGGTGAGATGACGGGGCGCAAGCCGTGCTGCAGCCGCTCCAGAGCGACCCAAGGCCAGCAGGGCCCCTGGGGTTCTCCGCACTGCCAGCTCCGCCATCACTCTGCCGCCGGTTTCGCTTCCTTGGCCGTTTCCAGCCGTGTCAGTATTTCATTCCACTGGACAAACTGCTTGGAGAGAAGCAGGGTCTGGACACGACTCTTAAGGAAAGAGGTGTGGAAACTGCAGGGAAGAAGCCAAGGTGAGAGTGCCCCGGCTTGGGAGACGAAGGCTGTGGAAAGCCTGCACAGATTCAAACCATCCAGGCGCTGAGCCACTGCACAGCACCAAACACCGACGGGAGTCCAGGAACCACTTCCCAATGCTGCATGGCACTGCGTTTCAACAGGCTTCCTACAGAAAGAGCAGACCTTCCCTACCTGCTGTGGTTTTAGGATATGTCTCAGCACTGGGATCCTACATGGCCAGAATTAGCCGCTGTTTGGCTCAGGTGGGTTGCAGGGACCAGCAGTCACCTGACAGAGATGGCAATGTGCCACCGGCCAGCGCGAGCTCTGCACCAGCACCTTTGTGCCGAGCTGCACTGTGAGTGGATCCAGCACAGGGGCTGTGGCTGGCAGGTGGCACCCTGCTCTTCCCATCTCAGAGAGATGGGAAGTTCTGGCCCTCTCTGCTCCTGAGAGGAGTGTGACAGGGACACAGGTGTCACCACGACAGAAAGGGCACTAGCCACAAAACCCAGGGCTGGGGACCACCTGCTTCCAACCATATCTGGTGGGGAATGGCAGCCCAGGAAACAGGTGGACAGTTCAGTTGTGTCAGGCCCAAGGCTCAAAGGATACCATTTTGTTGTAATCTTCAAGGAGTGTCTTGACACTGTCGGTGAGATCCTGACGCTGTTCCTGCAAAGAGGGGAGCCACAGTGAGCAAGCAATGAATCGGCACCCGTGCTTTGCTTGCCCCAGAATATAAAGTCACAGCAAAATGCTGGAAGGGGGCATTATGTGCTGCCCAGGCAATTCATCAGCTCCAGGAGCACTCAAAGACAAGGAGATGGTTATCAACAGTCTTCAGAGACTGGGATACTGGAAGACTGCAACACTTTACATCAGTGTCCCAGTGAGAAGCAGAATGCCAGTTGGTTAAACCCACCACCGCTTATTAAATGTCACTCAACCCTCTATTTCAAACAGGCTTGTGGCAGGCAAAGCGCTTTTCCAGTTCAGACTCAATTGTCAGAAATCCTGGCTAGTTTCCACCCCCACACCCTCTCCCCAAGCACATCTTTAAAACTGCAGCATGAATATCCCGGACAAGATGCAAAAATAAACCTGCCATAAATAAGCAATTCAAGCAATTGCAAATACAGGGCTGTCAGTACAGCCACTGTCAAACTGTTCCTCCTCCCTGCTAGTCAAGACTGGCAAGACCATTCACGCTACCTGCTGCTGTATGTGGATTTGAGAGAGTCGCTGTAGTTTGGCTGCATGGTCAGGAACCGCTGAAAACACAGAAGAGAAATCCATTTTGGGTTACATCACGTGGGATTAGTTACCAAAATAAAGACTATTCCTTCTCCACAAGGACATCACAGCAGAACTCCGCTAACTGAATGCAAGCACCACAAACACACCTTTTTATACCATACAAAACCCCTAGCTACCCTGTATATTACATACCAAGTTTATTTGCTAACTGCTTCTGGATGGCATGAGTTAGGGGATGCCTGCAGTGAGAACTACATCAGAGTAAACTACTTGGATGAACATTAGGGCAAGTGATTAAAAAGGCATCTCTTGATGCCAGGNGCTGGCGCCTCCGCGCGCGCACTCACGCAAAGGCGGTGCGTCAGCGCGTCCGCCCGTGGGGGAAGGGGGTTGTTGGGGGGGACGCGAAGCAGTTCCACCGGCTTCGCGCCGTTACCCGCGCGGGGGCAGGAGGAGAGGAGGAGCCGCCGCCGCCCCCTCCCGGCGCAGGGAGCGGAGACGGGAAAAGCCCCGTCAGGCCGCAGCGAGCGGGGACGAACGGCAGGAAAAGGCGGGAGGTGGGGGGGTAGGGGGTGTACCTGCCCCCGGCCCGAGGCCGAGCGAAGCCACCCACCGTCGAGGCCTCCGGGGAGGGACAGTCAGTGCCACGGCGGGGAGGAAAGAAGAGAACCCAGTCAGCGTTTCAGGGCTTTACTATGGTCCACAGTAAGAGCAGAGAGGGATTTTTAAATACGTCACAAACCCAAACACATGACAGGGAAGTGCAAGATTTGCGAACAGTGGCATATTAAGGAGTAGTGTGGCTTCGATGCGGGGCTGACGCAGCTCAGCCGCGGAGCCAGGGTGAGCCTGGGGTGTCGCTCGCAGCGTGCTCATGCCCAGGGGGAAGATGGTGAGATGACGGGGCGCAAGCCGTGCTGCAGCCGCTCCAGAGCGACCCAAGGCCAGCAGGGCCCCTGGGGTTCTCCGCACTGCCAGCTCCGCCATCACTCTGCCGCCGGTTTCGCTTCCTTGGCCGTTTCCAGCCGTGTCAGTATTTCATTCCACTGGACAAACTGCTTGGAGAGAAGCAGGGTCTGGACACGACTCTTAAGGAAAGAGGTGTGGAAACTGCAGGGAAGAAGCCAAGGTGAGAGTGCCCCGGCTTGGGAGACGAAGGCTGTGGAAAGCCTGCACAGATTCAAACCATCCAGGCGCTGAGCCACTGCACAGCACCAAACACCGACGGGAGTCCAGGAACCACTTCCCAATGCTGCATGGCACTGCGTTTCAACAGGCTTCCTACAGAAAGAGCAGACCTTCCCTACCTGCTGTGGTTTTAGGATATGTCTCAGCACTGGGATCCTACATGGCCAGAATTAGCCGCTGTTTGGCTCAGGTGGGTTGCAGGGACCAGCAGTCACCTGACAGAGATGGCAATGTGCCACCGGCCAGCGCGAGCTCTGCACCAGCACCTTTGTGCCGAGCTGCACTGTGAGTGGATCCAGCACAGGGGCTGTGGCTGGCAGGTGGCACCCTGCTCTTCCCATCTCAGAGAGATGGGAAGTTCTGGCCCTCTCTGCTCCTGAGAGGAGTGTGACAGGGACACAGGTGTCACCACGACAGAAAGGGCACTAGCCACAAAACCCAGGGCTGGGGACCACCTGCTTCCAACCATATCTGGTGGGGAATGGCAGCCCAGGAAACAGGTGGACAGTTCAGTTGTGTCAGGCCCAAGGCTCAAAGGATACCATTTTGTTGTAATCTTCAAGGAGTGTCTTGACACTGTCGGTGAGATCCTGACGCTGTTCCTGCAAAGAGGGGAGCCACAGTGAGCAAGCAATGAATCGGCACCCGTGCTTTGCTTGCCCCAGAATATAAAGTCACAGCAAAATGCTGGAAGGGGGCATTATGTGCTGCCCAGGCAATTCATCAGCTCCAGGAGCACTCAAAGACAAGGAGATGGTTATCAACAGTCTTCAGAGACTGGGATACTGGAAGACTGCAACACTTTACATCAGTGTCCCAGTGAGAAGCAGAATGCCAGTTGGTTAAACCCACCACCGCTTATTAAATGTCACTCAACCCTCTATTTCAAACAGGCTTGTGGCAGGCAAAGCGCTTTTCCAGTTCAGACTCAATTGTCAGAAATCCTGGCTAGTTTCCACCCCCACACCCTCTCCCCAAGCACATCTTTAAAACTGCAGCATGAATATCCCGGACAAGATGCAAAAATAAACCTGCCATAAATAAGCAATTCAAGCAATTGCAAATACAGGGCTGTCAGTACAGCCACTGTCAAACTGTTCCTCCTCCCTGCTAGTCAAGACTGGCAAGACCATTCACGCTACCTGCTGCTGTATGTGGATTTGAGAGAGTCGCTGTAGTTTGGCTGCATGGTCAGGAACCGCTGAAAACACAGAAGAGAAATCCATTTTGGGTTACATCACGTGGGATTAGTTACCAAAATAAAGACTATTCCTTCTCCACAAGGACATCACAGCAGAACTCCGCTAACTGAATGCAAGCACCACAAACACACCTTTTTATACCATACAAAACCCCTAGCTACCCTGTATATTACATACCAAGTTTATTTGCTAACTGCTTCTGGATGGCATGAGTTAGGGGATGCCTGCAGTGAGAACTACATCAGAGTAAACTACTTGGATGAACATTAGGGCAAGTGATTAAAAAGGCATCTCTTGATGCCAGGAGCAGGGCCATTCTGGACATAAAAGAGCTCACAGGCAGGAGTGGCTCCACAGCCTGGTGACTGTACACAGCACTCAGCCACATCGCTCCACCCTCTCTGCCAAGCTGCTGTCTCTAACCTGCTTCCTAACCTACTCCATCACATCCTTGACCTTGCATGGGATGTTAGAGCAGCATGAAGGAGGAGCAGACATACTTTGTGCCTACTTTACTCACACCAGGTTGTGTGCTTAGCTGTCCTCAAGTATGAGGCTCAAGGAAAAAAAAACAATGGGATAGGCAACAGCTTTGGGGGTAGCATATGCAGCTCAAACTTGCAGAAGAACATGCATACCTTGGATACTGGCACTGTCCAAGATGGGCTGGAGGTTGTTCACCTGCTCCAGAAGGGCTGCTCGGGAAGGAATAACCTCCTCCTCTGGTTGGGGAGGGACAAGAAGCAACATCAGTAAATGCAAGAGACTGCTTTGGCTTTTCACAAATATTGATGACATAACTTTTCCATCTGGTCTAGCTGTACAGAAAGGGGCTTGTTTATGATTTTGGTTAGACTTTTGTGTTGCTCATCCCCGGACTTTGGTTCCCACCAATTTAAGGCAGGATAATCTCCACCAAGTTCCATTCACAGACTATACCAACACAAGGCTGAACCACATTCTTTGGGGCAAAAGAGAACAAGGCTAGAAGGTGTTTAGAATACATGCAAAGGTCTTCCATTTTTGTCACAGCCTACAGAGTACTGGAAGTTGAGTGAGGTAAACTGTTCTAGCTCCAGTTTTTCTTGTCAACCCTTTATTAATTCAGATTTGAACAGATACTAAATAATTCTAAACCCGATACTAAAAACACTAAAAAGATCAGAACTGACAAAACTGCAGCACGGATGCACACAAGGGAGCAAGCAGTAAGGGTGACAGACATCCTTGTACAAACCATCTCTCTGAGAGCTCCAAAGAGGGTGCCTTGCCAGATCTTTCCAACTAAAGAAATCCCTCCCAATCCAGCTTAGGTAAAAGACAACTTTTGCAGTGCTAAAACACCTCCCCTGTCTCCTCTCATTTCATGCCATACCTGCCAAGATGAACTGCAGCTTCATGGCATCTGGAACAGCCATCCTATCGATGTACTGAGGGTCGAGGTATTTTATTACATCTTCAACTAGAGTGAAAAATAGGTTTGGAGGCAAAAAGTAGGAGAGGTGTTATTGCATTAACCAGTGCAATTTTCCCCCATGCTATACATCAGGTTACTTTGTAAACACTGCCCACTTAGGGTCAGTTTTTTTCAGATTCATGAATTTCTATACCACTTGAAAATATGTGAATTTGGAGCAATGGGACCAAGAACTGACAAATGCCTCAAGCCAAACAACTGCTTCATTACAGACAACCACAACACTTGCTTTTTACTTGGATAATGGTATTAAAAGTGAGTGAAATCTGCTTCTTCCTGCCCTCAAAACAAAACTACCCAATAGCCCTCAATCCTGGTCTTTAAAATCATCTATAAATACACCATTTAAATTTTTATACTGAACAGCCACTGCAGCCTTGGACCACAACAACCCTCCCTACACAGCCTGCTCCTTCTGTGATACCAGACAGCAAAACTTGGCCAAGAGGCAGCTTTGCAGGACAAAGCAGCACTACGGTGCCTGCTTCTGATATCCCCCAGTTCAGAGGCGGCTCCCCAGATCCGTCCACCAGTAGCTGCCTGTGATCCTTACTACTCCCACCACAGACACAGGAAAGAGTTGCTCTAGCGTGCCCAAGAAGTCCAAGCGTGCAAGAAGTCATTTCAGGAGCTCCAACAACCCTCAAGGGCTGTATTTCAGGCAGAGCAAATTACTGCAGTGATATAGGTGGACATCAATCAAACAACAGGCTGTAGTGGCCCATTTCCCACTCTCAACAGCTGAGTGGGAGAATCGCGAGTAGAAAGACCTCACTCAGTTACTGATTTCTCTGCCAAATATGCAAAACAGGAGCCCAAAATGAAAAGGCATCACACGGGGAGGGGGGGAGTTTTTGTTTAGAGGAGCAATTTTTCGAGCTCCCCCAGTCCCCCCGGAGGCCGCTCACTTTTCTTAAACAGGATTTTGATCCTCTCCCTCTTGCCGGCGATGTTGCTCAGCGCCACCTGCACCTTCACCAGGTCGTCCGCCACCTGCAGAGACAGAGAGGAAGGGGACGGGCCTGTCAGACCCCGCCAGGCCGGGGCCTGGCCCCAGGGGGAGGCCGGGCCGGGTCCCCGGGCGGCGGTGCGGGGAGGGGCACACAGAGGCCGCCCCCCCGGTCGCTGCGGACCCCTCCCCTCCTCGGCACCTTCTGCGGCCCGCAGGCCCCGTCGCCGAAGCCGACGCGCTGCTCCAGCTCCTCCAACCGCCATTGCAGCCTCCTCAGCTCCACCGCCCCCGCCGCCATCTTGCCGCCGGCCGGAAGTAGGCGCGCGCCGCTTCCGGCCCGCCCCTCCCCGTTGCCATGGCGGCGCGTTGCTAGGGGCCGCCGTTGCCGTGGAGACGGAGCTCGCCCCGGGGCGG
>VUYV01000015.1:958334-993281 GCA_008711295.1 Anarhynchus alexandrinus | reverse complement strand
GAAGCGGCGGGGGGGGAGGGGGGTGGGGAGGTGCGAAGCCCCTCTCAGAGGCAAGGAGGGGAGGCGGCAGGCGGTCGATGGTGATTTGCACTGCAGAGGGAGGCGTGCAGGCCTCCCGCCACCCGGGCGGTCGATCGGCGCTTCGTTCCGGCGTGGTCCTCCAGGAAAGAGGCGTTTGGATGTATTAAAAGAAATTGATATAGCGATCTGTGGGCCGCGCGGATGCGGGGCCTTTGAAATCCAGGAGGCTGCCGCGGGCTTTCCCCCAGGCCTCAGCCTGCCCTGGTTCACCTTTCTCCTATCGACCAATGCAGGTGACGCTCACTGAAAAACGAGACGCTAATGAATGCAGCAGCCAACCCCAGCCCCACCGCTGCCTGCAACTGGCACTCGCAATTACAGGGATCTCTCAAAGGGATGAGATGGATTCATGGTAGCAGCATCCGCCACAGAGAAAAGTCCAGAGACTTTCCAAACCAGAGAGGGAGAAGGTCAGGAGCCTCCAAAGCACCTTCAGATGCTCCCTGCACCCCAGGGCTCAGCCTGCTGCTGCCCTGTTGTGCCCACGTAGCCTCAGCAGTGCCAGAGCTGCCCCAGGCTGGAGGGCCGTCCCTGCCCCTCGCCAACTCTGAGCATGGGGCTGGGTGTTGCACCGCCATGCCCCAGGCACCAGGGAACACCCGGTCAAGGTCCCAAACCAGGCTCTTAGGTCAAAACCATCTGCTAATAGCCAGTACTTTGTTAGCATGGCTGGCAATGCAGGCTGAATCACTTTGGGGATCCTACCAGTGCCCTTTGCCAAGACCAAAACCCACTGTGCCCTGAAAAATCTTTGACCTTATAGACGTGTTCCTACAGGGAGCTGTACACGGCTGCCAGGCTGTAGGAGGGAGCTGTGGGGTGGCCCAGTGCCCCAAGAACCCCTATGGCCCCCCACATCTCCCTGGAGGAGCTGTGCAGAGCACTCGGGCAGGAGGAGCAGGCTGAGGCTCTGTGTGTTCTTCCTTTTTTCCCAGGGATCGATAGCTGGGCTGTGGAAGAGGGATCTTCAGAGGGGAAGAGCTGTGCTTTGTTCCACAAAGGCAACAATTAGAAATGGCTTCATTAGCAGAAGTGGCTGGGGGCTGCAGAGGGAGCTGGGGGCTATGCATACAGTGCTGGTCTGTGTTTAGAGGGTATAATGACTTTACTGTGGCCTGTGCTCCGCATGATGGGAAATGCCCACAAATACACAAATATCCGTGCTAGAGGGTCACAGATCACCCACTTCCCCAGGGTGAGAAATTCAGTCAGTCCTGGGACTCAAGCACTGTGGGGCTTTGGGATGGGAGGGCATCCACCCTTTAGAGTCCCATTCAGCCTGCAAGCCTTGGAACAGGGCTGAAGGCACAGCACTGGCTGCCCACAGCCCAGCACAGCGCACAGCAAATCTGACCCCTGCTCCTTGGGGCTGAGAGGAGGGCTCCAACCCCCTGCCCATCCCTGGGGCCTGCAGTGGCACACTGATGCCGTGGCCACCTGGCCCCCAGCCAGGTGCTGAGGCTGTATCCAGTGCTCCTCCTGCTAGGCTGGATCGTCCCCGCATCCTCTGTCTCCGCCCTCCCGCTCAATTACAGTCCCTGCGGGATGCGGGAAGCGGGCATCGATCAGGGCTGGTTACTCAGGTGACAGCAGCTGTGTCCCCAAGCCCCCCAGGGAGCATGGCAACACACACCACCCCCTGAGCTGCGTAACGAGTGGGGACACGAGCCCGTGTGTGCCCTCCTGGCTCCCCAGGGCCCAGGCGCTCAATGGGCTGCGACCAGCGCTGCCTGGCAGTGACAGGGGACACGAGACCCCAATTAAGGTTGCATCGATCCCACTCCGGCTCTGCCTGGTGGGCTCTGCCAGGCTGTGCCGTGGCTGCAGGAGTTCTGTGCTGGGGCTCAGCTGTCTCCCATCCTGGCACCCTTACCCCAGAGCAAACACCCCGGGACCATCTTGCAGTCTGGGGCACACACAGACATACTGACACACGTACACGCGAGGGAAAGTCTACTGCAGCCTGGTGCGTACACACACACTCTCGCACACACCTACGCACACCCCACCCCCCAACTCACACCTTCACAGTCCCCCTCACCCTCATACCCACCTACAGGGCTCCTCTGGAGTAACCGGCCCGGGGCAGCCCTTGGGTCCTCTGCATGGGTCCCATGTCCCCGGCATGTCCCCCCGTGTCCCCTCCTGTGCCCCCCCCTGTGCCCCCCCCGCCGTGTCCCTGCCCCGAGGCCGGGTCCGGGGCGGGCAGCGCCGCTGCAGCACCCTGGACAGCGCCCGCGCCGCTGGGGCAGGGGGCTCCGGGCGGGGGCTGTCCCCGGGGGCCTGGGGGTGTCCCCAGGGGCTACCTCTGAAACAGGAGGTTCTGTCCCCTTGGGTGCCAGGGACCTGGCTTCATGGATGCCAGGGGTGGGCCTGTCCTCATGGCTGCCGTTGCCAGGGGTGTCTGTCCCCATGGGAGCCCCCTGTGCCTCTTCACATGTGTGGGTGGCTGCATGTGTGTGCAAGTGCATGTGCACGTGTGAGCATGTGCGTTCACACACATATGGGCAAGTGTGACTGTGTGTGAGTGTGCATGCTTTAGTGCATGCCACTGACCTTCTGCGAGCGAGCACAAGTGGTCTGTGCATATATGTGGTGACTTATCTGCCTGCACATCTCTGTGCTTTCCCACGTGCACCCATATATGCATCCATAAGCACCCATGTGTGTGCCTGTGTCTCCCATTCAGCCCCAGCTGGGTCACCCCCATGACCAGGTGCTAGGCTGGCCCAGCACTGCTTGGGTCTTGCCTGGTGCAACCTCCATGGCCATGGCCTTAGCAGCCCCACAGACATGCCCCTTGCCCAGCACAGGCAGCTTGACGAGGTCCCCCACCCATGAGTGAGCTGCCGCTGGGCAGCTTGTGGGGCCAAGCAGCCCCACGGACCAGCTGGCAGGGCTGGATTTGGTGCCCAATCTGATTCAGCCCATGCTTGAGGGCTCTGATGGGTACAGGGCAACTGTTTGCACTCCAGAGCCCTCAGAAGCTGAGGAAACCCTGTGCTGGAGACAAAGGTGAGGCTGGCTGTCAAACCTCAGGCACTGCAGCTGCTGCACCAGGGTGTCGCAGGTTGTGGGGGTGTCTTGCAACCCCAAACTATCCCCAGCCTGGGCACTGGAGCTTGGTGGGTTGGCACCATGTCACACATACCACCCTTCACAGTGGTTTGGTTCAGCAGTTCATTTTCTTTAATAGATACACAGAGTGGTGTGGCCATGGTGGGAGTGCAGGGGGGAGCCTGGTGGTACCAAACCATGACCCCTGGCGCTGAGGTAGAGGCGAGCGTGGCTCCACATTCGCCTGCTTTGGCACCCAGGGGTGCAAGCGGGTGGGGGAGGCGCCCACCTGGCCCCAACGAGGTAGTTTGGAGTGGCTGGTGCAGTGGTCTCCATCTCTCTGTGCACCCCAGCTGGGGACCCCAGCATTCAGGGGGTATTTGGTGGTGGGGGACACTGCTGGGCCTCCCTGCCCTGACCCCACCAACAAGCTCCTCCCAGTGCACAAGCCCCACCCTGATATTAGGCCCCACCCCCACCTTACCCCAATATGCTCCACCCCCACCTAACAACCCATCACATCTCACCCCCACCAGTCCCACCAATATCCCCAGAATCTGCCCCGCAGTGTGATCCCCCTGAGTTGACGACGTGGGAGGCTGAGGTGCCACCACCTTGGGGTGGCCAGGGGCACCCAGGACCCTGGGGGTGTCTCAGGGCGGGGGCAGCAAGCACAAGCAGCACGGTAGGACTGTGTCAAGGGGTCTGCAGTGGGTAGGGGGTGCACCAGGCTGGAGGGCCAGTGTATAGGGGCTGCAGTGTATAGGGGCTACAGTGTATAGGAACTGCGGTGTTTACACTGAGGGTGTGCTCAGGTGATGTAATGCCAGTGCCAAGGGTGTGTATAGGGTGATGCAGTGTGTGCACTACGGGTGTGTATAGGGGAGGCAGTGTGTAGGGGATGCAGTGTGTGCATTGAGAGTGTGTATAAGTAACCAAGTATGCATAGAGATATGTATAGGTGAGACAGTACGTAAGAGATGCAGTGTGTGCATCAAGTGTGGCAATGTGTGGAATGAGTGGCATCCTCAGGGGTCACTACCAGCACTAGTGCTGTTTAACATCTTTGTTGGCAACGTGGACAGTGGGATCAAATGCACCCTCAAAAGGTTTGCTGGCGACACCAAGCTGTGTGGTGCAGTCAACATGCTGGAGGGAAGGGATGCCATCCAGAAGGACCTGGACAGGCTGGAGAGGTGGGTCCGTGCGAACCTCATGAAGTCCAACAAGGCCAAGTGCAATGTCCTGCATGTGGGTTGGGGCAATCCCAAGCACAAATACAGGCTGGGTGGAGAATGGATCAAGAGCAGCTCTGAGGAGAGGGACATGGGGGTGTTGGCAGATGAGAAGCTCAACATGACCTGGTAATATGTGCTCACAGCCCAGAAAGCCAACTGCATCCTGGGCTGCATCAGAAGTAGTATTGCCAGCAAGTTGAGGGAGGTGATTCTGCCCCTCTGCTCCACTCTTGTGAGACCCCACCTGGAGTCCTGCATCCAGCTCTGGAGCCCGCAACACAGGAAGGACACAGACGTCTTGGAGTGAGTCCAGAGGAGGGCCATGAAGATGATCAGAGGGCTGGAGCACCTCTGCTATGAAGGCAGGCTGAGAGAGTTAGGGTTGTTCAGCCTGGAGAAGGATCCAGGGAGACCTTCTAGCAGCCTTCCAATACTTAAATGGGGCCTACAGGAAAGCTGGGGAGGGACTCTTTATCAGGGAGTGTAGCTATAGGATGAAGGGTAACAGATTTAAACTGAAAGAGGGTAGATTTGGATTCTATGTGGAGGCTGCAGTGTGTGCACTGAGGTGTGTGTAGGGGATGCAGCATGCGGGGCCTAGGGCTGCCCCAGGCAGCAGGGCAGGCAGGAGCTGTATGAGTGGGGTCACCTGGGGGCAGCGCCTGGGAAGGACGGTGTGTATGTTGGGGGGGCACACATGGAGAAGGGGTCCCACACACAGGGGTAAGGGACAAAAGGGGCCATGTGACCACTCACAGCCTTACATGGACGCAGCTCAGTATTGCAGCAAGAGGCACCTTTGGGTCCCCCATCCCGCCTTGGTGGCTCAGCTGGTTCCTGCAGCTGAGCACCCCAGGCCCTGGGGACCCTCAGCTGCTTTCGGGGGGGGAGCGTGTCCCCTATGGCAAGGTGCCGGAAGGAGTGTGGCTGTGCGAGGAGGGTTGGAGCAGCAGGTTTGGGGCAGGCACTGGGATCGGCTGGCTCTGGATACTCCCTCCACCAGGTGCTGGGGGTGCCTGGGGCCGGTGGGCAAACAGGACACCTGGGGAGCAAGAGCAAGCGGGTTAGGGCAAGCCCAGGTTTGGGGGCTGTGCATGCCAGCACCCCAAAGGAGCCTCTGCTCCAGCAAAGCACCCCAACACCTTCCCCTGCGCCCAACACCGTGCTCTGCCAACCCCCACACCCATCCAGAGACCCTCTGGGCACACCAGCGTTGGGGTGACCCCAAATCCAATCCCTGCCTGTAGGACACCATGGTGGGGGATGACCCCAGGTGCCTTTTTGCACTTCTCAGCCCAAGCCCATCCATCTGTCCATCCATCCATCCCCCACTTTGGCCCTTCATTGCTAGCTCCTGCTGGGGGACAATTTCCAGCTTTGCTGACCCCCTCCCTCTCCTGCCCCCTCTCCCCAGGCCCTGCCACTTCATTACGATGGATTTTATAGTAAAGACATCAGATTGAAGGAAGGACTTGCTGGCCAGGCAGTGGCTATAAGTTATTGGATTTCCCGGACGCAATTACACAGGCCAAGCGGCCCTTCTATTTACCTGCGTAGACAACTCCATTTATTTCTATTGACATGTTGATACTGCTAATGCCGTTGGTGGACAGGTTCAATGCGGTCTCCTGTCTGTCATCTGGGGAAAGGAAATACCAATATGAGCGTTAACAGAAACAGAAACAAGAACCTGCCCGAGAGAGAGAAGCGGGGTTCCAGCCTCTCCGGGCATCCATGCTCTTCTCCAGTTGGTGATGCTCCCTCCCGAGGTGCCAGGGGATGGGGTGACCCAAGCTTAGGTATTGCATCCTGCTACCTCGGTTGGAGATCTTGATGTTCATGGGGAACTGGGAGGCCACGGCCAGGAAGTTGTTCTGCAGTGTGTGTTGCACCAGCTGCTGCTGCTTCACCCCTGCCAGGGCCACTTTCTTCTCTGGGGGCTCCCCCATCTCCAGCTTCCCCCGCAGCTGCTCCAGCACCACTGCTTGTGAGGTGGCTGCTGCTTGGGCCGCTGTGAGGTGGTGGCCAGCGAGTCCCACTGGGATAGCGATGTGTCCCGGCACTGCTGTTGCCAGCATGCTGTCCTCTGCAATGACTGAGAGAGCTCAGTGGGTCCCCCCCTCACCACCCCATCTCACCATCCCCAGCATTTGGACCACCTCAATCCCAGTAGCATGGGGCAGGGAGGGCCACCACCCCCAGCATTTTGGCTTGGTCCTCATCCAAACCCGGGAGAAATAAACCTTCCTCAGTCCCAGAGAAGGACTTAAAGGACAAAATTGTTCATATTTTCCCCAAGCAAAAAGGGCAAGAGCAAACAGGGAACATCCCTGCTGCCAGAGTAATATCCATCCCAGGGGAGAGATGCCTGCCACGGGGCAGACATGGTCCTCACCCACCTTTCTTAACAGCATGCACTTGGCTGAGCTGGCTGCAGGTGTGCGTGGAGATGCCAAGAGCCGGCAGAGGCATTCTGGGGGAGCCCAGCAGGGTTGGGGTGCTGGCTGGTGAGTAGTTCAAGGACGACGTGCCAAAAGTCTGCCTCCGTCCCTCCCGACGGTTGCTATCAATAGCTGCTTGGAGCTCCCTGGGAGAGCTGAAAGCCCGCTTCTCACATTCGTAGGGATACAGGTACTTCATGTATCTGGGCAGGGAGAGAGCCAGGATGAGACCCAGCATCACGCACCTCCCAGCCAGCCCTGTGCTGAGTGGGAACAAGGGTGGGGATGGCACCTGGGAAGGGGCAGAGTCCTCCATCCCCCTTTGGGGCACCTCATGCCGCATGCCAGTGGGGGCTCTGGAACACCCAAGCCAGTGGGTGCCCCCCACCTGTTGTCATTGCCAGGCACTCACTGCGTGCGGAGGGTGAAGGCAGCGCTGGTGATGGAGGTAGGTAGGTTGAGGCCCTTTGTGATCTCCCGCCAGATCTTCTTGTTGATGACTTCGACCAGGCCACCCTTGTCCGTCACCAGTTGGTACAGCGTGTACAGGTCCAGCACTTGCTTGGCCATGATGGGGATGCGGTTCACAGGTGTCCCTTCCAGCCGCGCACGGAGGGGAGAGAAAAGGGTGTGGGGTGAGCCCAGGGGGACTCTCACTCCCTGGGGACACAGCCCCCAGCTTGTTCCCACTGCCACCACAGGTACCAGCTGCCTCCTGAGGGGAAGACACATCTCTGTGCCCAGGTGAGCACTCATGGGCACAGGGGGTGCAGGCAGGACCCCAGGGTGCCTGGGAGAGCAGCACCGTGCCCATGAGCGGCACAGATCCTGACATGCTGGCATAGGGTCCCCATCAATGGAGATGTTGGTGGGGCTGGGTATGCTCTCAGCTGGGATGTGGGGGCACAGTGGGATGGGCAAAGGGCCTCCTCCAGAGCCCCTTAGAGAGGGTCGTCTCCCCACAACTCTTAGTGCTCCCTATAGACCATTTCCCTCCTAAACCTCTCAGAGCATCCTAGAAGGACTCTCTCTGTAAGCCCCTTTCAGAGCCCCAAAAAGAGATTTACCCCCCTAAACATTACAGAAGGACTCACCCTGTAACCCTTTTTGAAGAAGGATGCCTCCCATAACCCTTCTGGAGGGACTTAGCCTAAAACCTCACAATGGAGATGTTCTGTCTCCTAAAAGTCGCCCTCAGAGCCCCATAGAGAGGGATGTCCCTGTGAGTCCCTGGAGAGACTCCCCACACCACAGATCCTCCCAGCAGCCCCTGACTGCTTAAAGGCCTTCAGTGCCCCCTCACCAAGAGACCTGACCCCAAATCCCCAAGTGCTCCCAGTAGGGACCCTGACCCCTGGTCCCCCAGCACTACCCCCTACACTGAGGCCATGGGGCAAGGGGACATGGGGTCGCCAGGGCTCTGTGAGCCCAGCATGGACTAGCATGGTCCCCACAGCCACAGGCTCTGCTTACAACCCCCTTCCCACTTTCCCAGGACACTCAAATAGCCCCACAGCCTTGCTCTGCCCCATGGCACCTTGGAGCAATGGTCCAGGCAGTGGCTGGGGGCTGCAGTAGGGCAGAGGAGTGATGAGCATCCCATCTCACCCCGTCCCATCCTGTTCTATCCCATCTCACCCATATTTATTCCTCCTGCAGGGTGGTGGGGCACAGGCGCTATCGGAAAGCCATCCATTTGGCTGGGGGAGGCTGTCACGGCCGCGCTCCGCACCTCAAACAAAGCCGTCACTCACCGCCATCCTCTAGCATCCCTAATTTATGGCCCCGATATTGGCTCGGCTTCTTCACATAAGCCTGAAAAATGAGCTCTTTTTATTCCTTTACTGAGTTCATTTAACTTTTTTTTTGTGTCTGTGTTGTTCGCCTGGTCAGGAAGGGGGGGAGAGGAGTTTATCCTCCTGGGAAAATGGCAGAGATATCGACTCGGTATCTGCTGGAGGTCGCTTGCCAGCCCTGCCTGGGGCCTTCTGGCACTGGCCCCATCACTTCAGGGGGGCCCGATTCTGGGGCTCCCCATCACCTGAACATGCCAATGAGTTTGCGGGGTCTCAGCCCCCGATCAATGGCCCACGGACTTCTTTTCTATTCCTGCCCCTCCCCAGCTGTGGCAGCTAATGAAAGAGGCTTGCCATTAATCTCAGGGCTGCACGGGGCAGGCAACCGGTGCCCGTCCTGCTAACAAAGGGACCTGTCTGCGTCCCAGCAGAGTGATGGTCCCAGCCCTGGCCAGGGAGAGTATCACAAAAGCCTGGGGATGTAATGTGGCCATTGTGGCACTGCAATTAGCTCCTTGATGGATTAATGGCCCTGTGTTATCAGCAGGGCCCTTGGCTCAGCTAGGGCACAGGGGAGTCCTGTGGACCCCCAGCGAGCAAAAGCAGAAATAGTCCCCTTACAACCCAGCTTGCCACTTTCAGGAGTGCCACGGAGGTTTGAGGGCACGGGGATGAGGTGCCTCACTGCCTGCACCCCATGTCTGATGGAGGTGATACCATCACCCCCATCTCATCCCTGCTCCCCCAGATCCCTTCCAGCAGTCACCCCCGTTTGCCACTAGGCCTGGGTGTCCCTGCCCCATGCCACAGGGTCCCCAGTGCTTCCCCCAGCGGGGCTGTCCCCAGCCCATATTTCAGCCCCGCTAATTTTCCACCTCACTGACAAATGCCCTGACAGACAGGGGGGGGGGGCGTGGGGGGGGTGGGATGACAACACAGCCCCTTTCACTAGAGCTCACTTCAGGGGCATCAATTCCCCCTGTCCCACTGCCACCTCAGGGACACAGCCCTGTCCGTGCACCCCGGGATGCCCCAGCAGTACCCATGCTGGCTCATGGGTGCTGTTTCTCAACCAGCTCCCCATGACCCCCAGAACGCTGTCCCCACCCCGCAGCCCCCTGTCCCCTTTCTCTTTGCTACCTAGCTCCCAAATCCTCCACTAACAGGCGTGTGCACATCTGCATCCTCACACCCGCACCCACACACCTGCACCCGTACACCCGGACCCGCACACCCACCGTCCCTCCCCGGGCAGATGCCGCCCGTTCGGACAAGGCGCGAGATGGAGGGGACAGGAGCGGGATGGCCGGACACGGAGGGATGAGAAGCAGCGTTGGCAGGGAAGCATCGGGCTCCCTCCCTCCTCCCTGCACCACCAGGCGCTTGCTTAATTAGCCCTGGCCCCAATGGCGAGGGAGTTAATTAGCTCTGGAGAGAGAGATAATGAAGCCTCGGAACAGCCCATGAATCTTGCAGCTGATGGATGCTGGGGGGCCGAGGCAGCGCTGATGCTCCCATTCGCTTCCCACAGCCCCGCGCCAGGGGGCACCCATGGGACAGCACCCAGCCCCCCCCAACCTTCCTCCAGCCAGCCCCCTGCAGCACAGCCCTGAGCGAAACAAGATTGCGGGGTCTCAGCCCGACCCAAAAGTCCATCACTGCCACTCCACAGGCAGGTGGGCACCCTCACCACCCTGCCCACGGGCACGGCTTGGGGGCGACTGCCCCTTTCTGCCCACCCTCGCCCCACATACGGCCAGCCCCGCTGCTCCTGCACCACCACCCCCCTCACCCCCTAGCCTTTCTCCATTAATTAGCTCGGCATTAACCTCTGCCTGGGGTTTACTGGCTATTGAGCGGCATGTTCATTAATCCACACACCAGCAAAAGGCTCTAATTAATACGGCCGGCCACACGCCCGCGCCCGGCAACTTTTAATTGTTGCAGGCCGGGCTGGGGAGGGCGAAGGTTAAAGCATTTATCGAGTCCCCAGGAGCCGGCTCGGCCCCCCATGCCGATAGCAAAGATTTCCGATGTGGCCAAGCCGGCTGGTGAGCCCTTAACCCCTGGGCGCCCGGTGCTGCCTGGACCCCTGACCCCACTCCCACAGCATCGCCAGCATCACTAAGAGGTGCTGGTACCGGGCATCCTCACTGGGCACTGCTAATGGGGAGTGCTAACGGGCATCGCTAATCGGCATTCCTAATGGGCACTGCCAAGGCCATTCCCACCAGGCAGCTCTAAAAGGCCGTGCAAACGGGCACTGCTAATGGGCATCATTAGTGGGTTTTGCTAACGCTGTCACCAAGGGGTATGCTAACCAGCAGTCCCACCAGCACTGCTAGTGGTCATCCCTGCTGGGCATCGCTAATGGGCACTGCTAGCAGGCATTGGCAACGGGCATCGCCACCAGCCACATCTCGGGGGGTCCGGGGAAGCTCGGGGAGGGGGTCAGTCTGAGGCAACGGGGGCAAATCTGCTAATTCTGAGTTTATTCACATGCGTGTGTGTAGGAGATGTAGGGGGGAGGCCCTGTAGGACTTGCCTGGGGGGCTTGTAGAGACCCGCAGCAGCTCGGTGCCTGAGTGAACCATGCTGTGAGCCCCTCCAGGCAGCTGGGGCAGGGGTGCCAGTGTCTCCCACCCCAACCACCCACCTTTACCTCTCTTCTGCATGAAACTGAAGAGGTCGTCCAGGAACTCCTTGCGTTTCGGGTCTTCATCCAGTTCATAGAGCTGGGGTCAGGAGAGAGAGGGTGTCAGTGCTGCGGGCACACACGGGTGCACGAGGCAGAGGAGGG
Source organism: Anarhynchus alexandrinus (assembly GCA_008711295.1). Classification (NCBI taxonomy): domain Eukaryota; kingdom Metazoa; phylum Chordata; class Aves; order Charadriiformes; family Charadriidae; genus Anarhynchus; species Anarhynchus alexandrinus. Next base: position 981,868 of record VUYV01000015.1, on the reverse strand, counting down.
CAGTGCCGGGGGCAGGACCCTGCCTGTGCCAGGACCCGGCATCACCCCCGGCCTCATACGCCCCGCTCTGCTAGCAGCGAGATGCTCTCCCTGCCCCAAGGACAGGACCCCCCCGGCGCACCCTCCATGCTGGCAGCACTGGGCTCTCCCTATGCCTGGGGGCTGGAGTGGGCTCCCTCCTCACCACTGACTATTTTGCACCCTCATTGCAGAGGTGCTGCATCTGTGCCTCAGTTTCCCTGCCCCTTACCTCCCTAGGTGGAGGGATGACAGTGTTTCAGCCTGGGAAGATGATGTCAATGTAGACGGGGCAGCAGCAAACCCCAGGGCCCCAGGCAGGTCCCTGGGATGGGGATGCTCAGCCCTGCTCTGGCTCAGCAGCCTCCCAGCACTGCCTCATCTGCAGACACGCATCCACCCACGCAGCAGAGATGCTGGCCCTGTCCCGGGGCAGGGCAAGCTGGCAGGACCACGGCACTGGGTGCTGGTGAGGGAGATGCAAGCACCAGGGCTGCCGGGGCTACCAGCGACCTGATAAGCGTGGCCCAAGCCGTGTCATTGTGAGACAGTGCCTGATCAATGGCCAAGGACAGCATGAGGGACCTCCGCAAAGGGACATGCTGCCAAATCCTCCTCCCTCAGCGGGTCATGGTGGCCCCAAAGCCATCTTCCGTGGCCGGGCACGGGGACCCCAAATCCATCTTCCTTAGCTGCGCATGGGGACCAGGGCGTGAGCACGGCAGTGACACATCCCTGCAAGGCACAAGGACTTCCCACAGTGGCTACGTGTGTGCAAAGCCAGATGTGTGTGCAAAGACAGATGTGCGTGCACTGTGTGCAAGCGCACGAGCACAAAACAGGGGGTGCAGCGTTGTGTGTGCCCCAATGCTGGTGCTCATGTGCCCCAGCAAGTTTGTGGGTGCACCGACACAGGTGCAAGCCGGTGACCATGCACATGGTTGCACAGATGCACACATATGGCCGTGAGGATACCTATGTGTGTCGGATGGGTGCGGGTCTGGATGAATGGACACAACTCCCCAGGCTGAGCTGAGGGATGGCACTGGGAAGGCGAGCGCAGCCCCTACAAGAGGGACACGAAGCGCCAGCTCCGTGCGAAAGCCAGGGCTCGCCTGATTCCAGCACAGCGCCTGGGTGACCAAGACAAATTGGAGCCCACCAGATCGATGGCCCAGCAGTAAAAGTCAGAGCACATGAAGGAAAAATTAGCACCAATCGAAGGCGCTATAGACACCAATTCCTCCCAGCGAGCCTGGTAAGAATTTAAAGCCATTGAAAAGAAACAAAACTCAGCAGTCCAGAATGGATTTCCAAAACATATACAAAGAAATGCAAGCTGGAAAACAAAGTCAGGCACAAAATAGAGTCATTTAAAAAACAATTGTGCTGGGAAAGGCCGTTAAAAACTGATAGAAAGGGAACACACACCCCCTCCACAGAGCATATAATTCACCAGGCAGATAAAGGCAGCTGGGCTGCGGGGATGTGGGGATGGGGGGATGCAGGGATGTGATGTGGACACATGAATGCAGGGATATGGGGATGCAGGGATGCGGGGACATGGGAATGTAGGGATGTGAGGGTGCAGGGACTTGGGGGACATGGAGATGTGGGGATGCAGGGATGGTGGGACATGGGGACACACAGGGATGAGGGGATGCAGGGATGCTCCCACAGACACCCCATGGTTCCCATCACAAGACAGTCACGTCTAACACAGTTCCTCATCTAACCCATGGGTGCCAGCTGCCTGTCCCTTGTCTAAGAGATGGGTGCTAACTGCCTGTCCCTAACCTAGACTATGGGTGCTACTGCCTGTCTCCCACCACACCCATGGGTGCTGACTGCCCAGCTCCAAGCCGCTCCATGGTGCTCCATCCCTGCCCCTTCCTTGCACTCTTGTTGACTTTTAGCCAGTTTTGTTAGCATTAAAGTTATTTAGGCTTGTTAGCTGTTGGCATTAGCTGAACTTTTGATACAGGGTCTTGAATATGACCATTTTGTTGTGTACTTGGCCAGATGGTTGGCCTTGGGGATGTTTCTTTACAAGTGTCGGGATGATTAGTTGAGGAACTTTTCAGACATTCTCATGGATAATGAGGATTCTAATCTTGAGTCTGTATGTGAAAGAATTACTAATCAAGGAAAGCAAGTATTGTTGTCATTCTTGAAGTAAAATGTCCTGGACCAGACGAGCATACAGACCTTGACAGTGCTACTAACATACCCGTATTGAAAAAGTTTAACCAACCTGTCAGAAAAGTGAAAATTCTGAGTGTCCTATGCTGAACTTCCTTCAGTATAATACTAAAAATCATGCCCATAGGTCAAGAAGACCCCAGCCCAAGTGAAGACCCTTTCCCTGGGCATGAGTAGTAGGTATAACTTGATTGTGAAATCATACGTAAATTACTAACCCATCAAATAGAGACGGGTGGTACCAATATGATAGTGATATTGTAAAATGTGTATATAAACTGTGTGGACACTCCTGTTCAGTGTGAATGATTTGTGGAAATATTCCACCTTGCAACCTGGCCAGAATAAAGCAATGACTCCTGTCTAAACACAGTCTCTGCGTTTCGGGAGAATCAGGATTTTGACCTTTTTTTACAGGTAACAAACACTCTGGGTGCTACTTACCCATCCCTTCCTTGCAGTAGGGTGCTGTTGGGGTGCCCTGACCCATGGATGCCAGCACCCTGTCCCTCCCCTCCACCCTGGTGGAGACCTGCCCCACTCTGTGCCTCCTCTCCATCGCCTGCCCTTTCCCAGGAGCTCATCAAGCCATCGATTACGGTAACTAGGTCAGGCTCAGAGCAGAGCTCCAGGGGGGCTGCTTTGATTTCTGCCCCAGGAAGGCTGTNCCCCCCCCCGCCTGTCCCTGCCTGTGGCACAGCTCCGACCCCCACCGCTCCACACCGAGCCCATTTCCACCCGCCCTGCGATCTCCCGCCTTGTCAAAGTAGGAGCAAAGCCCCCCAAACCAACAGCTGCTGCCTGTCCTACGGCAAAGCAAAGCCACCACCTTCCTGGGGTGTCAGCCCAGCGGGTGGGATCCTGCACCCTGAGCTCAGCAGCACCCACAGCTCCACGGGACCCCCGGGTGCTGCTCACGTTTCTGCTCCTGCCAAGGCAGGCAGAATCCCACCTGGCGTGTGCCGCCGCTGCCTCCGGCCCCCGAAACAGGTGTGACCTCCAAGCGTCAGGATCTATTTTTCCACCATTTATTAACCTCTAACCTTTTATCTGTGGGGCACCGAGATGCAAAAACACATTACATCAAACGGGGAGCAAAGGTCAGCTTTTAAGTGGAGATGAGAGCGGAGCCGAGTAACAGGGGATGCATCGGGCGTCTCATGAGATTTGGGGATGCTCAGGCTGGAGAGGAGGTGGTTTTGGGAGATTCTTGCTGACCGGGGAGGGGGGGCAGGCTGGGTCCCAGCCAAGGCTGGCAATGGTGCCACAGGTTCACAAGGGTGCCATGGGGTGGCATGGGTGGGGGTCTGCTACAGGGTCCGGGCATGAAGGGACCCCCACACACCCTGAGGACCCTTCCCTGGGGAAGGAGACAGCTCCATCCCCTACCCAGGGCACCTAGCCCTGACATTCACCCTCTTCCTCACGCAGGGTGGGCACTGCGGTCCCCTCCCGCCTCGCTTGGGGACTGACCATCTAAGTGGCAGATGACAACCCCCCAGGGTCATACACAATTCCTGTGGACATACACACACCTCACGTGGGTGTACACAACCCCACACGGGCTGACACAACCCCACACGGGTGTACACAAGCCCACGCAAGCATACACAACCCTACCCAGGCAAGCACAACTCTGTACGGGCTCACACAACCCCACATGAGCGTGCATAACCTTGCGTGGGTACACTTGACCCCACATGAGTGTGCACAGCCCCCCATGGGCACACACAACTCCACACAAGCACGTGCACAATCCTGTACATGCACACACGTGCCCCCCCAGGGGCACACACAAGCTTTCATGGGCACGTACAAACCTGCACAAGGATGCACAGCCCTGCATCGATGTGTACAACCCTGCATGGGCGCACAGAACATCACGTGAGTGTGCACAACCCTGTACACACACACACACAACCTGCACAGGCACAAATCCCTACACAGGCACACATACAACCGTGTCTGGATGTGCACAATGTCCTACAGGCACGCATAACCCCAGGTGGGCAAGCACAACCCCAGGGGAGCACACACCGCCTTTGATGGGTGCACACAACTCCACACGAGCACTCATAGCCCCATAGGTGCATGCACAGCCCTGCATGGGCACGTACCCCAGATGGGCACGCACAACTCCAGGTGTGCAAGCACAATCCTGTATGGGCATGCACAATCCTGTACGGGCACACAAAACCCAGACGGGTGCTCACAACCCCAGATCGGATGCACAATGCCATATACGCACGCACAACCCCATACAGACAAGCACAACCTCAGATGGGCACGCACAACCCCAGACTGGAACACAGCATCCCATATGGGCACGTGCAGCCCCATACTGGGAGGCACAACTCTAGACAGGCAGGGACAGCCCCAGATGGGCATGCACATCCCCAGACAGGCACACACACCCCCCGGGTGGACACCCCCCACCCCGCCGGGTCACACATCACCCCAGTGCATCCCCCCCACCCCGCACCTCGGAGCGGTCGGGCAGGCCTTGCCCGGGGGCAGTTGTGCAATGCGAGCAGCGGCTCCTGCTTGCGGTGACCTATGAGCAAGGACCCTTTTAATCGTGTTTGTATTGATATAATTAGTAACTCATTTAACGCCATCGATGTAACTATATTCCTCTATAAACAGAAGTATTAAACTGTCAAGCCCGGGGATCGATATCCCGCCAGAGCGCAGCGCAGCTCTGCTCTGCCGACCTCGTGGACCCCATCCACGGTGCTTGGCCCCCCCAAATGCCATGGCACCCTCAGCACCCGCCCCACCTCTGCCCAGCACTGCCACCCGGGTGCTGGTGCAGGGCCAGAGCAGGGTGTCCTTGTCCCCACCCCACCCTGGGTGCAGCTCCGGGGACCCCCGCTCCCTCCTGTCATCCCATTGCCATGGCGACGTCTTTATTCCTTAAGGGATGGGGATAACGGGGCTTGTCAGGCAGGTTAAAGGTCAGTGGGTCGAACATGGTTTATTAAAGGGATGCGAATAGACCTTGTGCCTCCCCCTCCTCCTCACCGCAATTAAATAACATTGTTAGCACCTCTCACTGACCCAGGAGATGCCACTCCTGGAGCTGGGGGTACTTGTAAGGGCTGGAGCTGGGGTCCTTGGCACCCCTTAGCCCAGCTGATGCCCTAGGCAGAGGAAGGATGCAGTTAGGTGCTAAGCCACTCCCCCGGCCATCTCCAGGCTGCCCTGCCTCAGTGAGCGACCCCCGTGGACCCCCCAGGGCCCTGATGCCAAGGGAAGCGACAGCAGCGGGACCCCCCGCAGCCCCCGCTCAGCTGCCACCTCCTGCTGGCAGTGAGGGCTCAGATCGGCAACCAGGATTTAATCCACTTAATACAAGTTGTATCGATCCCAGATCCTGCTCGGCTCCCCCCTGCCTCACATCCCGTGTCGTGTCCCCCCCCCCCCAACCCCGAGCCGCTTAATATGCACTGCATTGATTAGCCGCACTGCTAATTTTTCCATCTGGCCGCTGTTCACGCAGGGAGCTCAGGCAATGCTCATCCCCATGTACCCCCCCAGCCCCCTGGGGTGCAGGTGCACGCCACGGGTGGCTGACCGCTGGCAGACTGTTTTGGGGTCCTCGCCACCCCTCCAGAGCATCGCTGTTGCCTCTAAGCTGGGCATCCCTGGATCCTTCCCAGGGAGATGGTGGATGGACAAGCACTCGGAAACTGGGATGTCCCTGTGTCCTGATGGCATGGGGGGGGGGACAGGCAGGAAAGCTGTCAGTGCCTCAGTTGACCCTTCAGGCTTAGAACCACAGGAACTGGCTATTCCCAGTTGATGTGCAGCCCTGCGCACCCTGGGGTGCAGGGACCTCAACAGTGTCCGTGGTCAGAGCCTCCCCAGTGTCCCCCCAGCCATGGGGCACACACAAAGGAGGCGAGGGCTCGCAGGTCCATCCCCCCCGATCCCCATTGCCAGAGCTGGGGGGCAGTTGACTCCCCGCCGGGCACAAACCACCCCCTGACCTTGCGAGCCAACGCTCGCCTCTGCCACCAGTCGTTAATAAGTTAATGGTTACGGGATGGCTTTGCCCAGACGCCGGCTGCATTCTAAGGCGCTGCCGGCTCTGGGAGGGGAGGGGGCTGCTCCCCTTACCCCATAGCCCCGATGGGCGCCGAGGTGATTGCTCACCCCAACATCCCCAGCCTCCGCTGTCACCCCACCGGTGTGGCCGGGCAACCCCATCCAACTCCCAGTGCTGCGGCTCTCCCCTCAAAGCCTTTCATCATGCTTAATATTTAACGGTGCTTTATAGAGCAGCAGGTTTAATCAGCGCTGATAATGCAGCAGATCCAGCAGGTCATTAAAACCCCGCTCCCCACATTGGCAGGCACCACCGCTCCCGGGAGAGCTGCCTGCTGCAAACATTAACCCGGCTCCGTGCAAGGTGAGGGACTGTTTGCTGGTGGCACTGGCCTTGGGACGGCAGCCCCCCAACCCGCTGCCCCATCCTGGGGTGAAGGGGGGGCTCACAGGATCCCCAGCCTGTTTTACGGGAGGGGAAACTGAGGCACGGAGCGCTGGCATGGCTCCCCCAAAGGTTGGAGTTGGAGGAAATGTGCTGTGTGGTGCCACCGCGGGCACCGTCCGTGGCCCCGACCCACCATCCTACATCCATCTGTCTGGGGGCTGCGGTGCGGGGCAGGGGGGACCTGGCTCCCGGTAAGCGCACGTCCCCCACGCTCGGCCCCTTGTTACTCTTTCATGGCTGAGCAGGCAGGGAGTCAATGAGGGGATTTGTTCGGGTTAACCTCCCTGACCTGCCGGCACTTGCCACGCTGCTGCCTCCCCCTCCATCCTTGCTTTCCTCTCCGTCCCTGCCTTCCCCTCCATCTCTGTCTCCCGCTCCATCCTTGTCTCCCCCTCCATCCCCGTCTCCCGCTCCATCCTTGCCTCCCCCTCCATCCCGGTCTCCCCTTCTGTCCTTGCCTCCCCCTCCATCCCAGTCTCCCGCTCCATCCTTGCCTCCCCCTCCATCCCTGCCTCTCCCTCCATCCTTGCCTCCCCCTCCATCCCTGCCTGCTGCTCCATCCTTGCCTCCACCTCCATCCCTCCCGGGATGACTGGAGCTGAGGCAGCCCCTCTAGTGCTGGCACCACCCCAGGTGTCCCGCAAGAGACACGCACACCCGCTATCCGTGCATAGGTGTGCACACGGGGGGGGGTCTGTGCATGCACACCCCTGCTATAGGGCTGGGCGAGTATGGGGGTGCGCACCGGGGGGTGCTGTGCACACATCTGGGATGTGCGTTGGGTGCTCTGCGACCCCGTCACTTCCAGCCCTATCTCCTTCCTCTGGCCTCTTTGAAGGGCTGATGGGGGAGGAAGGGCTGGTGGCACCCCCCCCCCCCGCACCGGAGACCCTGGCCCATGCCACTGCTGCCGGGAGAGCCGTGCGCCCGAGCAGAAAGGGCGTCTGGGGCTGGTGCTCGCTCCCACCCCGCCACCGGACACGGGATGTGGGCACTGGACCCAGGACGGAGCAGCTGCAAGCTGCAGCCCCCAGCAGGGAAACGTGGCCCCGCCAATGGGGGCATCCCCCGTGTGTGCGCTGTGCCCCAGGGGAGGGGTCTCTACAGCCCCCATGGACAATGCCCAGCACGTTCACCCTGTGTCTCCCCACCCGCACACTCTCACAGCTTGCTCTGCACACACACGCATTGTGTGTACGCTCTCCTTGCACACACTCACCTCCAGACATGCTCTCCTTGGGCAACCACCCTCCCCCCCCGTGCACACTCACACAGCCCCTATATGTGCTCTCCCTCTGCACACACAACTCCCTGTGCACACTCATGCATCCCCATACTCTCTCCCTGTGCACACCCCATGCACACTCACACTGCCCCTATACCCACTCTCCTTTTGCACACATATTCTGTGCACACTCACACATCCCCTATACACTCTCCCTGTGCACACATACACACCTGTGGTGCATGCTCACACATCCCCTATGCATTCACCCCATGCCCACGCACACATCCTGCGCACACTCATGCAACTCCTATACACACTTTCCCTGCACACCCCTCCCACGCCTTGTGCATGCTCGTGCATTCCCTATACACTGTCTCCCCGGTGCACACTCGTGCACCCCCTATACATGCTCTCCCCTGTGCACACTGACCCCCACGCACACCTGAGTTCACTCCCACACCCCCACACAGCAGCAAGCCCCCAAGGGCACCCCAGTGGGACCAGATCCCACCTCCCAGGGGCCATATCCCCCGCTCCCTGCCGCAGTCCTGCCCAGCCTGCTACCTGCACAGGGGATTTACCTCCATTATTAACCCAATTAGTGGATTAACAGAGGCCCAAGTTGGCGACGGGGGGGGTCCATCCCCCCCAAACTCCCCACTCACATCCGATTCTGGGGAGGGAGCCGGGGGCAGCCGTGGGGTCAGGGCTCCTGCCAGCACTCCTCTCCTGCCTGCAGCACCTTTATTCTCACACCCTTGATTAGTTTTTACACCTCTTCTTTAGCGCCCCCGATCCCAAGCCCTCGGGACACCCTTGGTTGGGAGATGGTGTCGCGGCAGCTGCTGAGGCTCTCAGCATCCCCCAGACTACAGTGGGGTTGGGAACGGCCCTGGGGGGCAGCAGGGGGAGGAGGGAGCTGGCACCCACCAGGACTGCTCAGCACCATGGTCTGGGGCAAGGGGGAGGCACAGGGGCATTTGTGGAGGGGGGCTGAGCCCCCAAACCCTTCCCCAAACACCCATAGGTCCATACGGCTCCATACGTGGAGACACTGGTCCATGCATGAGCAGGAGTGCCCATACATGCTCGGACACTGCACATGTCCCTATACATACACACGGGTGTGTTCAGACGTGTGAGCACACCATGTGCATGTGGGCACACACACAGTGCCATACACACCCCTACACACACACACATATGGGTCCATACACACCTAGGCACTCATATAGGTCCATAAATATATACCTGCGCTCACACGGGTTCACACACACTTGGGCTCATACGTGGATCCATACCCGCACATAGGGTCTCCCAGGAATCCCGACACACATGGGCACTCATACGGGTCCACACGCATGCATCAGAACTCACATGGATTCAGACACCCACGTGTATACCCCTACACTTATATGGGCATTTATATGGATCCGTACACTCGCGTTGGTCCGTATGCACACACACACACACATGCAGAACACCTCCACACGAACTCCCAGCTGTACCCCAGCAGCCCCCCGCTCCTGCCCTGTGCCCCCACACTCGTGCCAGAGCTGCCAGACCTGCCGGAGCTGCCGCTGCCAGGGATTAGCGTGCCGACCCTTGCCGCCTCCCGGCTGCAGGTGGTCCCAGCCCCCAGGGCAGAGCTCTGCCTGCAGGTTTGCGGGGCAGAACTCTCCAGGCAGCCGCGGCCAAGAGCAAACACCACGTCCATCCGTCCCCACCCCTGCCGCAGTGTAACCAGAGACCCTCTAATTTAGCCCCGGGAGCCCTGTGGTTGTTATTCCTGCACCTGGGTTAAAGACGCGCTGGAGGCAGGGGCTGGGGCAGGGAGACCACCTCCCTCTCCCCGGGATTCCCCTTCCTGAGCTGCGTCTGTCTCCCCAACCCTGCAAGTGAAAGCAATGGGGACAGTGGCAGGAGGGCAAGCACTGCACAGCCCTGCCACCCCATTCTGGGATGACCCCGAGGCATGGGAAGGGGAACTGATGGACCAGGATTTCCGTGGTAGGGAGGGCTGCAGCCAACTTGGAGCGCTTTCCTCCAGGCTTTGAGATAGCTGGTGAGTCCCCCAAAATGCATGGAAAGGGTAAGTGGGTGCAAGAGGCGACTGCTGGCAGCAGGGACAGATGGGGCAGGAGCAGCTCCACAGTGGAATGGCTGCACCAGGGATGGCTGAGGATGATGGCAAACAGCTGCTGGCAAAGCAAGCCATCCCCGAATTAACTGCTGATGTTACCAGACACCTGAGAGTCCCCAAAGGGCCGTTTGGTGCTGGGCCCTCCCAGCTGCTCCTGGGCAGGGAGGAAGGAGCTTTCGGAGGTCCTGATCCCCCCAACCACAACTGAACGGGTCTGAACGTGCTGGTGGGGTCCTGGCAGGGGGGGCATCCTGGCAGCACATGCTGGCAGGGAGGGCATCCTCCTGCCAGCAAACCCTCTGCTGTCGGAGAGCTGGGCACAAAACCCAGATGTTTGAGTCCCTCCTGCTGGGGGCCTTCCCACGGTGCCATCTCCAGGAAGAGCCAGGGGATGGAGAGGTAAGCCCCGGGTCCTGGTGCTGCCCTTTTACCACTTGGAGGAAACCAGGGCACTCACCTCCATGTTTATGCGTGAGTCCCTGGGGGGCAAAAACTGAATTCATGGGGCTGAGTGAGCACCATCAATGCTAGGCTCTTTCTAGCTCTCTCCAAGTGAAACGCATGATGCAGCACCACAGCATCACAACTTGGTGGCATCCCCATCCCCAGGAAAGGCAGGGCTCATGGGCAGTGCATGGCCAGACCCTGCTCGGAGCCCCCCACCCCGGGGCCAGGGCTGCTTTGCAGCGTTGGGTGTGGGAGACCTTCCGGACCTTTGCCCAGGTCCCTACCCATGTGTCCTTATCAAGTGTACATAGACCGGCGCCGGGGGCTGATGCAAGAGGCAGGGGTGAGGGGGTCTCACAACCCAGTAACATCAGAGTGGCCCTCCCAGATCAGAGCAAAGGTCCCACCAGCCCCCCAAACTGGCGCCCTGGGAAATGCATAAAAACAGGGCAAACGCTCGGGATATTTCCCCCAAAAGCTCCCCCTGGCAAAGCAGCCTTTGCCTATTAACCCTCAACGGGTTTCTCTACCGCGACCTCATCCTCTGCTCCCATTTTTAGCATCACCGCGCTGCGGGAAACCCCCCCTGAGGCTGGTCCTGCACGTCCCTCCCACCTCATCCCCATCAGGGCCCCCTCCTGGCAGTGGAGAGCCAGGGAAATGGCTCCTGCCCACCGTCCGCAAACCAGCCTGGATTTTGTGGTCACCCAGGAGGATGACAGCAAAGACAGACCCTGAGACCTGTCCTAGGTGATGCCAGCAGTGGCATGCTAGTATGGGGCAGCTTCAAGCAGGGGGTCCCAGTAGGAAACACAGCCTCAGCCACCACGGGGTCTCTCCCCGGTTCCAGTACCCCCATGCCCACACTGCCAGTGCCCTGGCAGCTTGCGAGCAGGCACACGCAGTCCTGTGTGCCCCACAGCATCACAGCCCAGCCCCATGGAAACCTCTGAAAGCCGGAGCATGGCCACCCTCCCCACTCAGCCCCTGCCGACAGCGGAGAACCTGTTCCCCAGGCTGGGTGAGGCACAGCACTGCAGCCTGGGGAGGGCCCGGGGGGACACGTCCCTCCCAGGCAGGGGTATGTCCCCTCCCAGGCAGGGGCACATCCCCTCCCGGATGATCACAGGGGAGGGACAGGAGGGACAGCCACCCTGCAGACCCCAAGGCAAGCCAGCGCTGCAGCCTGCCCCAAACTGCCACCCCATACTGAGCAGCACCACGCAAAGGCAGGGCAGGGCTGGTCCTAATAACACTTTTCGCCTCTCCCTTTCTCATCCCGTATAAGCCACCCAAAGGCAATTGGTCCCCTTGTCTCTGCACACCCAGGGAGCACTGAATGTAAGGGACATCCCACTGTCCCCTGGGCTGGCTGAGACATGCCACCAGGTGGGAAACCCATGTGTGGACCTCTGGAGCAGGGATCCATCACCTTTCCGAGCACGGTTGGAGAAAAAAAGAGAGCAAGCAAGGAAGGAGCCAGCTCTCACCCCGGGAAACGGTGGCAGGATCTATGCCCCCACACCGACCTCCCCTGCAGTCCGTCTCCCGATATTCACACCACGCTGCCGGCTTTGCTCCTGCTGCGCATGGGGAGCTCCAGCCAGGGGCAGGGCGTGAGGCTGAAGGACGAGAAATGCCGGGGATGCTTTCTCTGTGTAAAGCCACCCCAGGCCCGGGAGGGAGGAGCCGCTTCCCACCTCCCGGCTGACCCCGGGAACCGGACAGTCAGCCTTTTTCTGCGCAGCAGGGTGTAACGTAACACTTCCCGGACGAGATATTCGGCCTCTGCAGCTCACCCACCCCGGCCATCCCTGGGTTGCTTTCGAGGCAGCGTCCGGTGCTGGCAGCCTCCCCAGGCATGGCTGCGGGGCACATGCTGCCTGCACCCTGCCTGCACCCATACCTGCCGCCTCGCAGGCAGGTGCCCAGGGCACTGAGCCCTGGCCCCCCCGAATAACACCACATTGTGCAATCTCAAAACAGAAAAGGCAGTGGCATGGCCCCACGGCACCCAAAAGTAAGGTCCCTGCTGCTGTCCCCATCTCCTCTTACCAGAGCCACTGTGGATGAGCCAGTAAGTCCCCTCATCCCACTGTCCCCTGAGATGTGCCATCCTAAAAAACCACACACCAGCTGTACCAGGACATCTCTGCCTGCTCCATCCCCTTGCCACATCCTCCCTGTCACCCACCCTGCCACCAGTGGCACCCGTCTCTCCCCCTACAATGAAGCTGAGCACACAGGGAGCGCAGACCTGACCTGGCATTGCACAGTTCACACTCACACTTACACTCACACCTGTGCAGAGTGGCACCCGCCACACTGGGCGATCCCAACCCAGGATGGATGGGATCACCACATGCTAAGTACTGAAAGGCCTTTCCTCCACACTATATACGAGCCCCAGGAGCCCTGTCCCTGCACCAGATCTCCATGGCACAGGGGTCTCCCCATATGCCCACCAGGAGTGAGGTGACAGGATTGATGCGCTGGTCCCTCCAGCCAATGTAGGAAATCAATGAGCTGCATTGACCAGATGTAATACACCCTGGCCCTCGTGGAGACACGGGGGAGCTTGGCTCCGTGGCCAGCCGGCTCCTTGGGGTGGCCATGCACCAGAGCCCTCGCCCTTGTCCATCTCCACAAAACCTCCGTGGACAGGGATCACTGCATTTCACCCGTCACAGAAAGCACCAGTGATGCAGCCTGCATGGGTCAGGAGAGGCACAGGGAGGTGCCTGGACAGTGGGCACCTTGCCATGCTGCAGGGCCTGGGGATGGGCACAGGGAACATGGGGGAGCTGGGGGACATGAGGCAGGAGTAGGATGGAGCTTGGTGTTGGTGGCGGGGAAATGGGGAACACATGAGGATGCCTGTTGGGGTGGGACAGGGTTCAGGGACAGGGGCAGTGAGGAGCAGGATGGGGCTCTGGGCCAGGGGTGCTGGGTTGCACTGGCTGTGCTTGCCTGAGATGTGGTTTGGGAGCAGTGGAGGGCAGGGGGAGGATTGGGGGGTTCCCATTTAGGGTGGTATGGTGATAATGTCTGAGGGATAATGGGGGTACTGGGAATTTCTGCTTGGGGTGGGACTGGGACTGGGATGGAATTTGGGGCAGTGGGGTTCCCCATTTAGGGTGGAATGCAGACAGCATTTGGGGGCAGTGGGGGGCATAAGTGGTGTCCATTCAGGGAGGGCTGCACCCTGAGTTTGGGGCTGTGGGGGTACACTAGTGATGCCCGCCTGTAGCGGCCGGTGATGGTGCCGATGTGCCTGTGCAGCGGATGCCTCCTACCTGCTTGAACTGCTCCTCGTAGGTCCACTCGTGGTACGAGGGGGGCAGCGGACCGCGGGGCTCCCCTTCTTCCTTCTCATCCTCTTCTTCCTCCTCCTCTCCCGTGGTGGGGGGCGGTGGGCACAGGATGGGCTTCAGGTGGTGTCGGGGAGCAGTGGGCAGCAGTCCGGGGCCGGAACCGGGCTCGGCCAGGAACCGTCGGGGAGCGCCGTCGGGGCTGCGGGCCAGGCGGGCCGCCTGTTGCCGCTGCAGGCTCTCCATCACCGCTGCCAAGCGCAGCCCCCCCGTTGCTCTCGGTCCTCGAGGCGGGGCGGCCGTCTGCGGGCACAGGGCACGGCCTCAGCGCCGCCGCCGGAGGAGGAGGAGGAGGAGGAGAAGCAGCGCTCCCCCACCCCACTCGCTCTTCCCCCAGCTCCCGGGGGCCCTCCTCAAAAGTTGGCCGCGGAGCCGCCGCTGCACCGGGCGCGGCACCCGCTTGCCGGAGGGGCTGCCTCCCCCGCCGGGACCACCCGGCACCCTCCCCGCTCCCATCCGACACTCTGCCCTACCGGGGACCCGGCGCTCCGGGAACTCATCACCGCTCCTCCGGGGGACGCGCACACACACCCCACCCCCACCCCCCNCAGGTCCGACCCGGGACGCCCGTCGCTGTCTTGCGGGTAGCCCCCCTCCTCGGTCCGCTGGGGACCGCGTCCTGCTGGGACCCCCCGTCCCGCTCCCACCGGGAACCGCGTCTTAGCGGGGACCCCCTCCCCGGTCTCACCGGAGACCTCCGCCCCGACGGTCCTACCGGGGACCACCTCCTACCGAGCCCCCCATCCCGACCCCGCCGAGGACCCCGTCCCCGTCCCGCCGGACATCCCCCCTCGGTCCCACTGGGCGCCCCGTCTTCCCGGGACCTTCCTCCCGCTCCCACCGGGGCCCCCCATCACGCTCCCTGTCCCACCCTGTCCCACCGGGAGTGCCCCCACCCCGCTCCCACCCTGCACCCCCAGCGCTACCGGGGCCCCTCCGCCCCGTCCCGTCCCGTCGCGGTGCGGCCGCGCCGGCCCTCACCAGGGCGCCTTTGGCCGCCAGGCTGGGGTTTTCCACCATGCCGCCGGCTCCAAGCGCCGCCCGGGGCTCGCCCCGCCGTCCGGGGGGGCACGGCCGGCTGCTCCGCCCGGTCCCGGCCCGCCGCTCACATGGCGCCGCGCCCGCCGATATTTCTTTTATTCCGCAGCAGATGAGGGTGGGTGGGATTTTTCCCTCTTTTCTTTCTTTCTCTCTTTCTTACCTTTCTTTTTTTTTTTACCTTTTTTNCGGGGCCAGGGGAGGGGATGGGGCCGGGGGGCGCAGGGGGCTGGGAGGGCAGCAGTGTGTGTGTGCAGGGTGTACATGCATGGGGGTGCTAGGAGAAGGGGGTGCATAGTGGGGTGTGCAGAGCGTCCAGGTATGCATACATATATGTGTGGGGAGAGGGGAGTGTATAGGAGGGGTGTGCAAGGGGTCTGTGCAGCCGTGCAAGCGGGTACTGCACCCCTTGCACACAGAGGGTCTGCATATATATACAGGTATCTATATCTATATCTAGATACCTGTGTGTGCTGGGAGAAGGTAGTGCATTGTGTGAGTGTGTGCGTTTGTGCAGTCGGTCTGTGCTCACGTGCGTATGTGTGTGCACACACGGGGCGAGCTGAGCGTGCACCGCATGTGTGCATGCAGAGTGTCTAAGCACGCGTGCGTGTGCGCACACTGGGAGAGGTGAGCGCACTGCATGTGTGTGTGTGCAGGGGACCTGTGCACGCCCACCTGCAGCGTGACTCTGTGTGTGTGTGTGCGTGCACACTGTGTTTAAGGTGTGTGTGTGCCCTGGCGGAGTGGAGGATGTGCATACATTGCACGGAGCTGTTTGCGTGGACGTGTGTATGTGCAGCCGTGTGCATTGTGAGAGGGGATGAGTGTGTGCAGTGTGTGTGTGTGCTGTTGGGGACAATAATTTCTTATATGTGTATGCCAGGAGCTGAGCGTGTGCGTTTTGTGCGCTCACCTGTAGGTGTGTGCAGTCTGTGTTGGGGCAGATGTGTGGGGGTGTGTGCGCTGTGTGCATAGGCAGGCGTGTGCACATGTGTGTGTTTGGGGGAGGTGTGTGTGTTTGCCCGCGCTGTCAATCCATGTGTACGCACAAAGGGACATTTTGGGCAAGCTGCAAGTGCTGAGCCCTGACCACCATCCACAAGAGCTGTGGGGTCAGTGCAGCGCACCCCAAACTGGGTCCTGAGACCTGCCCGCAGGCTGGGGCCACCAAAGTGTTCCCCTGAGGGGTGCTGTGTGTTCCCTGATCCGGTTGAGGGGGTCAGACTGCAATGTAGCCTGGACCCACCAACAGGCTCCCAGAGGCCTGGCCCCTGCCTGACATGGGCAGGATGAGGCCATGCATCTCCTCTGCCACTGGAGGGACTCAGTGCTGCTGGCTTGCCCTGTGTCCCTGCTTGCAGCAGGGTAAACTGAGGCACTGGGGTACCGTCAAGAACATCTCTGGATATCGGATAAGGGTGGAAGATGGGGTGAGCACGGGGCTTCCCCTGCCGGCAGCATCCCCACGCTGTCCCTGCACTCCCACCCCGCCTGCCTGCCTGTGAGTTTTTTCCTGACCTCTCTTTTCTACAGAGGCAGGTTTGGCAGGAGGCAAAGCTCTTCCCTGGACTTTTTTTTGGCCGGGCACCTGCAGGGTTTGCATGGGTTCCTGGGGGATGAGCAGCAGCAGCCCACAACACTGGCACACAAGGGATGGTGGCTTTGGCCCCATCTCACAGCCAGGGCAGCTTGTCACCAAGACCTCACGCTGCTGCACTTGGTGGCATGGGGTAACAGGAGCTCTGGGTGCCAAGGGCTGCTCACTCTGTCCCCACCAGGGCCACCTATGTGCTGCAGGGACCAGGGGCAGCTGCCTTTCACAGCCCAGTGTGAGCCGAGTCCTGCCTTTTCCCCCGGAGCATCTTGCAGAAACAGCCCCTGGCCACAGCTGCGGTGGGAGCTGGCTTTGCTCTCAGGCTCCACAGCCCAGACTGAGCCTCTGCCCCCTTTGCCATGTCCGTTTGCAGGGAAAAGCCACCAATTCTGGGCTCTCTGGCTTCTCCCCGAGCCGAGAAATTGCCCCTCGTCCTGCCATGGTGCTGGTGACTCCCCAGCTCCTCTTGCCTGTCTCGGGGCTCTCGGCAGCATCCTGCACAGCACAGCGTCTTCGCCAGAGAGGCTCTCCTGGAAAAATGAGCCCCTTCCCCCGGGACAGCAGGGCAGCTTCCGACCCCACAGGGCCCCTGGGCACTGTTTATCTTTGCACAAGAGATAAAGCAGCTGTCGGCCATCCCATTTCGGGGCTGGACAGCTGTAGCTCACCCTGGCCCATCCCATCCCACCGAGGCAGGAGTAGGGACCTCCCAGTACTTGCCAGCCCCCCCAAGCATCAGTTTGTTGGTGGCTGGCTGAGGATCCTGCTGCGTTGCCCCTGGGAAGACAGGACCCGGCCCCATTTCAGAGGGACCCACAGGTCAAGCCAACCCCCCAGGACTTGTTCTATGGGTCCCCATCACACACGGCTCCAGCCTCCCCTCCTGGTGCTGCTGTGTTGCACCCCGGGGTGCTGGCACCCTCTGCGCAGGGCTGTGCCCCATCTCCTGCACAAGGGAGCAAGGAGGGAGCCGGGGCTGAAGGCTGGGCTGGGTGGGATGCGCCAGACATGGTGATGATCACGGGACTTCTCCATGGCTCAGCAGGTACCCAGGCATTTGGGGAAGGTTCCCTTCTCTAGGGCAGAAAGGTTGGGATGCTTGGGTCAACGTGGCACTCAGGGGTGGGGCATGTGGCTAGCGGCAGCAATGAGGTCTGCATGGGGTGCAGCGTGTCCCATCACCCTGGGCATGGCCACCAAGGGACCCGTCCCAGCTGGACCAGCACAGCTCAGTTCCTCCTTAGAGCCTCTACAGTAACAACAGTGGCTCTGAGGCTCTGCATATGTGTCACGAAGTGTGTCTGTACTCAGAGTCTCCCTGGGGCAGCAAGCTGGACTGTGTCCCCTCAACCCTCCCGCTCGGCATCTTTGCACCACTGGGGTCTGGTGACGCTCCTAGCTGGAGAGAAAGAGAAATCCCCCAGACAAACGGCTATCGACGGCTGCGGTGGAGGCGGCACAGATAGATACTGGAGGTATAGACGGGCATGGCAGACAGCAGAGCAGATTGAGAGATACTCGGAGCAGAGAGATACCGCAGGAGGAATCGGGAGATAGATCCTGCGGGCTGATCAATACCCACTGCATGCAGAGGGACAGCAAGATAGAGCGAGCTGCAGGGGGAAGGTGTTTGGTGGGCAGCGATGTGCATTTGTCCTGGCAACAACTCCAGGGAGCTGCTGCTTGCAGCCACTTCAGTTGGGGCTGTGACAGAGACAGACCCACGGCGCAGGTGCCTGTGGCTGTCTTCTTGCCCATCTCCAGCCACCCACAAGTGTCTGGTGTCCTTTGAGGTCCTGGGGGTCCCACTTGGCCTCTGGGTAACAAAGGGTGCATATCTCCTGTATGTCCTGGTCACATCCTCCAGCCCCACGGAGATGTCCCTGCCACCTGTGGGCACCCTGGAAGACGCTGGGCTCCTGTGTGTGGGCAGCCAACGGGGAGGGGGCAGCTTGAGCACAAGCCCTGGTCTTGGCGCAGAGGCTGTGCCGGAGCTAGGTGACTGCGGATGAGTTCCCACCCTGTGCCTCAGTTTCTCCATGTGAACCAAATGATGGCAAAATGCAGGGAGCTGGGTTGGTCCAGCACAGACTCAGGCATGGATGAGGAGGAGTGGGGAGGAAGGGGCAAAGGCAGTGAGACCCTGCGAGACATGCTGTGTCTAGGACCCATCTCTCATCTGCCAGTCACTGGGGACACTTACCCACTCTGTAACAGGCTGCAAACACCCAGCCCGAAGGGAAGGGCTGCTTTTTGGGACCCTTGAAAGCCTGGCACTGTCCCTTCTCAGTGCTGGGTTGGGGACAACCCTTCCTGCCACAGCAAAGCAGCCAGGGCCCCTGCGTCCCAGCACAGCTACGTCCCGGTGGCACTTGCCCGAGCCACCCTGTGCTGCCTGGTTTCCCTGCTGGGCACATCCCAGCTTAGCTGGGGACAGTGAGGAAGGTACCCCCAGAGCAGCCCTTCGCCCAGACAGGGCTGCCGGCGCCGCAGCCAGGCTGGGGGGGATCCCCCGCCCGTGATGGAGTTATTGACACGGGCACTACGGAAAACACTGCTGAGATTGTTCACACTAATGTTATTTAGCAGCAATATTTCCGTAATAAAAGAAATCAATGGGCAAGAGAAAAGACCTGTCCAGAGCTTTGATTTTCTCATTTTAATGGCATACTTATTTACTCCCACCAGCGTGCCCATCGGATTTTCATTACGTGGCCTTCGCTGTAAGTGGAATGGTATTGATACGAGCTGCTGAGTTAGCGCCTTCCTGTGCGGGCTGGCGTGGGACTGCTCGTGTTCCTCGACAGGGCCCCGCCAAACCCCAGGGAACGGGCACAGCACGGGGCCAGGGCAGCCTCGCAGCCCGTGGGAACACACACGCAATGCACACACAGCCTGCCCACATGCGTGCGTGCACACACATGGTCTGCCCATGGGCACACGGGCATGCACACAGGTATACCTGGTTGTCCTGCTGGTCTGTACACACGTGTGTACTTGGACTGTGCATACACACACGCGTGCACACACTCGTCTCACCCGCACAGGCGCACACGCATGCACACAGCTCTCCTGCCTACATACATGCACATATACAAATGTCCTGCCCATACGCACCGAAGCACTCACACATATGCAATTGCTGTGACTGTATGGGCAGATGCCAAATTGTTCTACCCATATACACACGTGTGCACACATGTGCAACCCCCACATGTGCAACCCCAACCTGTTCTGCCTACACCCTCCTGCAAACTGTTCTACCTATATGTATGCACGCACATACGTGTGCCTAACTGCCCTGCCAGCACACACACACACACATGCACACACACAAGACCGTCCTACTTGCAGCTATACACACATGGGCACACGACCTGTCTGCCAGCATGTGCACACACACGGCGTATGTACTGTGATTCACTCGTGAGCCCTTCTCACACTGGGGGGGTACATGTGTGTAAACCTCTTAGGACAACCCTACGCCTGGGTCCGTCCACCCCCCAGGGCCGCACGCCCAGCGTCACCAATGTCCCTCAAAAGGATAGAGCCCACGGACTCTTGGGTCCCCTGTGGAAGCAGCGACCTGGCACCAGCCCAGGCTTTTGGTCCCCAGCGACTGCAGCCAAGAGAGGAGTAAGAGCACCATCTCCTGCCCGTCCTTAGGAGCTGAGATGGGGCTGATCCGATCCAGCACTGCACCCCGTGGCTCCCAGGACCCCGGGTGGGATGATGCCGGCTGCCCAGGGACACCCAGCATCACTCAGCTGCCAGCAGGACCCCCGCTGAGCCCAGGGACGGATGGATCCAGCACTGTTCCCCGTGGCAGGGGCTCAGCACGCTCCAGAGACTCTCCTGGGGACCCGAGCAGATGTGACGATCACTTTTATTACTGATATCTCTTTTCAGGTGGCAAATTAAGAAACAGCCCATGTGCGGGGCTGCCAGTCAGCAGGACAGGGACAGTCCGGGGAGCATAAGGAGCAACATGCTACAGGCCTGGTGACCAGGGACACACATGTTAGTTTGGCAGCAGCACAGAGGTGAAAGTCCTCCACCAAGCAGCGAGCCCGCAAGGGTCTGGCCGCAGAGCCACAAGCAGGGTCTGCAGCCAGGCTCAGTCAGGGGACTGCAGCGCTCCCTCGGCGACCGGGATCCCATGCCGGGAGCCGAGCGGAGTGGCTGTCCCCAGGAGGTCTCACAGCGAGGGAAAGCGTTTCGAGGGGCGAGATCCCATCCTGAGCTAGTACAGAGGTTTGGGCACCCGCAGACACTGGGTATGTGCATAGCCCAGAGGCCACGCAGAACGGGCTCTCGGTTAAGGCGACAGACGGTGGCTCTCCCCCATGGGGGGGACTGCAGGGAGGGGGACTGTGGGGAAAGGGACCCTCTTGCAGTCCCAGTTATCCCCTGGAGCAGATGACACACAAGGGACCAAGAGGGACCTCCTGCATGGAGGCTGGGCATCCCCTCACTGATGGGGGGGGGCAGCGCAGATCCTGCCCTGTGCCAGGGTGACACTGTGTGCTGCCAATCCCTGTCAGCGGGGACGGAGCCACGGGAGATGCTGCCAGCTGGACACAGTGCCCTGTGCTGCCCGCAGCCCCAGCAGACTGCCAAGGAGACGGGGAACTTCTTGGCTGACCTTTACAAGGGGTGCTCTGGCCCAGCTCACCCCATGCACCCTGCCCTGAGGGTGGCATCCTCCTCCCGACGTCTCAGGAGCTGCAGAAATTTTGCGGATCCTGGGGACAGACAGCTCCAGCCCCTCTCCCACTGCACGCCGAGGGCACGCAGGGGTGTTTGTACCCCGTAAGGCCACTCCAGCCCCGAGGGATGGAAAAGCAGAACATGGCTCCAATCAAAAGTGGGTAGAGGCAGGTAGTAAAGAAAACCGGTGGTCTATATTGCTGTGACCGCCCCGGTCCCTCTGTCCTGGCACCCAGCTGGCCCATGGGGAAGGACAGAGCAATTTGGGGGAGGCACAGGGGGTCTCCTGCTGCCTCTGCTAGAGCCTGGTCTCGGGGAGGAGGAGGAGGAAAAGGGAGGAAGGCTGGAGGAGAGGAGCCAGCAGTGCCCAGCAGGGTGCCCCAGCAAGCCAGGCTCAGCAGCCCCAGGTGCTGAAGAAGGCATTGGCTTCCAGGAGCAGGCCCTTGGCGTAGACGCGTAGGGTGTAGAAGAGGGTGACGAAGTCCTGAGTGCTGAAGACAGTGTCAGCCAGGGCGAAGGCGAGCGTGGAGGGGATGAAGCCCCGGCCGTACTCCACCATCCAGGTGCCCGCGCTCCACTGCACCGACGTGGCCTCTCCCGCCTGGTGCACGATGGTGTCCCCTGCCAACACACACAACCAGCACGGCTCCCAATGGCTGCCCCACGTCTTTCCCAAAGAGATGGGTGAGACCAGGACTTGTGGGGCTGAGCACTCCGGTCTGCACACCCCAACCCTCCCCAGTCTTGCTCACTTTTCTCTTACTGGCACCCACTGAGATGCTAGAATGTGCCCCTGGGGACACAAACTGCCCCATCGTAAGCTCTTAGCTTCTGCCAGCTGGAAGGAGGAGGCTCAGCGACAGCAAAGGACCAGTCCACAGAGTGGCTGCGGCCCAGAACATGGATGCAGCCCACAGGGCGCTGTGGCTGGTGCACTTACCTGGATAGTAGATCTCACTTCTGGTGGTCCCCTCCTTCCACTGCCGGAAGGTCCCCGAGATGACGGTGTCGGAGATATCTGCCCAGTACCGACCTGCAGAAGGACAGACAGCACTGGCTCAGCTTGTCCCTGCTGGGGACAGCTCGGGAGCCCAAGTCTGAGCCATGGAGCAGCCCTCCAGGGGGGATGCCAGCTCCAGGGCCTCGACACACAGAGGAGTGCAGCTGGATCTGGTACGCAGGCCGCCTGTGTGACTGGCCATATCCCACCAGCCTGGGCTGTTTGGTGTCCATAAGCCCCATTGCTTCCAGCGTATTTGGCATTCGGTCCCTGCTGAAGCACCGGGAGACGTGATGCCCGCCACCGCCTGCCAGCTGGATGCGGAGAGTCCTGGCCACACGACGTGGCATGCATAGAGACCTGCAGGTGCTGCAGGACACCACGGGGGCTGGTGCCCACCCAAGCAAGGGTTGTTATCCAGCATTGAGCACCCTGTCCAGAAGTGGAGCAGTGGGCTCCCTGCCCTGGGCATACCATGACCTGGGCAGCAGGACACGAATAAGTGGAGTGAAAAGAACTCAGAAGACCCCCCCACCTGACAGCCCTGTCCCCCTGCTTACCCGAGTGGCCCCCAGTGTCGACAGCTGTCCCGAAGAGCAACACGTACTCGGTGAGTGAGGCATGCAGGAGGCACATAGAGCCCATCCACCCGCCCGCATTCACGAACACCCACTGCAGGTCCTCATCTGGCAGGATGTGGCCTGGGTGCTTCTTCCGTAGCTCCACGATGATCTTGGAGAAAGCCAGCTCATGGTCCAGCCCTGCAGCACCCAGGGTTGCTGTGAGTCCCCGGCACGGAGCAAGCCCTGCTGCCCCCCCCGAATCCCCTTTACAGCCACAGGGTCCCAGCACATCCTTAGAAGGATCTGCCTAGGGTAGATGTCTCCTCTCTCCAGCCTTCAGCCCCCGTGGCCGCTGACCCGGCTCCACTGCCCGGCCAGATGGTGATGGAGGATGTGCAGCACCCAGTGCTCCAGTCCTACAGCCCACCCCAGGTGCTGGGCTATATGGGGGACCCAAGCAAGGTGACAGTGACCCTGCCCTGGTGACATGCAGCCCCTCCACTGCGACCACACACCCCCTGTGCCCTGCGGGGCCAGCCCCCCCCCTCCAGCCCTAGCTGGGGGGTCTGTTCTGCTCCTGGCCCACCTGAGGCTTGGTCCCTCACCCTGGCCCAGTCCCAGCACCGAGAGAGCCGCCTTAACGGCAGCTTCATCCCCAACGGGGCTGGGTGACGCCGCTGCCCCCAGTCCCCATCCCTCCTCCGCTCCAGTCCCACGCC
>VUYV01000015.1:908628-957949 GCA_008711295.1 Anarhynchus alexandrinus | reverse complement strand
GGAAAGGGGCCGGTCCCGCCGCTCCCGGAAGCCCCGGCGGCGGCGGCGGCGGGGCATGGAGGCACCGTCGGCGGGGGAGGATGAGGAGGGGGGCGGCCGCTTCCGCGCCAGCGGTACGGTCGGGGCTGCCTCCCTCCGCATCTCACCCCCGCCCCCGCCGCTGAGCCTCGGAGGACCCTCCCTGCCCGGGGGGATGAGGGGTGGCAGCGGGGACACCCCCCCGGACTGAGACAGGGAGGATGGGGTGAAGCTTTGGGGGTGGGGAGGGCAGAAGGTGGGGTTCTAGGGTTAGCCGAGGAGGGGGCATGGCGGGTGGGGGGGTATCCGGCCCACAGGGAGGGGGGAGTGGGGTCTGCACCCCGTGTCCCTCGCTCCCTGACGCCCCGCTGCTCTCTCCCCGCAGAGCACCAGCACGCTCGCTACAACCCGCTGCGGGACGACTGGGTGCTGGTGTCGGCCCACCGGGTGAAGCGCCCCTGGCAGGGGCAGCTGGAGAAGCCGCCCCCCGAGGATGTGCCCCGCTGGGACCCCAACAACCCCCTCTGCCCCGGCGCCACCCGGGCCAACGGCGAGGTACCACCAAGGACCTGGGTGTCCGGGCTCCCACCACCACCCCGTCCACCCCTAATCCCGTCTCTTGCCCCGGCAGGTGAACCCCCAGTATGAGGGCACCTTTGTCTTCCCAAATGACTTCCCTGCGCTGCAGCCTGATGCTCCCGAGCCTGGTAACTTCTAGGGGGAGAACAGGCTGCCGGGGACCCCCAGGCTCAGGTCCTGGAGGGAGCGCAGGGTGGCCTGGAGAAACGTGGGTGCTGCCCTAGCACCCTCTCCCTCCCCACTCTCTGTCCTTCCCCAGATGACGACGATCACCCGCTGTTTCGAGCTGCAGCAGCCCGGGGTGTGTGGTAAGTATCTCCATGGCTCTGTGGCACCCAGGCCACAATGTTGGCCAGGGCCTGTGGGATGAAGCCAGACGGAGCTTCCTCCCCTCCTTGTGGTACCTGTTATGTGCACACCTGCTCTACTTCGGGGGTCTTGTCCCTGTACCCTGTTCCGTTGCGCCCCGCAGGGCCATGGGGGTCTCCGGGGACACCCCGCAGCCCCAGTGGTGGTTGTTTCCTCCACAGCAAGGTGATGTGCTTCCACCCCTGGTCGGACCTGACGCTGCCCCTCATGTCCCTGGTGGAGATCCGGGCTGTCATCGATGCGTGGGCAGAGCTGGCGGCCGAGCTGGGTGCTTCCTACCCCTGGGTGCAGGTCTGGGACTGGTGGGGGCTGCCCTTCTCTCCCTTCCCTGGAGGTCTTGGGTGGTGGTAGTGGGGGGCCAGGGCTGGGTGCTCTGGCAGCACCCGGGGTTGGGACCATCCTGGTTGCGTGTGGGTCCCCTGTCCCCACTACATACCCCCCTGAGACTTTCCAGGCGGGTCTGAGGCTCCTCTTTCCTGTGGGATGCTTTCTTGGTGTGCCGGGGACACCAAAGCAGCCCGCAGTGGGGACCCTGGAGCTGGGACCTGCTGGCTGCATCTCTTCCTCCGTAGATCTTCGAGAACAAGGGAGCGATGATGGGCTGCTCCAACCCACACCCCCACTGCCAGGTGAGGCTGTCCCACCCGTGACCTGGCTTTGCCACAAATCCCTGTGGGTGACCCTACAACAACAAACCCAGGCAGAAGATGTGAACGGGAATCCCCCCTGCCCTGGTCCCAAAGCTTTTTGCGGAAAGGATCCCCTCATGCCTGTCCTGTCACCTCCCTGCCAGGGGACTGTCCCTTGTGGCTGCCACATGTTGGACTCTCCACCTGGTGGCAGCACGGACCTGCAGATGGGCAGCGTGTCTGGGGCATCCCTGCAAATGCTGGGTACGCGTAACCCATCCCTGTGCCCCGATGTCCCCCCCCAGGTGTGGGCCAGCAGCTTCCTCCCAAACGAGGCATGCCTGGAGGACCGGACCCAGCGACAGCACCTGAGCCAGCATGGTGTGCCCATGCTGTTGGAGTACGCTGAGCAGGAGGCTCGACGGAAGGTGAGGACGTGGCTGTTGTCCATATCCCCTCCCTGGGAGCTAGATATGTGTCAGTCCCCAAAAGCAGGGACCCTGGGAGTGCCCATCCCCAGGGTCTCAGGGCTGCAGGTGTCCCCATCGAATACCTTGTCCCGCAGGAGCGGCTGGTGGTGGAGAACGAGGACTGGCTAGTCGTGGTGCCGTACTGGGCCACCTGGCCCTACCAGACCCTGCTGCTGCCCCGCCGCCACGTCTGCCGCCTCCAGGACCTCCGTGATGGCGAGAGGGACAGTGAGTCCGCACCCCATCAGTCCCCATCCTGCATCCTTTGGGCTCAACTTTTGTTAGAAGGCAGCTCTGTGGCAGCCGCCTCGCTGGTGCTGGAGGGTCTGTGTCCCCTTGGGCTTGGCTTGCAGGGGGACTGGCACCCCCATTATGCCAGGACAAGAGCTGGGTGTCCAGGCGCAGGCGGTACTGGTTGGGGGGACTAGTGTCCTTTTTGGGGTGATGGAGCACATGGTGCCCTGTATTTTTGGGGTGCCAGCTGTTGAGGAATGGGGACTGCTCCTGGCACATTGCTTGGGCTGTCCGCATGGGTGGGGAGGGGGGAACTGCCAAGTGCATCCCTCCTGCCTGTCACAAATGTCCGCCCAGGGAGGGGTGCTGAGGGTCCACCCCTCCAGGCCCAACATGCTGCCTGCCCTTGGAGAGGGGTGGCCAGCTCGGCGTGTGACTCCCTGGCACTCCCCTGCAGGCCTGGCCTCCATCATGCAGAGGCTGCTCATCAAGTACGACAACCTCTTTGAAGTCTCCTTCCCCTACTCCATGGGCTGGCACGGTGAGTGGCATTGTCGGGGGACCCCCGCGACCCTCTTGTCTGTGTCCCCGTCCCCTCCTGGGGTCTCATGCAGCGGCTACGCCTCCGGCAGGAGCCCCCACGGGCCCCTACCTGGAGGAGGACTGCGGGCACTGGCAGCTCCATGCCCATTACTACCCCCCGCTGCTCCGCTCCGCCACCGTCCGCAAGTTCATGGTGGGATACGAGATGCTGGCGCAGGCGCAGCGGGACCTCACCCCGGAGCAGGTGAGAGCAGCTCAGGGGGGTACTGTGGGGAGCCAGGGGGGTCCTGTGCTAGGGCCGTCCCCGGGACCGGCCACTGGCTGCCCCTTGTGCTGTGCCTCACAGGCAGCTGAGCGCCTGAGGAGCCTCCCCGAGGTGCACTACAAGCAGAGGTCCAAGGAGGTGTCATGATGGGGAGCGGCGGAGCCAGCCCTCGGCTGTGCTGGGTGAGGCCGGGGGGAGGAGTCAGCTGGGGGTGGCGAGGGCTGAGGCCTGGGAACTCATGTCACTTGTGAGCCTTCTGATCTCCCAGCTTCTCCTGAGCCTTGTCACGGCTTGGCCCGGCTTGGGGACAGGTTTTGCCTGTTCGGGTAACCCAGTCCTAATCCTGTGGCATCCTTGTGCAGGTGGTGCTGTTCCTTCTGTCTCCTTCCTCATCCCAGGCTGTGTCTTCCACCTCCGCAGTGTGCTCCTACCACCACTGAAGGGCTTATCCTCCTCACCAGTCCAGTTGTACCGGTGGGACTGGGAGCGCTGCCCACCCCATGGAGAGGCACAGCCTCCCTGGCCAATAAAATCTGGAAGCAAAGTGCCTCTGCCTGTGCACTCGTGGCTCTTGGCTCTTGGCGGGAGGTTCGGGGTCCGTGGTGGGAACCCCCAGCTGGTGGTGGGGGGATAGCCCTTGGGGGCTGCAAGGGGTGTGCTGGCAGCCCCGTGCTGCCTGCTGCTGTCCCTGTCTCTGCGCTGCCTCCTCTTCCTCCCTGGGGGGAGCTCTGAGCCTGTCTCTGAGCGCTGCAGGCTCGGGGAGGAGTGGGAAGCGGGAAGGAACTGATGCCGCCTAAGGCTTAGCCCGCTCCTGGGAGAGGGCTGAGGCCTGGCAGACTCGCTGCATGGAGGCTGCTGGCTGGGGGATGCCCGACTGTGTCTCACACCACTGCTCCTCTTCCTCCTCTCGGCCCGGGGCTGCCGGGCTGCAGCCCTCGTCCTGCCTGCTGCGGGTACTGGTGCTGCCGGGATCCAGCAAGAGGCTCGTTCATCGCTAGCCCATGGGCTGCCGGGTGGTCCAACTCTGCTCATGGTGCTGCTGCCGCCTTTCCCCTTCCCCGTGCCCACCCATGGCGTGGGGCAGCGGCAGTCCAGTCCCCGGGGCTGAGCTTAGGGATGCTGCAATCAGCTCTGTGCTCTCCCCCTCCAGCTGCAGCCCCTTCCCCCAGGGCAGCCCCAGGGCCATGCAGAGGTAGGTCCTGGACAGTGAATCCCCACAGCTGCTGTGGGGGGATGCCCAGCACCATCTGCCATCACGTCTTTGCAGAAATAGTTTTTATTTGTCACTAAAGAGCCATTCGCATAACTCCTTAATGAGGCCCCTATCCTCGTCAAGCCCGTGAGTGGGCTCCTGGGGGCTAGAAATATCTCGCGAAGAGAGAAATGCTTTCCTACTGCCTAGGAGGTGACAATTTGTGGGGAGGGCTGTGTCACCCCCACCCCATCTGTGCATTGCTCCCCCATCCCTACCCATTGGGCTGGGGCAGGGAGAAGGTTCCAGCCAACGTGGGTCTCAGAGCCAGGTGGGTACCATGTACCTGCATGCTGGCCCCATCCTCCTCCCCGGTCACCCCATCCCAGAGTCCACAAGGCGTCCCACCACGTGACCTCAGGTGCCCAAGGGTTTTAGGGAGGAGGTGGTGGGTTTTGGGGTGACCCTTGAGTTTGGAGCCATCATTGTACACAGCATCCCCCTGCATGGCATGGAGGGGGTGCCCAGCTCAGAGTCTGGCCTCTTGCGAACTGATTTTTTCCCTCCTGGGACAAGCAGTGTCCATCTGGTCTCTGTGACCATCCCCATCGCAGTCCCCATCCCTTCTCATCGCAACAAGTGCCTTCGCGCCAACCTCCGAACTTCCCCGCGCTTCCCCAGGGCCCTGGAAAAGCGGCAACGAATTGGCTTAAATGTGGGAATCCAGATTGGGGTAATTAGCCGCTGAACCGGTTGTAACGAAGCTAGTCATCTCCCTGCACGCGCAGTTAGCTCTGATTTAATAGCCCACCGGCTCCCAGCCTGGGCTGCAGCACCTCGGCCCGGGGCTGTAAATGAAACTCGCAGTAAGTCAAGCGGTATTAAACTTTACAGTCGCCGTCTTTAAAAATGAGACTCTCTCTCTAATAAATCAGAGCAAGTGGGATTGTAAATATCGAGGCAGGATCCATATTGCTTAATTAAACAGCGCCTAATGAACAGCCTGTTTGTTGTGTTGTGATTTAGGATGGAGGCTGGGGAGGCGGCGCGTGCCGAGGAGCGCTGGTACCCACGCTGGGATGCCCTCCCTGGCAGGTAGCGGCTGCTGGAGTTTAGCTGATGCTAAAATCGCTCAGAGATGGCCCGAGAATTAATTTTTAAAATAAAAATTAATTCCTGCCCCCCCCCAAAAAAACCCCCCACATCACTATCTGAAACGTTCAGGATGGAAGTCGGCAGCAGGTGGAAGCGGGATGGGGGGTACAGCCAGGTCTGAGAGCTGGACTGTGGAGACCCCCTTCCTCACGACAGATCCACCTCACTTTGCCCCGGTATTTTTAGCTTGTGCAAGGGGGTGTGAAAGGCTGGAAGGTAACAACAAGGCTTTCCTGTGGCATGGGGAGGCATTGGGCTGTCACGAATGGAGCTGCTGGGGATGCGAAGGCATTGCAATTCATAGGAACCATTGCTGCTTTACGCTGTAAAGCCCCGAAGCCTTTTATACTTTGGTAGTTACAGTCTAGTTGTAATCAAAAAGTGATTTATGGCGAGGAGATTAAAAACGTCTGGCTGGGCGCGGGATGATGGAGTGGAGAGGCCGCGGGGCACCCGGCCGTTGCTCCTGACCTGGGAGCATCGAAGGGAAACTGAGGCCCGTTGGGATTCTCTGTAGGGACGTGCCTCGATGCTGTTTCACTTCTGCAGGGGAGCTGTTGGAGATCATCCTGGGAAAAGTGTCCCTGTAATAGGGTCACCCTTGTCCTGAGCCCCTGTCCCCCAGCATCAGGGCAAATACATCTTCCACAATCCCTGCCCCGAGCTGCTGTGGAAGCACGAGCAGGGCAGGCGATGGGGGGAGTGAGGGGAGCCCAGAGGAAGCTCAAGCACGGAGTTAATGCATTAAAAACACATCAAGGTCCCATGGAGGTGTTTGCTCCCTCTATGGTGCATTAATAGGGCTGTGAGGGATTAGGAAAGGGCTGTGGTGCTTCTGCGCTGGGCTGGCGTATCTCCTGCACTCTGCAAGGAGCAAGGGATAAGCCCAGTGGGGAATGTGGAGGTGTAGAGATGCTTGAGGCGGGATGGCCAGGAATTCAGTCTCATTTCCATCCCGTTTTCTGATGCCACTGAAACAAATGGGCCGGGCTACCAAGGGATGTGGTTTCCCCAGAGCTGCTGGGGCTTTGGCTCGACTAAGACAAAGCACTGTGCTCGCCCGGGCCATAGCAGTGCCTTTCTCCATCATCACCCCTGTCCTGTGTGTTTGGGAGACCCAGAGCATCCCCAGCTCTGACCCTGACTCCTTCTGCAGCCACGGGTAAGTCCTGGGATGCTACTCCGGGATGCCCAGAGACCCTTTGGTACGAACACTCGGTGGTGGAGGGTAACTGCTGGAGGCATGTCTGTCACCTTGGATTTCGTGTCCGTGTCCTACGCAGCTGCCAAAGGCTGCAGAGCTGCTGCAGATCCTGAGTCCCCAGTCCTGCCCACCCCTCTTCCTCTCCTCCCTGCCTTCCAGCACAGGTGAGACAATAAATATTGAGCAAAGGAAGTTAATCTGTGGCCAGAGTGTTTTAATCAGAAAAAAAAGGTATTAGTGCAGGCCTGCTGGCTCCTGCCAAACTGCAGTTTTACTGTCCCTCCTGGTACTGGGTTTATGGCTGTCATTTCATTCCAGTTTTACTGTTGTTTTTGCCCTTATCGTTGAGTTTCTCCTTGCCTGCTGCTGCCTGTGACTGAATGGGGCTTTTAGGAACGTAATAAGGAATAAATTAGTAAATTCTTAGGGAGGAAGAAGGGAAGAAGTAAGGGAGGGAGGCAGGGAGGAAGAGATGAAGGAAGGAAAGAAGAATGAAAGAAAGAAAGAAATGGAGGGAGGAAGAGAGGGAGAGAGAAGGAATGAGGGGAGGGAGGTAAACAGGGAGGAAGGGAAGGCTAAATCCCTCCTGTTTCTATCTAAAAGACACCATCAGGCACTTTACATGAAAACAATTAAAAATTTTAAGCAGATGCTAAACACCCTGGTGCCCTGCAGCAGGCGGCTCTGTGCTGCGGGGAGATCTGCTATAACCGGAGAATGAAAAACAAAACCCAAACCCCTTTCAGATCTTGGCTTAGATGGACACACAGCAGCATGGGAGCAACCTCTGGGGCAGCAAACACACCCAGCTTGTCCTGGGCCGCCTGGAGCATCTCCCCTGGGTTCAGCAGCTGCCTTGGCAGGGACTTTCCAAAGGGCTGAGACCAGCAGGAAACAATTTTGGAGGTGACTTGCCCATGCCTCAGCCAGCTGGTGTTTTTTCCTCTGCTGATGGTCACTGAGACCTCCCTGCAAGGCATTTTCAGAGCCCTCAGGGACCATGTGTCGTGGGAGGGCTGCTGGTCCCAGGTGGACACACTGGAATGTCTGGATGCTGCCTGCCAGCAGCAGGGAGTCGGGAGCTCTGTGTGGGCTTCAGGACAGCAGCCCCCGGGGTTGAATTTACTTTGTTAATCATCTGAGACATGCAGATAATTAAATACTGTCACACTGTAGCATCCATGCAGTCATTAGGCAGTGGATTCCCCCAGCTCCCCCCAAATTTCCTGCACGCCCCCCGGGGTTGGGAAGGTTCCTTGGGGCTTGGATCTCAGCAATGGGGACCTGCCATTGCATGTGGTTTTGAGCCTCTCTCCCATCCTGGGGCTGGGGGCCTCCGTTTAGAGCAAGAGGAACACCAGGAGGGTCCAGATTCCCCCTGGATTCACCCCAAACACAGCTGGCTGGGGAGGGAGGGGGGCCAGGCGTGGATGGGAGGGCAGGGGGCTGGTCTGAGCTAGGGGCAGCCAACATGCTCAACTGCAAAAGGGGGTTATCCACCCATGGGGGAGATGGTGGGAGATGGCAGGAGCCCTCGCAGTGCCCAGGATCGGTGTGAAATCCAGCCGGCTCCTGACGTGGCCAAGATCGGGCACCCCAGCTGTGCCTGGCACCCCCCTGCTGCTGCAGCCAGCTGTGAGAGCTCACAAACATCTGTGCTTGCCCGTGGCCACCGGGAAGGAGGAATCCCACTTCATTGTGATGTTCCAGAGAAGGAAGCTGTGAATTATTGCTAATTATGTTACAGTGATGTTGAGGAGTCAGTAACAAAGCCCTGGGAGCAGGGAGACACCACAACACCGGGATGAATCTGGGGCAGAAAGTCACCTCTTGGGGTTCATCTGGGCACGAGGTGACTATTGGCAGAGGCAGGGCCCTTGGGAGAGCGGAGGAGGTGGAGATATTCTAATTATATGTTAATGAGAAAGTAATTAGCAGGTCTCCAGCCTGCCCAGTGCCCTCAGGCTCCCCTGCCCAGCTCCAAGCCAAACCACCTGCTTCGGCGCACCCGGGGTGGTTTAAGCCCAGCAGGGTACGGCCGGAGCTGCGAGGAGCCAGCTGCTGCTCCCCACGCGTGCTGCCGCGCTCGGCTGCGATAAAACATCCTCATAAATTACCTCCGCGAAACAGAATGTGACAGATAAAAGTCAAAAGTGCATTTGCAGCCCGCTTTTGGTGTTTAATCCCTCGCTTATTCTGCTTGCAATTGCCTATAACTCGTGGCAGCTCGTCTGCTCCCTCCCAGTGACGTGTGTGGGCTGGGAGGCAGGACTCCTGGGCTGCCTGGGTTGTCCCTGTGGGCAAGTCGCTGCCCTTCCTTGTGCCTCAGTTTCCCCATGGCTCGAATAGGATCGATAACACAGAGGACAGACCCCATCCACCTCGGCTGACCAGGCAGTAGGAGCCCCCCCCCCCCCGGGGGGGCCAGGGGGGGGGGGCCCCCCCCCCCCCCAGCCCTGCAGATGCTCCTGGGCTGTACAAGGACCAGCGTGACACCCCCGGTGTGACACCCTCGCGGTGCCTCCAGCTTGGACCTGGCTCCATCCCACCTGGCATGGGTCTTGTGGATACAAGGAAAATCTTTTCGAGCCCTGGGGCTGGCTGCTGCCCCGAAACAATGCTGCCCAGCAAACCGCTAGGTTTGTGCGCCCAAGCTGCCAGTGCAGTATTTAATTCACACAATAAAAAGTATTTTAATTTAATTTAATTTAATTTTAAAAATTAAAAATTGAATTCTCACACGAATGAGAAACAGTGAGAGAGAAGCCAGGATGGGTACCCAGGACACCAGCTTGCTTTTTAACTCTTCCCATCCTGCTTTCAAATTCCCCCGGGGATCAGAGATGCTCAAAAAGCATCTGGCTGGTTCCAGCTGCTTCCACCGCGCTTCGGTAACAGCAGGACCCCGCTCCATCGCAGCTCGGCAGGCTGCCTCAGAAGTAGCCAATACATCGGCATGAGAGAAAAGAAATGACCCCCAGCCTCTGCTGGGGTGTAAAATTCCTCCCCCCCCGCCCCCCTCCAAGGACTAGCCAGCGTATCGGGGACTTTGAATGATTATGATAAAACCTGCGGGACACCAAGGGCATCACTATGATTTGTGCTGTCTAAATGTTAATCAGAATAATAATGCCTATTGAGACAGCTGTTTTAAAAGGCTGTGATGTCGGAATAAAAATTCCAATAAAACTCTATTAGCCCTTCCTCGTTACACTAATGGTGCCTGCTGCTAAAAGCCCCCTGCTATAGACACCCGTATTAATGGGCTTATTACAGGAAATAAAATCCGAGGCTGAACATTACAGTGAAGCCTGATTAATTCAGCAAGGTAATCTTTTTTTCTCCCCCCTCCTCTCTCCCTTTTCTTTTTCTTCCCCCCCTTTATTTAATGAATGTGCTCCTTGAAGTGCCAACTTTTGAGCTTCGCTTGGAGTTTGGTGATGATTTTAAGCTTATTTTGTTCACAAAAAGATGAATCTTTGCACCGGTTCCTGGTGCAAATGGGGGGAAAGGCTTCTCAGATGCCTCCATCAAACCAGGGAAGAGAGGAAATGTGTCCAGGCCAGGAGCGAAGATGCTAGGGAGCTGGGGACAACAGATATCCCATGGATGGCCCTGGCATGGTGGCTCTTGGGCTGGGACAGCCTGTTGCTTGTCACAGATATGTGCTGACATTGGCCAAGGTGAAGCTGTTAGGGGGTAAGGAGCTGCCCTTCAGTGCTCCTTCCCATACTTTTTTCTCCTGATTTGTCTTCTTTTGATGCCCACCCCCGCTGGCCAGGGCCCCGGGCTGCATCCAGGTTTACTGGTGCCATCCCAAACGCAGCGTGGTGGCACCCGGCGAGGCTGGCACCCCGTGCTCAGCCCAACCTCAGCACACGCAGAGAGGCAGAAACCCACCGACAGACACACTGCTATTCATCCAGGCTATAAATAACTCCCATAAAAATCCTCTTCCCAGCCTTTTTGTGCTCAGCCAAACCCTGCCAATGGGAAAGGAGACGGCATCTATTTTATGGGCGGCTGGAAGCCGGCTTTGCATTTTTCTGGCTCACGTAATCCCACAGGTACCCTCGTTTCTTTTCTTTTTTAACAGCCTTTTGATTCACATTCCTCCCAGCCAAGTTTAATTACGGCTTTGGCTCCTGCTGCCAGGGAAAGGAAGGGGAGAGAGCAGCTCTGCTTGCCCATGGTGGGGGCACGGGTCGAGAGGGAGGGAGGGAAGGGAGGAAAGAGAGAAGGAAGGAAAGCAAGAAGGACCAGGCAGGAAGGCAGGCAGTAAAGAAGGAAGGAAAAGAAGAAGGAGAAGGAGAAGGAGAAGGAGAAGGAGAAGGAGAAGGAGAAGGAGAAGGAGAAGGAGAAGGAGAAGGAGAAGGGGAAGGGGAAGGAGAAGGAGAAGGAGAAGGAGAAGGAGAAGGAGAAGGAGAAGGAGAAGGAGAAGGAGAAGGAGAAGGGGAAGGGGAAGGGGAAGGGAAAGGAAAAGGAAAAGGAAAAGGAAAAGGAAAAGGAAAAGGAAAAGGAAAAGGAAAAGGAAAAGGAAAAGGAAAAGGAAAAGGAAAAGGAAAAGGAAAAGGAAAAGGAAAAGGAAAAGGAAGAAAAGTGCAGCACAGGTTTGTACATACCCTAGGAAGCCCAGAAGTAACACTCAGGTCTCCACTTGGGTAATGACTATGTTTACCAGCCTAACTAGTTTCTTTAATCACAGCAAGAAGCTGTGAACAGCATGAGCTTTCGGAGTGGTCTGGGGCTGCTGAGCAATGGGCTGGCAAAGTCTGGTCCTCCTTGATCTTGACTCCTTGCAGATCTGTTGCAGTCGAGTTAAGCACTCAGCCAACGTGCTACAGGCTGGTAACGATTTAATTATAACGTAGGGAAGTTGAATTGCACTGGAAAGAAAAAGACGGTGGGATTGCCTAGACCCTACCAAGGGTAGGTACCCCCCCTCAGGGGTCTGCAGGCAGGGCTGGAGCTGGGGTTTCCCTCTGTGGACCTGTGGGAAATGGGGTGTCCTTGGACCAGGGATGGCTGGAGCTCCCCACCCACCTGTGCCCACCGTGCCTGCCAAGGCGAACACCCCATGCACATCAGGGATCTCTTCTACCCCACACAACAGTCACAGCCAACGCTCACTTACTTACCTACAGCGTCATTAGTCCCTCAGACCTTCCTGGCTAGGGTGGTGCTGTGATCGTCTCCCCATCACACCCTTACCGGCACTGTCAGGCAGTGAAGGTGATGGTCTACACGGGAACCCTGCGACAAAGGGGGGACAGTCTGGTGAGTGGGAAGAGGGAAAAAAAAATATGAAGGAGGGAAAAAAAAATACAGAAGGAAGGAAAAAAAAGCGAAGAAATCAATTTAGTTACAATAAAGCCTCTTACTGTATTAACTGCTAATCCACAAATACACAAACACACAGAGGGAGTCCTTGGAATAAAGGCATTTAATTAAGCTATTTGCTCGAAGATGGCTCTGAAGGGTCTGGCACGATGGAGGAACGGGCGCAGTGGGACCCTGGGGAGGTGCTCACCAGGGCCACTGGTGACCTTCTCCCTTGGTTCAAGGCTGTGGAGCAGTGCTGTCCCCTCCATGGAGGCATGGCCCCCAGTTGACCACATCTGGATCTCTCTGAGGTTCCCTTTGCCAGTCGGGGGGGATACGTCCTGGCCCCCCATGGATGTTGGGGATCTGACCAGTTGTCCTCCAGCTGGGGTGGGAACTGTTGGCATTGTGGGGCCATTTGATCTTTCCTCCTTTCCTTTTCCTTGCGGGGAGGGGGCCATGGTGGTGGTGGGGGTTATAACTCTTCTCTTCTTTCATTTCATCTGCCAGCGGGCTCAGCAGGGGGAAGACCCTGTCTCGGCAGGCTGCCCACGAGATAAAAGGCAGAGAAGGCCCAGCCAAGACATTTTTTCCACTGTTCCCCCCACCCCTTCGCCCCTTCCTCCATCCCCCCGGTTTTCTTGGCAAAGGACGAAACGGGAAAATGAGCGTACTCCTTTCAAAGCCCTTCTTTCAATATTGAACGGGGCCTGGATTCCCTTCTGGATGCCTGATTGCTGGCATTCCCGCTCCCCACGCAGCCTAAACTGTAACAGCTGGGGGCCGGGGACGATGTCGGGGGGCTGTGAGCACGTGCGGGGAGGATGGAGCAGAAACACCAGCCCCCTGCTTCCTGCCCTGGCATCCGTGCTGCTCCGCATCCCCAGCAAGACCCGTTCCCCCGGGGTGTCCCCGGGCCCCATCGCCACCTTCGCCCGACGAAGCTCTGCTGCTCTGATGCGTCACGAGTTTTGGGGTCTCTGCTCCCGACAAGCGCATGGGTTGAAAGATGTCTGGCCGTGTCCCTGTGTCCTGAAAAACCCGTGCTGGGGTGGGGCGTGGGAATGGGCCCCATCCTGTCCTGCTCTACACTGGGATGAAAGCCGCCCCGGGGAACCTGGCAGAGCGCAGCCCGGCTCCCGCTTGCTGCGTTGGAATCAGTCAAGTGTTTCACTTTAACGTTTTCCAGAGATTTTCTTTTGATTTCATTCTTTTGTATTTGATTTTTTTTTGAAGATGATAACGATCTTCCATTTCTAAATGAAAAGTCATTTGGCACCTTTGGGGGGGGGAGGGAAAAGATTTATTTTTCATTTAAAGCTGTTGAAACAGGATAGTTAAACCATTGCGTGTCTTTTCTTTTTTTTTCCCCAGAAGATTTTTGGAAAGAGAAATTCCTCTGAAGTGACCTTTTCTTCGGAAGTGTTTTGATGAACTGGCATTTTCTGGATGAAAAAGCATTTCTGTCTAAAGTTCCTGGCTGTTCCCAAGGGAAAGGGCAGGAGCAGAGGGGCCGTGGGAGCTGCAGAGGGAGGGAGCCAGATTTTGGGATTTCTCCAGTGATGGGGAGAGGATGTTTGAGGTGGCATGGCAAATTTGGTACCAGGATCTGGGGGTTAATGACAAAGGTGGTGGGGATGCTCCAGTGCAGTGGCTCTCTGGGCTGACGGGCTGAGCCCAGTGCTGCGAGGCAGCGGGGGAGGGGAGGAGAGGTGAGATGGGGCAGCCCAGATCTCAGACACAGCACTCCCCAGTTCCTCCTTATCAGCCCTTCAGCATCTCTCATGCCTTTATCGCACTCTGAGGAAGGAGGGCAGCACACGGGTGAGGCCTTAGTGTAAGCTTTCAATAGCAGCCGCTTCTAATTACTCCTTGAGATCCTCCGAGGTGGGAGGATGTGGGTTTGTGAAGGGGCAGTGGGGATGGAGGGCTGCTGGGTGCAATCCACCGTGTTCTTCCTGAGAGGGTCTCACATCGGCACCTCCCCCAACCCCCAGTCCTGGCAACGCACTCTCACTGGGGCTGGAGAAAGACAGTTTGCCTCTGCTCTGGCACGATCCTGCCCCACATCCAGGGTGGTGATAAGCTTTTCAGCCCTGACAGCCCAAGGACTGAGTTGAACATCCCCTGGGGCAGCATCCAGATTCTCTGCAGAGCTTCTGCAGAGTTGCTGCCCCCGGAACAGGTTGTCCACCCTGTCGGTGCAGCCCATGCCATCCCCACTGGCAGGAGGGTTGCATGTTTTTGCCCGCATCCCATGTGCACGTGTGATGGATGGGACTTGGGGATGCCCCAGGAAATGGTCTCTTGGAGGTGGCTGCCCTTCTTTAATCCCATTTGGGCGTCCTCATTTGCCGCTTTTCCACACATCTCATGTGCCACGTCGATTTGCTATCGCTCTGGTTTATTAATCAGAGTGTCAGGCAGGGGCAGATCAAATGGCTTACAAGAGCCTAAGTACATTACAGCAACGCTATTATCTCTCTCCACAAAATTCGTAATCTCCACAAAAAATTAGAGCAAGCTGCTCTGACAAGCCCCATTCTCCATATGCCCTACGAGCAGGACCCTAATTATTTTACCTTTCTTTAACTCTTTATTAATCCCATCCTCCACCAGCCGTCTGTTATTTTGCCTGAGATTTGTGCAGTAACAAAAAAGATTGGCTTCACACATGCTTTTAAAATCCCTGTGCTCTCAGGCTGCCAATGGGGGAACGTTCTCCTTTGCATTGCTGGAGAGGCAGGCAGCCACTTTTGAGGGGTCCTGCACACTTTTTGAGGTGACCTTGCCTGGCAGGGCGGCAGCGACTGGGGATCCTTCCTGTGGTACCCAGCAGGTGGTGGTGATGTATAACTAATTCCTCCGAGCCTTTTCTTATCGGAGGCTTTTAATGTTTTATTTGGCTGCAGGTTGGCATTATCCATCTCTCAGGGGTTCGGTGGGGGCTTGCCCCATCATAAGACCTTTCTTTTCATGTTTGCTGAGCTGGACACAGGCGTGGCTGGCATTGTTTGGTGCTCGTTTTCCTTCCCATGTTCTCCAGGCCATGCCATGTCCAGACTATCACACGGAGGGAAAACAGACAGAAACCTCTTATCACTCCCGCAAGTCTGATTGACACAGGTGTTCCACTCTTTGATTGTATTTAATACCTTTCATTTCACATCTTTCAGCACTTTACAATAAGACCAAAAAATATATCTATAATAATGGCTGTTTTGAAGGGACAAGCTGAGGTGACAGTGTCTGGAGGGAGAGGGCAGGGAGAGACAAGGCAGGGGGAGGCTGGACATGCGGCATGAGGGATGCTGGTGACAAAGGTGGTGGCAGGGAGCTTGCTGCCCACAGGAGGCTGGGTCACCCCTGCCTGGGATTGCCATCCCTAGGCAATGGGGACTTGAGCTTCCACTGAAACGCTGCCGTCCAGGACATTGGCGCAACCCTCCAGGACATGGATGTGACCCTCCGGGACAATAGTGTGGCTCACGGGGCCAGTCTTGCTGCGTCCCCGCTGCTGACCTGGCACCTGGGGACACGGATGGAGATGGTGACGGGGTGAGGAAGAGGTGAGAAGGAGCGAAGAGGAGGAGGTAGATGACACCTCCTCTGCCAGCTGCTGGTATGGCTCTGGGATGCAACCAGTGCTCCAAAGACTGAAAAGTTCAGCTGTAGAGGGTGATGCTGCAGGGGTACATGGGCAGAAGGAGCATGGGTGGACTGGAAAGCTGGGGTGCCCTTGTCCACCCTCTGGGGGTGACAAAGAACCCCACAGGTCTTACCCAGTGCCTTCCACGTGACTATTGGGCCAGCTGTTGGCCTCTAGGGAAGAAACTGGAACAGACCCAGTGAAAATTCATTATTTCTCGCCACGAGAACTGCAGATCAGCTGAACAGTAAAGGAACCAGAGGGACATATTGGGGCTGGAATTGGAGAAATCAGGAGCGTGGCTGCCAAAATCTTTGGCTTCTGTTAGCCGGGGTGGCCAGAGAAGGGGCAGAGGGGAGCTGAGGGCACGTGGGCTGGTTGTGCTGGGCTGGAGGAGCATGTGGCCGGAGCCCAGCTGGGGATAAGTGAAGGGCTGGGACTGCAAGGGTTGGGATCAGCTCAGCGCTGCTGGGTTTGCAGCCAGCAGCCTCATTTTGTCCCAGTGATGCTCAGCTACCCGGCTGCACCCCATGGCCATCAGTACAGACACAGCCGTGGGGCACGGTTCTCTGTCTCACTGCCACTTTGGTGTGGAAATGCCACAGATACCAAGCATTTTGTTTCTTCTAGGGGCCACTTGTTTCCCTAGAGAGGCCAGAGTTGTTCCCAAATTCTGCATCCTGAATGACTGGCCTCAATGCCATTGCTTTGCATAGAAAGTGATTGCTTCCTCTCCATTTTTTACTCTTTGCTGCATTTACGTCCAGGTGTTTAACTCTGACCTTGGATCAATTTAAAGTTATACATTTTTCCATGACAAAGGCATCTGAGATGATGAAAAATTGACATGGTGTAATAGCAGAGAATTGCCTCTGGATCTGCAGCCAATCTCTCCTGCGGCGTGGAAATAAAGCCCTCTGAACACTGCAGAATATCTGAGCAAATCCAATAGTCTCTCATTTTTATATAGATATTTATATGGGTATGTACATGTGCGTAGCTTTATACATACGCATATTAATATTCTCCACCCATTTCATTGCAGCATCTGGCCATCAGAAATGCAACTCCTAATGCTGGATGCTAATGGGATATGTTTTTATTTGTCCTTGTTATAAAATAGGTATCTCCGTATTAACTTTGCAGGGCATTATATTGATGTAGGGCAGTAAACTTTATGGCAGATTTCACAACCCTTTTA
This sequence comes from Anarhynchus alexandrinus, assembly GCA_008711295.1. NCBI lineage: Eukaryota > Metazoa > Chordata > Aves > Charadriiformes > Charadriidae > Anarhynchus > Anarhynchus alexandrinus. The sequence continues at coordinate 941,119 of VUYV01000015.1, read as the reverse complement.
AGTGTATCGTCTTAGACGGTAACATCTAGCTGGGAAGACAAGTGAAACCCTTGCAAGCAATACATGCCTGGGATGGTGCTGTGAAGCCGGAGGAGGAGACGAGAAGTGATGCTGATATCTGCAGGATCTTGGGGTGTGCAGGAGGCTCCCCACGTTCCAAGGAACGGGGTGTGCTCCCGGTTCTGCCACTGGTCCCAAAGTTTCCTAGAGCTGTGTCTGTGCCAGCAGTGATTGCATCCCTCAGGTTTTTGGCCGGCTGCTCCGGAGGCTGTTTGCTCTCCTGTCCCTCCGCCTTCCACATACCCAGTAAATCTAACGAGGTGCACACTGTGGCCGCCGGTCACAGATAACTGCTTAGCTTAAATCCTGCTTGAGTTCTCTTGGCTTATCTGCTAAATGGGATCTCAGTTATAAATAGAGTCCTGCAGACACGGAGGCCTATTTGGGCAGGGGCTTGTTTGGCATGGAATTTTACAGAAGTTCGAGCAAATTGCTGGGGAGAAGCTGAGAGATAATAACAAGGAAAATGATATTAAACTGACTTCTCCGCTTCCTCCTCATCCCTCGGCTGTTAGTAACCCATCAGGAGAGCACAGCTCTCAAGCGGACAAGACGACACGGGTCTCTGCAGCTCTGAATCAGCGACTGCAGTGGTGAAATGCCATCTTGGAGCCAGGCGAGGAGGGGAAGGTGTCCCCATGCGCATCCCCAGGGCTGCCCTCAGCGGTGGGCAGACAGGTACAGGTCCAGGCAGGGTGAAGGCGAGCTGCGTGCCGGCCGAGGCACTGATGCTGCAGGGATGCTGGCTCTCCTCCCCCAGCTCCTGGTGGCTGGCTGCCACTGCTGCCAGCTAATTGGTATGCTGGTAATTATTAGTGTTTCGTGATTTAATTTTTTCCTCTTCACATCATACCCTCTGCATCAGCCTCAGTGGGGCTGAGAGCATCTCTGCAAAAACCTTAGGAGATGGAGGGGGTGATCTGCGCCCCCACGGGCCACTGGTGAAACCAGACTGGGTGCAAACTGTTCCTGGAGAGACTGGATCAAAACCCTGGTGCTTTGGAGACATTTGGAGCCACAGCAAGGACCAGGCTGGGCAACGGGTTAGCCAAGCTTTGTCTGCAATGGGTCAGGAGAATTAAGGAAAAGGTTCTGGGTTATGAGTTCAGCATCTGCAAAAGGGAACTGGTCAGAGGGACTGTGTGGGACCATAGACATGTACAGGAGAAAAGTCCTGTTGATGCTATGTCTCTCAAGCATTGCACAGACACTCAGAGTGTTAAAGGAAAAATTCAACCCAACAAATTGATTTACTTGGATATTGGCATAGGACAAACCTCGTGTGGGGAAATCACTCTGCTGGACAGGAGAGCTGGTCACTGCCTGCTGGTGATGGGAGTCTCCAGCTGGGCCAGGAGAGACTGCGAAATGTTATCTTGCTCATTTCTTACAATCTGGGTGTCCATGATCCTACCTGAGCCCCCAGCACATGCATAATTCAGTGCCATTGACACCTCAAGTACATGAAAAACATCTCTTAAATATCTTAACTACACACAGAGGACCATCGTATACAACGATTCCTATTGACAACTTACAAACATCTTGTCTCTGCAAAGGGCAGTCACTGTTGCAGCAGGGATGTGGTGGGACATGCCACCAAGGATGAAGATCAGCTTATTCAGGCACACAGATAGTACAGGACCATCTGAAATTCCCACCTGGAGGAGTTCCGTGACAATTAGTTAGATACTTAATTGTGAAGGTGCAGTGGGGGTGTTTGCAACCAGCATGGCTTGTAGGGACTTTCTCCATCATTTTGCTTGCAAAGCTTTTTTCTTTCTTTCCCCTGTCTGGCGACCAGACCCCAGCAGGGAAGGAGGTTTTCCTGGAGACTTGTAGCTTCAGGGTGCTGCAGGGAAAGGATATTTGAGCAGACATTGCCGGCTGGAAGTCGGCACCAAGACTGAGCAATGCACGATCCAGGGCTTGGTTGCCAAATGAGTTTTGGCTTGGGCCAGATCTTTCCTGAGGCCAGAGGGGACGGGTAGGAGAGGGACCTGGTGGCAGGGAGCCTGGGCTGGTGCCTTGGAGAAACCCAGTGGCTGGGCGAGCGCAAGCCCAGGTTGGTGCCAGCACTGCCCGAGGTCACCTTGGCCCTGGGCTTGACCTGGGGACATGGGATGGTGCAAGTGGGAAATGCGAGGGGCAGCTCGACAGAGGGCAATTTGGGTAAAACAGCATCAGAAGTGTCAAAGTAGATTTGTTTCCAATATGGAAAACACCTCCACTGGGAGCATGAGGGAAACTTAGGAGTTGTTACTTTTGGATGAGAGAGGCAGTGAATTTGATCTGCGAACAAACGGGAACTGGCAAAGCTGACAGCTTTTTCTCTGATTGCTTTGCTTCCTCTGTGCTGGGTTATGTCTTTTCTTTTTTTCTCCTTTAATTTTTTTTTTCCTTTTAATTTATTGAAATGCTCTGGATCCCGATTCACTTTCTTCGCTCTTTATTTCTTATTGCTTTGGCTGAAACATTAAATCCCCAGTATGACTGGGATCAGGGCAAGAATAAAAATAGCCCATGGAAAAACAAACCAACTCAAGGACGTGAAAACAAGCTGCAGTGTTTCTGACGTTCAGTTTTGGTAGCACAGGGTGGGTGATTCCTGGGAGCAAGACGGGGACATGGGGATGGCAGCCTCTGGCGTGGAGGGCTGTTACCAATCCCTGCTCGATGGGGTGGCCGAAGTGAATTGGTGGGCTACCCTACAACTCCTCAGAAGCAGGGTCTCTGCTAAAATTGGCTGCCTGACTTGATGGGCAGGATAAGGGAGAAATCTCCCTGCCAAAGGGGTGAGGCCGGAGGTTTTTCCTGCAGCTAAGAAAGTGCCAAGAAGGAAGCCTTGCCTTGTGAAATGTCCTCGGATAGCTGCAGGGGCATGGAGAAGGGGCTGCCAAGTGACCTCCTCGCCTGATCCTGCTTTTCCAGAAATGAGCATCCTTTGTCACAGGGGGAAACTGAGGCCCAGGGCAATGACGTGGCATCAGTAGGTGGGGAAGGCTTGGAGCAGCACCCTGCATTCCTGGGCATCAGCCGCTTTCCCTCTGCGCAGACAGCTTGTGTAGTCAATGTGTCATGTTACTCCCCTTTCATCAGCCTGAAATTACCATTTGTGAAAAAGGGGAAAGAAATCCAAATCTTCAAGAAGCCACTCAGACTGTTGTCTGAGGCTTGTTTTTTAAAAGAAATCAAAGAAACAGATGTTTCTTTTTGATATTAAAAGGGCTGCAGGGCTGGATCCTGCTCTCACTTCCAGCGCTGTGAATCCGGAGTGAAGCGGCGGTCCCTCCGACGGGGGGAGGCACTCCTCTGCCCCGTGGGCAGAACCTGGCCACCCGAAGTTTTGGCAAAGGGGTTTTTGCCTTTTTGTGGCACTTCGCTATTAATGAGATTTGTAACGGATGCATTCGCAGCCTGCCTGCCGTGGTGCTGCTCTGGGAATATTTCTCCTTCCTGATTGCTGTCGTGTCTACCTGGAAATAAGGCCTGACGCTGTCTAGATAACTCGATTGAAAGGCTGCTCTAGTTTCAGTGTGGCCTCCTTCTTTAGCTTCTGATTCAGCGGTGCTTTACTAGCACCCTCCGTGGTTACCCCTGAAAAAGACCCAGGGTGGCCCATGGCAGCCCATCTCATGGATTTCCTGGGGAAAACCATTTCCCAATGGGATCCCGCAGCCCTGCTCAACCTTAGCCCTTCTGTTCACGTTGGCAGCTGTATATAAGCCTCCTGCAGCACCCTGCGTAGAGGGACTGGTTTGCGGGATGCTTTTCGGCAGCAGCTGTTGTTGCATGCCATGACCCTTTTCTCGTTTCAACTGCAAAGGGGCTGGTGAGTAGCTATTTGCCCTGCCAATGACCTTGAAGCATGGGACCGAGAGCTTGTGTTCAGATGAAACCTCCCGCACACCCGGCACGGACATGGTCTGCTGTCAAAGTCTGATTCTGCCAGCTGTGATCTCTGGTCTGTGTCAAAGTTGGATCTGGCTCCTGGTAAACAAGCTGAGAAAGCTGGAGCTTGAGCAATGTGGAAAGCTGGTTCCTTAGAGCTGCAGTTTGTTACTGCTCTCCTGAAAACAGATCATTGCTCTACAGATCGTAACAGCTACTGGCATCTGCTCACAGGGTATCCAAGCTGAGACCAAGGAAGGAGCTCAGCAACGCTCAGGGCTGAACCTGAGCAGCAGGACAGCAATGGGGCTCGGCAAGCCAGGAGCTGCAACATCTGCAGAGATGCCTGGTGGAGGCACCAGCTTCTCACTCTTACCTCCCCAGAACAACACTCCTCCTGCAAAGGGAGTAGGTATACCACAGAAATGCCTCATCCTGGACCCAAGATAATGCCCATCAGCAGCACTCTGCTTCTTTCAGAAGCAGCACCGCAGGTGTGGCTGCTGGTTTTCTACCACCTCCTAATCTGGGAGAGAAGAACCCTAATTTGTGAGTGATGTGCTGCCCTGGGAATTGGGTGAGTGCTGTGCCTGGTCATACTGCAAACAATGCTCTTCACCCCTCCAGCATCACAGACATCCTGACAAAGCCTGAGCTGCTCTGTGACAATGCCAGGCACTTTTTGGTACAGGTTTTGCACTCCCTGATCAATACCTGAAGCCTCCTGCTGCTCCACTTTAGAGGTGAATTATGGGGACTGTAGCTGATTACTTGCAGTAGAAAGCTCTGGGTTGGATCAGAGGCGTCCAAGATGTCAGATCCTCTTTACTCATTGAAATACAAAAGCAACAATCTCATCTGGCTGCTTGGCTGTGCTGAAATAATAGCTCATTCAGGAGGTGGAATTTAAGCCTGAAAGCTAACATTTGTGGTGTGTATTTATAACACGCAGGCACAGGGAAACTACCCATATTGCATTTAATTTCTTTCACAAGCTCCTTTGATCCAGGCATTACTGTCCAGGCAAAACTGGCACAAATTTCATCACAGACATCACCAACCGTGCTGCTGCGAGCTGCCCAGCATTGGGACTGAGAGCAGCTACATTATCATTCATTTTAATCCAGTGTTTGAGCTAGCCACATCGGCCAGAAATCTTGCTCCAGCTCATCACTGTGAGCTCGTTACCTCCAAAACCTGAAGGCTCTCCTGCCTCAAAAACAGGAGATGAAAAAAGAACAAAAACAGGGCACTTTCCAGGTGCTTGCAACAGGTCTGAGTTATGGTGCGTTGGGTGACGCACGAGCTGATGCGCTCAGTTTGGCTGGGATGGGCCAGTGGCGCATTTATGAAGGCTGCTGGATGCCCATGGGATGTGTGGGGTGAAGTCCCTGCAGAGAAGGGGATGGATTCTGGGTTTCCAGGATGTTACCGCTCTCCCTGCTCTGGGGTGAACAGGAGGACCATGAGCCCTGTGGAAATCAGGCATCCCCTTTTCTTTGAAAGGAGGGAGGTGACGGCTGGAGTCACTGGTCATGCTCCGATCTCCTGCAGCCCATTGCCTTCAGGATACAGTTATTCTGGCAAACCAAAGGAAGGCACTGCTGTTGGCTGACTGGCACTCATTTTGAACACATCAGAGCCAAGCTGGACCAGAGATCCAGCTGGTAGAGGAGACAAACCTGTTACCTGGACTCCTTCAGTAGCCCATGCCTAGCACATGCCCAACAAAGCCTGCTCCCTGTCTGAAATAATATTTCAGCCTGACATGAACACTGGACTTGTTGGAGCATGGGAAGTCCGCCTGCTGACCTCTCCTTCTTGTACAGTGAAGAATATATTTATTTCCTCCATGCCTTCTCCATGCCTTTATGGACTGTTACTCTCCCTGGCCCTGCACAATCTTTTCCAGGCACCTGATCAGTTCCTCCTGGTGCAGAAGCTGTCCCAGACCTTGGGTTGTCTCCATTTCTGAGCTGGGGTAGCAAGACTGCACACACTGCCCAAGGAATGCAGATTTACACTGCAGCATGGTGATGTTTGCTGGTTCGCTACCGTTTCCTGACAGCTGCTCCCACTTCTGTGCTGCTCCCCATTTTGCAGAGCAGCCGCACCCATCTCATGAGACCAGGAATGCCCCAAAAAGTTTATTTCCATTGTGTTCATTGACCCCGTATTTCATTTGTCATTTCATTGCTGAGCAGTTTTCCCAGATCTTTTGGGAGCTCTTAAAAGTCAGGTCACCCTAAACATGTGATGCTGGCAAAAGATGTCACCTCACTGTCTGCCTTCTTCCCTGGCTCATTCATGAACAGACCAAGCACTGCAGGTCCCCATGCTCTCTCCTTGGAGGGCTCTGCCCCTCTGCTAAGAGACCAGCCATGCATCCCAGCCTTTTTACCCAGTTCTAACCAGGGAGAAAACTTCCCTGCTCTTCTGCTGCCACCTCAGTTTCTTTAAGGGTCACTTTTCTGTTTGTCTTTAGGTTTGTTTTGAGATGGACCACAAGAAAGCTTGCAGGGTGGGAACGCTTCCAAACTGGCTTGCAGTGTGTTTCAATAAAAATGGTCCTCTGATTTGTCCTGCTGTGGGCTTGTCCTCATCTGATCATCTCATGGTCCTGCAGACTCTGCTGCTCCTGTGGCTGAAAGACGGACCATTCATTTTTATGGCTGTGGCAAATTAATCTTCACACTCTTTTCTGGCTGCTTTATTGTGTATTTACATTTAATCTGCCAGAGGCTGTGCTGTTCATTAATTTTTCAGTTGGAGAAGCCTTCACGGTGTGAAGACTGTCCCCTCTTCTCCCTTGGCCCACTGTTTAACCTGGATGGCCTTTCAAATGTCTTTTTCTGCGAGGAGGAACGTGCCTGTGCTGAGCCTCCGACAGGGCATCTTTAAACAGTCCCAACGCCACATGCACACGTTTCATCTCTTTGGCTCTTTATCTTGTTTAGATTCTTTTTAATGAGTGTCCTTGTTGCAATGTCATTTGCTTTTCTCAAGTGAACACCGACAGTGTGGACTTTTGTCATCCCTGCATGTACGTGGTGATGGTGATGTTACATGTGAGTTTTGAGTACCGTTGGCTTGGAGGACTCAGCAAAGTGTTATGGCTCCTTTTGTGGACTCAGGGACCAACTGCTCTGTGCCAAAAACCTCATCTCAGCATCACACAGGGAAATGCTCTGTAACTGCTAATTTGGTTTCAAAGAGCCCCCAGATCCATGGTAGGAAAGGAGCCTGGAGGTGTCCTTCAAGCTGGAAGTTGGCAGCAGTCTTGTCCTCACCATGTCCCACCCCTCCTCCTCCCCCAGGAGAGGTCTCTTGCCCTCCTTTATAAACACACAGCTCCAAGGACTGGCTGGTCCTGCACCACAGTCTGCACAGCAGACACACCTGCCTGCATTGCAATGCCTGCTCTGTGGGAAGAAGGATGATGTATCCAGCTGGATCCATGAGATCCCTTTCCAAGGTCATTTTGGAGAGAAATGGCTCTCCAACTGGCAAAAATGCATAGTGAGCTGGGAAGGAAACGTATGTTGGGCCTTCTTTTAATTTTCTTGCTATCAACCTCCGCTTGTGCAGCAGCCGAGTTGTCTTCATTAGTAACTTTGCAGTTCACAGTGCTTGAACCTATTTGCCTGCTCTGGGCAGTCCCCCATGACCAGCCGTGCTGTGCCAAGAGTTGTCCCCCAACACTGATGTGCTCTTTTATGCTTGCAGCAGACCCAGAACACAAAGGGAAGATGTTTTCATGGCAAGCTGCACCACGGCTAGCAGGATTTACCAGGCTGCTCTGTGGGCCAGTGTTGGTTTACCCTGCAGGGATGTTTCCTACATGCTGTTGGTCCTCATGGCTCCTTTGGAAATGAAACCAAATGCGGTGAGTAGGAATGGGATGGAAATCTCCCAAGGACTTGGTCCAGCTCTGCTGTGGCTCCCTTTGGGTCTGCGTGTTGGGTTTTGTATCTCACCGCTCCCCAGCAGGCAGAGACATCAGGCACCCAGATCAGGCAGGAGGAGAAAGGCCAGCAGGGAGGTCTCTGAGCCCGGCAGTTCACCGGCTGCCTCTGTCCCATTGCAGAGCCGAGCCGCAACTGAGCTGGGGAGCCTTTTGCACTGAGATCAGCCAGATGAGCAGGGGTATTACAGTATTAATTAAACATCTGGAGAATCTGGCAGGAAGCCCACTTCATTATCCCTGGTGTTCAAGGATGCTTTCAGGAGTCCTTCCCCTCCTGTCTCTCCTCTCAGAGCTTCTTTCTTCCAGCATGTCACCATTTGCACAACCTGGAGAGACCCTCACTCTTGGTCCAGAGGGGGAAACAGCTCTTCCAGACTTGGGGGGGCCCGGAGTGTCCTTCCGTCATCAGACACGCTATGGGCACCACAAGGTGGTGGGGAGGACAAGGTGGAGCAGAAAAAGCAGGCTGAGGAACATTGCTCTTCTTGTGGAGCCCTGCTGCATTGCCTGGAGCTGCATTTGTGAGCATCCCAGAGGCAAGTTGTATGTCTTTGGCCAAATGCAGTGTTTCCAGTGCTTTTTCCCTGGTGTGGGGCACAGCATGTGCAGCTGGGTGAAATATCTCTGGGGTTTCCCTTCTAGCAACTCCCAGGCTCAGGAAACAACTGTTCCTCTGCTCTGGGCCACGTTTCCATCCCTGTGTCCCCAGGCTGCACCCAAACCCCGAGCAACCAGCTCTGCATGGGGCAGGGCATACAGATGCCTTGTCCTTCCCTGTGACTGCAGCTACCTGCGACCCACTGGGCGAGGAGGTCCTTGCTGCCTACACCGACTGCTTGGCAGCTGCTTGTAGCCTGGAGCCCCTTAGCTCTTGCCAGCAGCCCCCAGAGCCTGGCTTTGCAGCCATAGTCCTCCACCCCCCACAAGGACACTGGCAACGTCCCCTAACCCTCTGATGAAGCTAGGAAGGCAAAAGGGCCATGGTATGAACGCAGCAAGCTCCTCTCTGAAGCATTAGTGCTATCAACAAAAATGGGGAAGGGCAGCTCCTCGATACTGCGCTTGCAGCTCTGAGGGTATGTACAGATGTGTGAAAAGCAGTGGAAAAACACACCTGCTGCCTGGATCCTTCCTAAAGTTTAAGTGATACTGGTAGGCTATGGGAAACGGTGAGTTTGCAATTAGTACATGGGAGGCACAATGAGATAATTAGCCACCAGTTAACAGGATGAATGTGACGACCACATTCCCTGCTTACTGATGTTTGGCTAATTTGCCATCAGTGGCCTTGTTAAGTGGTTATGAATTACACAGGAGGCGCAACGAGCTGGAACTTGCTAACAAGGGCGCAATGACGCGTGGCTTGCACCAGCGACATTTATTGCTCCCAGGGTGACTGCCCCCATCCCACATGGTTATCGCATCTCCTAACTGCTCCCTTTCCCCAGCTGCTGTGATGGCCCTGCCAGGCTTGTCTGCTGGCCTTGACCCTATGAGGACGGAAAGTGGGAAGCCCAACTTGACATTGGCCTCTGGACTTTGGTGTCCTCCTGGACACTCATGCTCAGGTTGGCAGGACCACTCTTCCCTTCTCTCCTCTGTTTCACTGGGAGAAGTCGCAGTGCAGGGGAGATGCTAGGGGTCGTGGTGCTCAACATGGCAGGAATGAGGAGGTCTGGCAGGATTTGCTTGGGACATGTGGCCTTTGCAGAACAAGAAACAGCTTAATGAGGGATAAGGAAGTACTCTGGTGGGTCGTGTTAAGGAGAGGCTGGATAGCACCAACTTGTGGCCACAGGAAGGCAGAGAGGAAGGGAAACTTTTGTGATGGCCCACAGGGAGCCTACAGGATGGGCTTGTGGGGCAGGGCAGTTGGGAGCTCCCTCATGGCCCTGAGGTACTCTTTGACATGCCACTTCTGTCCTAGGCAGAGGGGATGGCCAAGAGACATCAAGAGCGCTTTTGAAAACCTGGGATGTTTTGGGGTTCTGCCTGGCCATTACAGCCTCTCTGTCAGGAGAGGTGAGATCTTGGTCTGGGCAGGCATCCATCTATGCAGCAGTTGTTTTGCTACACCCACATCTGTGCACAGCAAGGAACTGAGGAGGGGAGGGAAGCGGGCAATGCTCGGTTGGTGTCTGCCAGGGCTTTGAGGCAGGCAGACTCAGATGTACCCATGGAGGCAGCCGTGTGGCTGGTCAGCACTGTGCTGGATGGAGCCAATTGTCCTTCTGGGAGATGGAGATAATTAGCTTGAGCCCAGCGTGATGCTGATGGTACTTTTGGAAGATGCTGCCTGAGATATTTCAAGGGCACACGGATAAGCAACCTGTTAAATGCTCTTACAAATCTAACAAGATAACCAGCCCCCTGAGAAGCTGAACAAACAGTTGTATTTCCACTCAGAGGAGGTGAGCAACCTCTGCAAACGTCAAGCCGTTCGCTAGGAGGCTTGGGGGCAGTGTGGGAAGAACCCCCAGGGGCCACAAAATGGGAATGGAAACTCTCGTAAAGCAGCTTGTCTTCAGCGATTTGTCTCTTTTCTCCCTGGCTCGAATGAGAAGCTGCAGAGACAGCATGAAAATGAAATATAACCAGGAGGAATACCCCATTTCGGCTCTCCTGCATCTCTTACTGCTCCCTCTGGTCCCTGCTACTCATCTGCAGAAGTCCAAGGCAAAGTGTTATTGAGCTGCTGGATCTGATTGAATTTTTTTCATATCCCTGAAGGGCTGCAGTGACTGGAGTGCTCTTTTGAACAAGAGAGGACATCGTTAGCCAGTTGGCAGGGCCAGTCCCCGTGAGACCCATGCAATACCAGGCCCAGGCTGCTGAATGACCAGGTAGCAAGGCCAGCTCTCTGCTGCCATATGGGAAGTGATGCAGATATTCGGAGCAAGGATGAAGGCTTAGCTTGAACCTGCCTTGATAACACACTCAGATAATAGTCATCTCCCTCACAGTGTCTCTGAGGAGAGGAGCTCTCTGCTGTGATTACCCCTGGTGGGATTTGGTGGGGTCCCAATGCACCCTTGAGATTAAACCATGTCGGGAAATGGACCTTCCCATCCCCGGACTGAATGTCTGGCTTGGGATGCCCTGGGCTTTGATTTGGCTCTGAGCTGCTCACCTGCTGGCAAGCCCTGGGGGGCTACCAACCTCCCTGGGGGGAAGACAAAAACAACTCATGGCTTTAAGGAGGGCTCTGAGCCCCTCAAATCCCATAGCAAATCAATGAGTGAGCACGGACTCACAGAGATCTTAACGGACACTATTGTCCTTCCTCTGCCGGCAACAGTGTGGGGATGTGATGGACAGCCCCTGCCAGCTCTGTGACACTGGTGAAATGAGGAAGGCAACACCCTAAAGCCTTTAGGGACACCCCTCTCCTGAAAGCCCTGGGCCATGGATGGGCCACCATGTTGGCTGGGGGAGCTCTTCTGGGGACACAAGGCTGTGCGGGGGTCCAGGAGGTGAGGATGAAGATGCTGTTGCTCTCCACTATCCCTCACTAGACACTGTTGTCTTGCAACACTGCCGGGGAGGAGGGTTGACAGGGGAATCAGCCCTACTTTTCAGGGTGTGCTCTGCCACCTCTACAGGCTGCTCGGCTGGACCCAGCGGGTGCTGTGCAGTGCACCTCAGGAAGCGAGAGCGCGATCTCTTCCCTGGCTGCACTGCAGGCAGGAAGCACGAGGGCTCCCAAACCCTTGGGATGGGGGAAGATGCATTGTGAGCTTTTGCAGCTGTTTGCAGAGCACAAGTCTGTCCACGGTTTTCGGGCTCTCTGTCATGTTCAACAAGCCAGCTGAGCCATGGTCTATAGCTCCCTCCCTCTCTGGGGGGCCCCAGTTGTGCCTCTTTGGCTTTTGGTTGGAGGGTGTTGCCCAGTGGTCTGTGCCCAGCTGAGGCGTGCAAATGGGGTGTGCATCTGCTCCCAAGACAGCGCCGCTCTAGCCTGGCACAGAGATGGCTCCAACGCTGGCTTTGGTGACAGCAGGCTGAGCTGTGAGCGGAGCTGGCTGGGGAGCACATGTCTTTGCTGTCCAGCTGGCCCCACCAAAGGCAGGAGCAGAGACCTGGCTGCGGTACCTGTTTCCACCTCCCCGGTGCAGTCAGCGGAGGAAAGCAAGCCCGGGACAACAAGGCAGTGAGGACAATGGATGAATTGAGATGAGGTGAGATGGGCAAGGAGGCTGGTGGTGGGGCTGGACTGAGCATGCAGGAGCTGGACCACGATGAAACCCGTCAAAGGGCAGTGGCGGCTTGTACATCCTCCTCCCTGTTCCCTGGGAGCGGAGAGAGACCTCGGCTCCGCATTTCTGTGGTTTCTTTGCTCATTATAGGAAAAACGAAGGGTGAAGACAGGTCAATGAATCATTACTGTTTGGTTTGGCCGCGCTGCCGCGCCGTGTTTAGGAATGGCTGATTCTTTTTCTTCTTGTGAGTTGTTCTCTCTTCCCCCGCTCCTTCGGGTTTTGGGGTTGTTTTGTGTTTTTATTTTTTTCCCTCGATTATCCTGAATTATTGCAAGATGGTGAAACAGAAGAGCTCCTCCTTTCCTTGGGTTGGCTTCCCTTACAGCAGATGTCAAATAAAAGAGTCCGGCTTTTGGATAACTCATCCCAAAAGGGGGTTGGTGCATCCTGGATCTTTCACCCGTCCCATGCTGAGACATTGCAGGGAGCCACTGGCGTGGCCTTCAGGCTCATGACAGCACTTTCCAGGGAAAAAAACAAAGTAAAAAGGAACAGAATTCCTCTATCTATTTCTTAATTATGTATTTTTTCGGGTTCTTGCTAGAACATCTGTTCTGCATTTGTGCAAGACACGTTAATATCTCTAGATTTGTTCATTCCTTCGCTGCTGGGACACTGGGGTTGTATGGTGAGAGGGGTGCGCGTACCATCACACACGTGTACTGGGGCAGCACCTCTCAAGGTGTGGGCATCTCAGCAGGATGACCGCTGCCCTCTCAGGCACCACAGGCTCTGCGGGGAGCTGGGGCTGCGCCCTTCCCCTCCCACTCCTACACATCAGGGGTGGCTGTGCTACATGCTTTTGGTGCACACACAGGGTGAGTCCGAGCTTGCACTGTGTGGCAGGTATACGTGCCTTGAGGCTGTGCTGGCAAAGGCGTTTGCAGACCCATCTCCCTTCTGCCGTTACACGCTGAGGCTGGGAGAGGAGGCAACGCTCCTGCGTTTGCAGTGATGAGGGTCCTGGGGAGACAGGGGGCAATTTTCTCATTTGAAGCTGTGCTGGGTTATAATTTTTCCTAATTCCTCACCTGTCATGACACAGGAGCTAGGAATGAGAGCTCCCTCTTACATATCATTGCCTGATTACACGGTGTCAGAAGAGGCTTCCAAAAATTATTCCACGTAGGTGGCACAGTCTGGAAGGGGACTTGGCAGAGAGCCACACAGAGGGGCTACAGCTTTTGCAGGTGTCCCAGCAGCGAGTGATGCTGAGGAGGCCAAAAGGTGGAGATTCTGCTCCTTCAGGTAGCCCAACACTCCCAGGAGTCAAAAATCAATTTTAGGTGCAGATTGATGGGGAAAGGCAAATCTTCCCTGGGAATCTGAGTGTGGCTGTCATCCAGATGACATTGTCCATTGGCAAGTCATGTTTGCTCCCCTGTCTGTCCACCTGGGTTGGGCAATGATGGTTATGGAGCAAACTGGTGTACTGAGGGAGGTCAGGCTGGAGTTAACCACCTGCAACCCTGCAACAGGATTGTCCTGGGGACTGCAGCAGGTAACTGGAGGGCTAATCAGAGACCAAACTGCTTGTGATATAATCAAATCAGGGAGAGGCTGCTGTGAGAATTAAAGGTGACATTGCAAAGAGGGGGTGGTGTTTGCAAAACGAGGCATGTGCTCCCTGAAGGAAGGCAAGCAAGCGACCAAAGAGTAACAGTGAGTCTGGCTAACAGAGCCCAGCACAAAGGCATGTGTTGTGGGTGGGGTTCAAGATTTTTTCTTCCAGATTTTTCTACCCTAGTAAACATTTTCATGTGCTCTTTAGGAAAAGCAGGTTTGTGTTCCTTAGATGTCTTTAATGACAGAGCGTCCTGCAGGGGCAATGAGGGGGCACAGATTTGTTGAAAGACCACAGCAATGCCAGCTGTAGGAAGCAGCGGCACAGCAGCGTAAATTGAGTGAGGGTTGTCATGTACCGTGCTCCTGCCAAACGCAATCCCACCCCATTGCGTCCTCCATTGCTGGTGCTCTTGTGACTGCATGGTGAGCCAACTAACGGCACTGAACTGGCTGACAAAACATATTTTGGGGGGTGTGCCAGGTTCATTTCAGCCCAATCAGCCCCGTGAACGGACTTGCTGTGCTGTGCTATGACTAGCGGTGCCTGAGCAGGGACATGCAAAGGGTGCGGGACAGGACTGTGGTTGGGCCTGGGCTGATGCTCAGGGAATAGCTTCAGCACTTGGGTGGGCAGCAAAGCCAAACCTGGAACCATCCTTAAGTCACCTCATGAGCTCCCCCAGGGTCTCAGCTGTCTAGCAGTGAGCTGTCATCTGCAGCAGCACAAGCAGGAGAGACCTTGAACTACTGGACACATGCTAGTACAGCTGTCCCACATGAAGAGCTTGGCTTAAGCATCTTCTCTCTTGTGGGCTTGAATTCACCCTCTCCATCTCTTGTGCGTGGGTTTTCCTGACCAAGAGTGAAGCAGAGGCTGGCTGCGGAGACCTTGGTGTGAGCTGCTAGCTTGGGTTCGCAGAGAGCCGAGGCATGCTCAGCAGAGGTCTCTGGTCCACGCGCCGGCCATGTCCAGCCCCAGGGTGTGCCCAGGGCAACTGCAGAACAGAACCTGACATGGGGAGTCCCAGGAGAAGGAGGTGGTCCAGATTGTGCTGAGTGACAGATGCCAGTGTCTATCCAGTGGCTTGAAGTGAGGTGCTGCCTTCAGCACGGTTTTGAGGAATGGGTGCCCAACCCCACTACCAGAGGCTGTGTGTCCCTTTTCTCCTTGCCCCTGTGAAGTTTAAGTGCTGCCGTAGCCCTTCGTCTTTACGACCCTTTACTGACTATGGTCTAGGGATGTGGGGGTTGCCTGAATTGCAGCTGCCCTCCAGCTCATCTCCTTGCATATGCCATAACAGCTCTGCCTGAGGCGCTGCTGACCATCTCAAGAGGGTTAGCAGCACTCACCCTGCTTTGACATGGGAAGTGCAGGGCTGTGCTTGAGCTGCTTGAAGCTGCCAAGGAGATTTAGCTGGTCTTGAAGCCGGCAGAGAGGGGTGTTTAATGATCTCCGGTCCACGCTATCCACAGAGGCCCCCTTCCATGTTCACAAGGACCAGAGAGAGTCAGATGATGGATGTGGTAGGAGAGCATGAATAGATAACACAACAGATCAGGAATAAATTAGCAATGGGCAGTACCTCACTTTGTTCCCTCTAGTCCACCTCTCCTGCAGTGCAAATGTGTTCCCCGTCTGCATCTCTGGATTCACTGTTTAATCTAGTTTCAAATGTCCCAGGCTTTCCTTGGGAGAAACTTCCCCAAAGTCTCATAAATCTTCTTGTCAGGAAGATTTTTTTCTTGCTATGGACCTGAAAATTTCCCTTTCTTAATTTCATGCTGCTTATCCTCCCTTCCCTGTGCCAAGCCATCCCCTGGATAGGTGCTGGAGCGCGACAGAAGTGCTCTCAGCAGCGGCTCTCTCTCATCCCACTCTCTTAAGGGGTTATTTCTTGCGTGGTGCGAGCTCCCATCCTCCTACCTTGTCCTACCTGCTCCAAGGCAATGCAGCGAGAGCCCTGGGCTGCGCTGGTGGTGGTGGGAGAAGCATAGGATGAACCGATGGGGAGGCAGAGGGGTTGGAGGGGCTCTCCGGAGCCTCCGAGCCCAGGATCAGGTCTCCTTAGCATGCCTTGCACCTAACCTCTTTCTAAAATCATCCTCACTCCTCACACTTCTTTAATAGGAATAATCCTTTGCTCCTGTCTCTCCTGGTGTCCAGCCTAAATTTTCTTTGCCCAGTTTCAGTCCTTCCCTGTTTCACTTTGCCCATCATGGCCATGGAGAAGAGCTCATTGCCTTGACCTTTGCTGCAGCCTTCCCTGCACAGGAAGCCTGCTAGGTTCCTATCTACACCAGTGCTTGAAGTGACAAGAAAAGCTGGGTCTGAAAGTCCTCTGGCATCTCCTGGGAAAGGGCTGCAGGCTGCTCCCTTTGCTGCCCACGTACTGCAAACACATGAGCCCAGAGGACCACCTTGCAGGTTAATCTCGAGACTCTAAATGTGGCCAGGTTGGGTTGCAGATGTTGATGCCAGAGTGTATTTATTCATTTCACAGTTTTGCTTATTTATCAGATCCTGTGATCATTAAATTGTGCATTACCATTTGGCATGTGGCAGGTTTTAATTCCTACGGCTGGTTTATGCCCTCTGCAGGTATTAGCCTAAATGCATTTCCTGACAAGTGATGGATGCTCCGAAAAGCCGTGGCAACATATTTATTGATCAGAGCTCTCCGTAACCCCAGCTCACTAATGCAAGCTCTCGCAGCGCCAGGAACTATTGTCTCCTCAGACTGTTTCATTAACTCAGATGTGAGGGTTTGGACTTTCCTTCCACGCAGGATGGAGTAAATCTTGAGCAGTGTCAGCTCTGACAACAGCTCCGGCTCACTAAGTAGGGTAGACCTGGCCTATGCTTGGCAAGGGAACCTCTGAGGAATATTTAGGGATAGAGAAGACCTTCAGGGTCTTTCCAGAGAATGTGGGTGCAAGCACAGACCTCCAAGGTGTATTTGGGATTGGAGGGTGCCTCTGCAATTGCCTCTCTTGCAGGTATGCCTGAGCTGGCTCTGGACTCGACCCTGCAGCTGCAGAGGTTGGGAGCACAGCATCTGGGTGCTGCTGCAGTTTCTCACTAGCACAGATGGAGTTTGCTAGTGAAGTGCCAGCTCGAGGCTTCCTGAAGGGTCTGCAGTGCAGAGCCGCTTTAGTGCTGCGGGGAATGGGATGTGCGTGCAGCCGGGAGGGATGTGCTTGCAAAAATCTAGTAGGAAAAGTTCTGCTTAGAAAGCTCTGTTTTATCTGGAGAAAGTCTTCTGTTAACCCTTGAAGAGATGGAGGAGCATAGAGGTACCCTGAGTTACCCTGTGTTTCATGGAGATGTACATGGACTCTGATGGGCTCAGAGAGCTAAGGGCCACCATAGCAAGAAGAGACGAGAAGTAGTTAACGGTGCGGCCAAGCTTTTTAGAAAATAGTCGGGAAACAAATTCAGACCAAAAGTGAGTTATGGAGGCTTGAAGGAATGACAGGTCACCTGGGTGGTGGTTCTTACCACCGTGTGCTTCTTGCACATGCATGCACATGGCAAAGTACATTGTTGAAACCCTTTCCCTCTCTGCAGCTGCAAAACACTGCTCCTGCCTACTCTTCCCAAACGCAACCTGAATGAGTCTAACTTCTTCACGGACAAAGACCACAAGCCTTGAAAAGTTCCACATACTTCTGGGAGAGAGTAGGGTAGACAACTGCAGGATGTCCTGCCCCATCCAGGGTGCCACTAAGAGCTGAGGCTACATGAGGTGAAATGACCTTGCAATCAGATCATGCCCAGAGCTGTGGAGGTGGCACCGCTGTCCTTGGTGATCTGCAAATCTCTTCTCCCATCTGAAACATGGGAATTGTTTCATCCCTGGAGCAAGGCAGACACCTTCTCAGCACCTCCACATTGTAAGATCCTGCAGATGAAGGCAGGTTGCTTGGGACGGGCTGCTAATGACTGCTGCTAATGCCCTCCCTTTGCTCTGTGCTGTGCTCCAGTGATGGGAGGGGATCTTTATGTGCCAGAAGTAAAAGCCAGCAATGCAAGTGGCCGCTACAGTGGACAGACCGTCCCACTTGATTCCCAACGCACATCCTTAGACTCCCTTCCCTGGGTCTGTGTCCTGGGTCCAGCCATCCCACTGTGCTCCCCTGGGACTCTGCCACAGCATCCCAAAACCTCTGCCCTGCACCGTCATCTCGCCTCCTTTGACAGCAGCAGAGTGGGACGGCGTTGCCTGGGGTGTTACTGCAGCCCAGCGCCTCGCAGGGCGAAGCGGGGAGTTCATGCGACACGACAGCGGCTTTGCAGGGCCACAGCTGCGGGGCACTGGGGGACGGAGCAGATGAGGTGAAGCTGCCAAGCCCACAGTTGGGACGGAAGAGGTGAACGGTTGCGAAGAGCTGGTGGGAGGGTGATGTGGGATCCTGCCGGCTCCTCAGTTATGGGAAACTCCAGCTGATTCAAACTTGCTGGCGGGGCTGTTGTTGGCTGCTGGAAAAGCTGCTCTCTGCTTGTGCTGGGGAGGGGCGACAGCCCACATATTGCAAACATTTCCGAAAACCAGCTCCTCGCCCCTTCTCCTGTGGTTTGCATGGCCTGAACATCCATGGTAAGAAGAGATGAAGCTGTCAGGAGAAAGAACTCCGGTCTCTCAGGGTGACACTGGAGTGCTCCACAAGGGTCTCCAGCCACAATCCCTGGTTGCAGCTCTGCCTGTCCTCACCACCTTGGCATCAGTTATTTGGTGTGCTCCGGAACAGGACGCTGGCTCCTCTCCTCTGACCTGTCATTGACACAGCCCCTGGTCTGGGGCTGGAAACTGGAGATGAAGCCCTGAGGTCCTGATGCCAGCAGGCAGAAAGCTGTGCCTTTGCCCAAAGACAAACCGGGCAACAACACCTCACTCATACCAACGCTCACAGCTGGCCGGTGTGAACATCTTTGAGACTGAATTGGCCACCAAGGTGGCAAATCCACCACCTCACCAAACTCCGCGGTGAAACTGGAAGAGTTTCGCCCAATCCTATGCAATCCTTCCCAAATGCCAGAGGCGTCAAGGGGCACCCATCCAGGTGCCCACCAATTGGAGAGAGATAACTTCTGGTTTGTCTGCACAAGCATCCCTGTCCCTCCTCAGCCAAAGGTCCCTGTGCCTATTAGTAGCCACCCATTAGGTTATAAAGCCCTCAGTTGTCCCCGCCACTTGATCACAAATGTTACCGAAGGGTGTCTCCAGGGGGCTGTGGCAGAGTAGCAAGCTGGAGCCAGGGGCGCCTTGGTGAGGGTATCTGGTACCGATGGGTGCAAGAGACCTTTGGGAAGAGCAGGGTCAACCCTCCTGCCATCTCATGGGCTGGCAAATACCTGGGCAACAGAGCAGGGCAAGGACATTTTCACTTGCGACGACACAGATTAAAGGACTCTTTCCACCTTCACCACCTTCTGCTGGAGACTGGAGAAGAGAAAGAGTTATTTTATAGAAAGAAACTGGGTCTTACATTAATAGAGAAAGGTTACAGCTTAATGTGAGAAGAAGAAAGACGCTAAACGAAGTACTGATGCAGTGAGGGGGGATCTTTATTGTTAAGCAGAGTCTTAATAATGCATAGTGTTGTGCTCGTCTCTCAGTAACTTTATTCCACTATTGTAAATCTGTTTTTACTGATCACATTATTTCAGCCTTAACTCTTGTTTAGAGCTGGCCTGGCAGAGCCATCTGCCAGCCAAGAGAAACTCTTCCCTCCCTCTCCTCACACCAAACACCGGGAAATGCCCTGTTCCCCCAAATGCTGCTCCCAATTACCTGGGGGGCAGCACTGTGTCCAGAACAGAAACCCCATGGCCCATCTGGTGCAGAAGCACCTCCCAAGCACTGCGGTGGGGAGGAAAGGTCTCTGGCATCCAGCAGGAGAGACAAAATTGGGCAGGGAGAAGTCCTGGTGGGAATGGAGATACGATCGAAGAGGAAAACTCTTGATAATGCCAAGTCAGCGCATGCAGCTGGAGACGCCATCCCTTTCATACAGGCTCTCCAAACAGTTGCAAAAGCACTCTTATCAGAGAAAAAACCCGACCAGAACGGGATGGGAGCCAGCAGGTTTCGTCCTGCACCCCGTTAGCGCCCGTGTCGCTTTGCTGCTCCTGCCAGGCTGGAGACAAACTTTGGTAGCCGCTTTCCATCCGGCCGAGCTGCAGTGCCCCGAGCTCAGCTTTAATTAACAGAAAGTGGCAGCCGTTCTGCTCAGCGCAGCAATCTCAGACTTCAATTGCTGATTGAGGCGAGAGCCATTTCTCACCAGGTAGAGGAAATAAGGCTTGCATCGGAACATAAAAGATTGTTTTAATTAAACCTGGTATTTCTAAGCCCGCTGCTGGCTGCAGCCAAACTGAGGAGGCAGCTGGTGTCGGTCAGAAAATTCCCAGAAAAAAAGGGCACTTTTTTAACTTTGTAGGCTAGAAATGGAGCGGGAGAGAACTGAAATAAGGCTTTTCTTTTGTTCAGAGGTGTATTTGTCTTTTGGCCATGCAGGCTGGAGGCATCAGGTTGGCCATCACAGAAATGAGGCTGCCCATAGGGTGTCGCAAAGGAAGAAGATCTCTTCTGCATGTAGCTCCGGGGGCTGTTTGCCCCCAGGACTGACTTCAGCCTGGGGTGGCCCAATGAGACCAAACCCCAGCACCACCCATCACTGTCTTTTGTCTGTACACCACGGTCCTTCTCTCCCTTCTCTGGCCCACCTCTAGCTCCGCAGTGGCCTTTGCAGGAAGGTTGGTACCCAGATGAATTTCTATCTCAGCCTTGCAAACATCTTGAAGTGCTCTACATCCAGCTCTGAGGCTTTTTTGCCCAGCAGCTGCACATCAAGCCAACGTCTCTCTCCACCAGCAGCCAGGCCCATTTTTGGGTGCCTTTAGCTAATTTAGTCCTGTAGCACAGGAGCAAACCCAAGCAGCCAATAAGCCCCCAAATCATCAAACATGGTGAGGAGGTTGTGGAACATACCCCAGCTTCAGCTCTTGGGCGCATTTTCTACATCTGTCATGACTTTTAAATCCTCAGCTGGAGAAGTAAGTCACTCCAGCTATTCCCCATGTGCTTGCCCATCCTGGGCACAGCTTACACCAGTCGCTGAGCTCCTTCTCCAGAGCTGCAGCAGCCAGCTCCCGGGGCAGAAGCAGCAATCCAGGCAAAAGCACATTTTTAAGTGCATGTTGGCTCTGGGCTTTCCCTGCTTAACAAGGTCAAAATCAGAGCTCCCAAAGAGCATGGCTGGCCCAGGAATCAAGCTGGATTTAGGCTTAGGCTTCATAAAACTGTCAGGCAAGGAACGATGAGAGCCAAATAAACTCAGACAGACCCAGCGTGATAGGATGAATGTCCCAGGTGGGATACATGAGGTGGACCCAATGTACACGCTTGTTTTTCCAAATTTGCAGGCCATCTCCCATCCGCGCACCCAAGCAGAGTGAAGAACATCTCCAGACAGGTTTGCTCAGGTCCTGCTCCGTGTCAAGTGCAGCTCTTTTTCTCAGTCTGTTTTGCTGTTCTTTTTTGACTGGCCGTGGAGCTGGTTGTCCAGGAGCCCCATGCTGGCCGTGCCTGCACATGGGCTGGGTGATGTGGCCAGAGCACTGGACTGCGTCTGGGAAAACAGGCTTCCTACCAGGCCCTTCAGAAGTGATCAGGGGCTCCAGCACCTCCCAGACCAGGACTACAAGCCAGGGGAAAGGCTGAGTCACAGCATCAAGAGCATGGCACAAGAGCACCATCAGGCCATAGCATCCGAAATGTAAATTTCCCAGCTTGCTTTGTGCAGCTAGTTGATATTAAATCCTTGGTTTCTTGCCTAAAATAAACACAATTGAGCAAAGACATAAAAATATGCCTGTATCCACAGACAGAAATGAACTTACACGCCACTGGAGTTTCAAATGTTGTGTTTGCCCAAAATGCTGCTTCAGCAAAACCAAAACTATTTACAGAACAGCGTCAGTCACAAAAAAAAACTTTCCCAGCTCAGAAATTTTTGGGGGCAAAAGTAACAATGGCTATTAAAGTGAAACTATCTGCCAAGGTATTTTCAAACCAGAAAGCTGCAGATGAATTGAAATGGGCCTGTCTCAAAATCGGAGTAAATTTAGACAAACAAGCAAATAAATTGAGACTAACATGAAACTACTTGAAATGATCAAACCAATCTACATCAGTTGCCTTCTTTCTGACCTGGAAGTACCAGCTTGTAAGAAGATAAAAGATCCCACATTTTTGTCTCAGTACAAGACAGGAAACACTGCTGAAATCTCAAATATTTCCACAGATCAGAACATTAAAAAATTTATTATTTATTTACAGTGTCTCATGGTGCTTCTGAAATACCTCGTGCCAATGGGTGATCTAAAATAACTTCATCTGATTGAGTAGAGGAACCAAGATGTTTTTGTGGTGCATCAGTGAGGTTTCTCAGCTGTCTGGGTCCCGTCGGTGGCTGCAGCCAGCTGATTTAAACTGCATATGCAAATCTTAATTAATTAGCAATTAGGAATGGCAGCTTGTCAGATTGCAAAGCCTGGCACCGAAAGATGTAGACTCTGGCCATGTGCTTTCAGAGTGTCAGCCCTTAAGCAGGGCATCGTTAAAGCCTTTGCGACAGGGATGCGCCAGTAAGCTGCGGGTTTTGGAAACATCCGGCTCAATTTCAAGGAGCGGAAAATTGATGCTAACATGTTGGAGAGGGTCTGCCCCAAACTGCCTTGCACGGGGGGAGAAAGGGAATGCGGGGTTGCAGGTTGTTATTTCTCCTTGTAAGCCAGGTCTGCGTCCTCTCCAGCCAGATGTCCCCTTGGGTGGCCTGGACACACCAGGTGGACAACCCAGCTTGCAGAGGCAGAGGTCTGCCTCTCTGGAGGTCTCATTAGCCCAAATCAGAGCACAGCTCCTGACTGTGCCACTGCTGGGACAAGCTCAATACATGCCAAAGGAGGGATTTGGCTGAAGCCAAATTTAACTCCAAATCATCTTGGCTGGAGCCCATGGGTGTTCACGTGGATGTGAACCAGGACAAGGCACTGGGCAGCTGAGCCAGGGCTGCAGTAGTACAACACATCGGTGGGTACAAACAGGGCAGGACACGTTTCCCACCACAGCCTCTTTGTCCCGTGGGAGGAAACGCTCCCCTGCACCGCTGCAGGCGCTGCCCACATCCAGCTGTTCCGCAGCTGGGGCCGGTTTCACGGCTCCACCATTCCCAGCATCCCAGTATGTGTAGGAGGCACTGAGCAGAGGAGATGAGGCAGCGGAGTAGTCAGGGCCTGGATACCCTTGGGAAAGCCACATCTGTTGGAAGGCCCCTCCAAGGGTTTCTCTCTAAGCTTGTGGCTCATGTCCTGCGTCTTGCCGCTCCCGTTAGCCAGCCTGGCTGGATCAAGCCACTTATTTCCCACACAGCCTGAAAAAACACATTTCAAAGCAATTTGTTTTGGGGACCTTTACACATTTTCCAGCACATTTTCCAGCAGAGATGCAGACCCCTGGTGAATTAAAGCCCACTGACCATTGCAGTGGTCCCTCCTGCAGACCCCACAACCTGCCCACAGGTCCCCCAAACCTCTGGGACAACATGATGAAAAATACTGACCTACATTTCCCCATGAGATATGCAGGAGTGAGACCACAGCTTTGAGCCAAATAACGAGAGTGGGTGTCCATGTTCACCTGCACTTACAGCCTTTACCACCAAAATGGGTCTGGGAGCAATGGTGAGAGCCAGGCAGGGTGTATTAGAGAGCTCCACAGGGATATTATTGCGCTGCTGTGATTTTAATATCCTTAGACAGGAGATAACCTGTCTCCACGGATAAAAACAGGAACACAACATGAAAAATGCAGCCGTTATCCAACTAGACACAGTTTCCTCAACTCTGGGAAGCTCTTAGTGGAAGTAAATGCACATAGGATTGAAATTTTAGTCTGCTCCAACATCCTTCTGGGGCCAGAGCTATGTGGAGAGAAAGAAAAAGCTTTACTTCTTTCAGAGGAGGCTTAAAGCTCTTTACATATCACTAGGTGCCTGGTGCAGCATGCTGACCAGGTCTATGCATTTCATCTCATTTCATCTCATTTTGTTAGAGCTTTAATCACGTTAATGACAATCCTAACATTTCAGGATGGCTTTGGATCGGTGGCTGAGCTCTGAGCGTTTTACTGCAAAGGAGAGGATGCCAGAAGTTAGACACCGCTCTCGGGTGTCCTGGCATCCCCTCTGCTCTGCACCAGCGTGTTGGGAACATCTCCTGCAGAGATGGAGAGGTGGTACCCACTGGAAATCATCCTCTCAGCTCCCTCCTGCCACATTTTCCACTCCGGTCCTGTGCATCGAGCAGGACCTTGCAGAAGGCTCCTTTGGGAGTTCATGCCTTGAGCAAGACTTGCAAAAAAGATTGTGAAAATAAAGACAGCTTAATCTAGAGCAGGGGGAGGCAGCGGGGAGACGAAAGAGGTCTCCAGCCACATAAAAGCGAGCTGCAAAGAGGACTGGAATACGCGGGGCTCAACTCCACCGGGCACAGACAAAAACAATCGCAGGCACTCAGTGGGGAAGGCATTAGGAGACATTTTCCAATGATACAGGCAGAGTAGCACAGGAATCAGTTGCCGGGAGGAGGTAGGAGCTCTCATCAGCTGTTTTAAAGAAGCAGTTAGCACCATGCCTGGCCGGGCAGTGCCGGGCTCAGCTCAGGGCAGGAGCGTGGGGTTGCTGTCTGCCTGTGATCACTCCCAGCACGATGACCTCCACAAAGCAACACGTGCCCGAAAAGCACAGCAGAGAGGAGACAGCCCCATTAGCCCTGCTTTGGCACCTGCGGTTCGGAACGGGCAGGGAGCAGGTGATGTTGTGTCTGCAGTGGCATCCTACAGGTCCTGTTAATCACACTGAAATAATCAAGCCCAGGGAGTCAAATGCATTAAGTGCTAATTGCAGGCGTCGCTAACCCTGCAGGCACTCTGTGCTCCCATCACCAGGCTCAGCCCAAAGGCAGGGAGCCTGGCATCGTGAAAGGAATGTGACAGCCTCGGTCATGATGTGCTGACCTCCCCACCCCATTGCTGACATCCCTCTTCTTCCTCGCTCGAGGGCACTTGCAGCCTCCCGGACACATGCACAATGCACTAATTGAAGGATGTGCTAATATTGCTGAATTAGCCTCCCCATTGGCTCCTTCCATGACCTTGGGCAGCTTCCTCTATTCCCCCTTGCAGGGAGGATGGTGCTTGGCCAGAGCCCGGCACAGGGCAGGCTGTGAGCCAGACCGGCAGTGCTCTGATCCGACACGCGCATTGCGTGTCCATGTGGTGGAATTGTGTGAAAAGCTTGAATCCCGCTGGCATTTCTCTTCTGCCGGCCCATTTCAGCTCTGCCCGTCTCCTCCCAGGACTCGGCACTGCCGCAGATGCGGAGCAATCTCGAAATGACAGGACAGTTAAAGACTGGAAGCTCTAATAAGATGAGATGAAATGCTGAAAATCAGACCTCTGAGATCCACCAAACACCTCCTTAAATGCAAAGAGCCCTCTGTACAGAGAGGCAAATCTTTGTCACTTTTTCCCCATGGTCTCAGCTCCACAGCGGTGCCAGAGCAGGTTTCCATTTCAAACCTGAGCTTTCTCTCAGCAGTAGAGGGGCTAACCTGGCACACAAAACTGGCACAAAGCTAGGAATATGAAATCGCTCATCAAAGCAGCAAACGTGCCTGTGTGTCTCATCACTGCACGCAGACACCCGGCTCACACTGGGCAGCCACTGACCCCAGCTCACCATTCACCATCACCACATAGACCTCGTTTCAAGCAGCATGCCTCAAACACTTATTTAATTGTCTGATATTCATCCCTTTATGAATTGCTAATTACTATGATCTTATTTGCGTTTCCACTAAATGGATGCCCAGACAACATCATTCTGCCATGCTACTTGCCAGGCCTTTTACTGAGTAGTGGCTGCATATCTCCTTTTCCAAGTGAATTTTATCCCTTGCATTAACGGCTTTACAGACAAGGCTTTGAGTGTGGAATAAATTAACTCATTAGCCTCCAATAATTCAGTGGCCAAAACAGGGCATGTTTCATGGACTGTTTTCCAACCCATACTGTCCTGGCAGCAGCTGCAATCTAAAGGTTGGGATATTTTCCCGGTGACTACCCTGGAGATCTCCCCACACGTGCACCAGCTTTAGCCCTCAGGAAGAGAGCCAGCAAGTTTAGATTGAAAGTTGGCCCCACGTTTCTCCAGCAAAGTCCTGATTGAAAAACAAAACATTTCCACCAGAACAAGAACAACTGGAAGCAAAACACTACAGCTCAGGCCAGGCAAAAGGGGGCTACCTGCAGTGTGGTGATGGGTTACGAGCAGGAATTTCTGAGCCTCACCTGCCTCTGTTTATGTGTGTGATGTGGGGTCAGAGCCATCACCTGTGATGCATTTTATCCCCTCCTGCAGGTCATGTGCCCCAATGTACCAGGGGAGCCCCCTGACCGAGGCCATCTCCCAAGACCTTTTTATGTTTCTTGCTGATGAAGCCCCACGGACATTTGCAGCATTTCTCCTCTTTTACATTCAGCTCCGAAGCAAGCTGTTTGTTTGCAGGCTGGTAAGGGCAGGAACTCAGCCTGTGGCCAGCCAGCTCCCAGCCTGACCCCCAGCCAGAGCTCCATACCAATTGCTCTGCGCAGGCTTTTATGGCTCTTTCAGCTGCACTCAGCTTTGATTGTGCCTGATCAAAATGCACACGGCCAGCTTTGATAATCACTGATGATCAGGAGCTTTTAGGAGGCAAGTGACGGGGCTAGTGCTAGCTTGATGGATTGGGTCATTAGGAGCAGCTGTTTCCCTCCTTGACTTACTTTTTAAAGGGAAGTTGTAGGGTTTGCTTTTTTCCCCCCCCCCCTTGCTCCTCTGGGAAGCTTTATGAGGGTGTTTTGGGGGTCCCAAGCTATTGCACCCCTTTAATAGCATAAGGATGTTGCAGGGTATGAGGAGGGAGGTCAGTGTAGTCCTGCTGTGTCCTGGATAGCATGCACAGCAGTGGCTTTGAATGGTAATTTCTGCACAAATCAGCTGCTGGCCCTGCTGGTGCTCGAATAGCTCTCCTGACTGCGAGCGGAGCATCTTTGTCATCACAGCCCCCCGCAGCGAGGACAGAGGTGCAGGCGGGGAGCGGAGGTGCAGAGGGATTAGAGGCAGTCTCCAGTTCAGTACTCACGCTCCTGAGCTCTGCCTGTTCAGCTGGGTGAGCTGGAGGCCTGAAGGGTTCCTCTGTAGTGGTCCAGCTGTGCGCATCACCTGGGGATTTGGGAGCATGGGGCTGCCTGTCTTGCAGCAGCTCCCACTCTGTGGCCATGGTGGGATGCCATGCCAGATTGCCTGCCTTCCGCAAGGAAGAGCTGTGGTTTTCCAAAACAGACTTCACCCCCCAGAACAGGGAAGTGGCTGTAATTACCACCTGCCAATGCAAAAGTGTATAAGCAGGGTGGTCCCCCTTGCCCTGGAGGAACCAGCAACTAGTGAGTTCATTACAAACCCCAGAATGTGTTTCCAGCCCATCTCGTGCTGCCTTTCCATGACCTCCTTGGGGTCTCTGAGCTGTGGCTTGGGAAGCCCAGAGAGGTGTTACAGTCCCAGCATCGCTGGCAGGGTGACTGTCCCCAGCCTTGCAGGATCTCTTCAGCAGAGCCAGCAGCACTCATGGCTAGAAGCTTTGCCTTGTGCCAGGACCTTCTGCTGTGAGGGGAACAGCCTGTGTGTCTCCAGCCATCAGTGGCTTCTCCAGAGCATGTTCCCAACCTACAGATAAAGCCAGGGACCTGCTGCAGCAGCTGAACCTGGGAAAGGATGGTGCGAACCAGCCCCCAGACCCTGCTGTGCCACAAAACCCCAAGGAAAAGCCAGGCAAGGAAAGGTGAAGCTGTATTTAGAGGAACCCATCAGAGATGCCACAACAGCTCGCTCTGCCTGTAGAGATTTGTCAGCCCTGGGCTAGAAGCAAGCTGGACTTCTTTATACAGTCACAATAGGTATTTCTGCCGTGGTAGGGCTGAATGCGTCCTTGGAGCGGTTCATCCTTAGATGTCCCACTGGTCTCTGGGGATGGGTGTGCAGACAAGGTTAATCACAGGTGCTAAGTGTCTGCCTCCCTGAGACACCTTGTTCAGCCCCTCCTGCTCTGCTGAGACACCATCAGTTTAGGAATTAATTATAAATGTGAGTTAGAAAAAAAAAATCATTTTGTTTAATAAAAAAAAAAGGGCAGGGGGGAGAGAGAGAGAAAATTTGCCAGACCCATACATTAAAAACAAATTATGCTCAGCAGGCAGGTGAGCCAAGGCCCGCCAGGCAATTGGGAAGGCAGTGTGCAGGCGGTAATTGAAAAAAGTAAGACACAAGCGAACCGCTTATGCGCCAGCATAATAACTCCCAACACACGCATGCGATCACGAAGTTAACAACTAGCAGCGGTGGCCAGAGCAGGGACGGGAGATGCCCTGTGCTGTGTCCTGGGGTCCCTGCTGGCCACTGGGCTGGGGTCCGTGTGCCTGGGACTGGGGCAGGCGTCTCAGCGGTGATTCCTCACTGTGCTCCTCTCTTGACCCTGATGAACCTCACATCACCCCCAGGGTTTGTTGAATGTTTGTGAGTTAGTGCTGGGGCTCCCTTTATAGCCCAAATTATGGGTTATTGCAGAGCGTGAGCGTTAAACACCTGCTGCAGGAGGGATGCTGTTGTCCCTTTGCAATCGGCTGCTGCTCTTCCCACCTCCTGCCTTGGGGAAAGCCCTGGCTGCTCACCCTGCTCTGCTCCTCCCCACATCCCTGCTGGGTCCAGCCTCAGGCAATGCCCAGGAGAGACTTTGTCCCCAGGGAAAGCCACTGAGCTGTCCCTAACCACCTGGGACCTGGGGGCGGCCTCAGCCGATGTTTTCCCTAAGGCTGCCGGTCCTAGCCAGCAGCTGAACTGAACGCGTGCAATCATGCAGCCCCTTTCCTGGGCTGCCGTGGCCAGGAGGCACTCCTCCTCTAGTGTCAGGGGTTTCCTTACTGTGTGAGCTCATCAAGTGTGACAAGGGCATTCCTCATGCCCTGGGGACCCTATCTGCCAGGGAAGCAGACTGGCTTGCCTGCTGCAGGCAGGGCAGGGCTCTTGCTGTGGAGTTGAGCCCGTGCTGGCTCCTATGCCCGGCTGTCCCTGGGGTAGGGCTGGAGATGCAGGGGAGCCTGTTGGTCTCCTTCTCTTCACCTCCTAATCTCCAGGTAGCCTCGAGAAACAAGGGAGGGGTGGGGATGGAGTGGGGTCTGGGAGAGTTTTCTGTCTTACTGCTTCGGTTGGGGCATGTCTACACATTGGCAATCAGCATGCAGTCAAACCAACCGGAGTTTGCACCAGTGGGCATCTGCAGAGTGTGGCAACTCCTCCACTTAATGGCCAGTCTGGCCTGGTTCCCATCCTAGCCCCTCTCGCCAGGACTCTTGCCCACAGGAGAGGTTATGTTTAACCACGGCCGCCGCTGGTAATCCCTTCTCTAACCCCGTTCCCACTTTCTCCCATCGCTCCCTCCCTCACAGTTTCCCTGCGACCATTTCACAGCTCTTTTATGTTTCGGGCTCTGTTGCTTTGATTGCTTCACATCCAGTGGGTCAATGAAGATCAGGACTCATTTATGAGAGATGCTGTACATGCAGAGATCATCCCTGCCCTAGAAGCCTACAGCTAGCTCGACAAACCACGGTTTATCCCGGGGAGGGGGGGAACAGAGACCTGGGTAGAGGTGGTAACTTGCCCCAGGTTGCATAGGGGACCCTGCGTGAGGAGCAGTCCCAGCCCGGGTGCAACCATGGCTCCATGTAAGGCAAGTAGAGTGCTAAAAACAAGACAAACTAAGCGCAGCTGGCATAAAATCCATGCAGTACATTGAACTGTAATGATTCTGACAATAAAGCAACCCAATAAATATTATGAAATGAAAACAGCCCTCCGGGAGCGTTTGCTATCGATTGCTGAGAGCTGGCATTTGTGCAGCAGATTACGTGCGAGACAGGTTCGCTCTGCCTTTTCTTCTTTCCCTTTCAAATGCAGAATGAAAAGAGCTCTCTGGAGTGCATGTTGGAGGGAGACCCCCTCCCCCTTTGCACTTGGGCGCTGTCAGAAAGGGAGAAAAGGAGGCACGCGAGCCGGGAAAGGCTATGCAGTAAGTGGGAGAGGAGTGTGGGGATGCAACTCCTGTCCTTGCAAGCAGTGACAGCTCTGCTGGTGTCCCTCCGTCCCAGCTTGCAGAATTAGGGATGTCTCTCCATCCCTGAACCATTCACATGCCTGTGGCTGATGCATGGTGTGGATCTCCTGCTTCAGCATGGGGAGAGGGGAGCTGGTTGGTGTGTGGGGCTCAGCAATGGGATCTGGAGTGGGTTTGTCTACGCTGGGAGGGACATGGTGGGAGGAGGATGCTTGCCATTGGCACCTTGCAAAGCTACAGCTCTGACCTTCCTGCCTCCCTATCCCTTACACAAGGACAGATGACTACAAATGCTCCTTGGCTGGCCTGGCACATGGACCAGTTCACTGCTGGGTCCCACTGGGTTGATGCTGTGAAGATGGGAGCAGTGATGTACTCCGGGTCGCCACTTGGAACTTCACCCAGATTCCCTGGTCTTTGCCCTCCGTGGCTACACCTCACCACCACCACCTGGATGTTCCTTCCACATTTCCCCTGTCCTCCTTTTCTCTCAGTGCCCCATGGGACACTCAGCCGAGCCAGCACTCCTCTCCCTGGACTGATTATCTGATGGGCAGAGGGTATGAGCTGGGGATCGTGTAGTGCAGGGGGTTCCCTCTCCTGCTCCCTGGCCAGTGCCGACCGTGTGCCTGGGCATCCTGGGCAGCCAAGCCAGGCTCTGGCCTTCCTCACACACAACCCCATGCTCCAGGGCATGCGTTCCCCAGGTTTCCCTGGCTCCTGACTGCTGCTTCTTGAATCCTCTCCACCTGGCTAATTAACCTTGTTCCCAGTGAGAGCCTTTTTACTGCCGCTAATTACAGAAATACTAGCGTGTGAGATAAGTGTGATGGACTGGTCCCTACTTATGGTTTCTAACAAGGATGAGCAAACTCACAGGACGTGAGAGGGGCTAAGGGAATTCCTCAGAAGTTCGAGACACGAATCAGGTGGGCAAGGTGTTTCTGCTGGTATGAGGAGTAGGATCCATTGGATGAAGCTAGGCGGAGCCAGGTTTTGAGTAAACAAGTAGTCCTTCCAGCATTAGGCAGTGGATGTTCAGCATCCTTGTCACAGATGCTAAAAGCTTACCTACACTGCAGGGAAGACTGGATAATTTTATAGAAAAGGGAGGTTCATAGTTACAGGGGAATTACATCTTCCTCAGGAAGCCCCTGAGCTGAGCAGCTGTTCAGCAAGCACCCAAACACTGACAAAAGAGGGCCAGTGTCAGTAAACCTGGGAGCTGAGCTGGGCTCCATACTGCTCCTCAGCTGGTCCCTCTTCCTCTCCGCCTTCAGCTATCACCATTTCAGCAAAATCTTCTTTTCTGCAGGCTTGAGGCAGGGCACCAGACACTGAGAGTCATTGCTCGGGCACTGCTGGCATGTTTGCCATGAATAGCTCTGTATTAAAAGAAATACATTTAAAAGCTGCTGCAACATAGCAAGAGATGTCCTAGAGCGTGTGTTATCTCATCAAACACACCCAGACTGAGCTGGGCTCTTTCACCAGCCTCGTTTTTCCAAGCAGCAGCTGATTGCGATTTACAAAGTGACATCTCCAGACCTCTGGCTTCTTTTTTTTTTTAATCTTTTTGTTGTTGTTGTTGTTTTTCATTTCAGACAGGCCTCCTGCAAGCAGCTTGGACAGAAATGAAAAAGAAAAAAGAAAGAACAGTTATCTCTCATTGGGGAGATAGGATAAAATAGCTCCATCTATTGCAGGCGTTTCGTAGACCAATGTTATGACCGACTACCGGATGCATGATAAGAATGGGCCCGACTCTGCTCTCAGATATTTACCAGAATAAATTTGAAGTATCTGCGCTAGAGTCAATAGTTATTACGCTGGATTTTTATCAGTGTGTGTGATAGCAATTGAAGGTTTTTTCAAGGCATTTAAAAAAAACCAAAAACATTCCTGCTGGCTAAAAAGATACACTTCTTTGCTAACTGGAAATAATCATATGCATTTTGATATCAGCATCTGCTAAATAAGTCCAGAGCTGTGTATTAATGAGGGCGCTGCAAGAACTTTGGAGGACAGGCTCAGAATTTGAAATGACAGGAATGGATTGGAGCGAGTGTCTGGAATCAACCAGACGAAATTTAGTACAGAGAGCGCAGGGTGCCACATTTGGGAGGGATAAATGAATGCATGAATGCATAGACAGGAGAGCCTGGAGAGGCAGCGGGATGGCAGGAAAGGATCAAGGGGTTGAGACGGATCACTAACTTAGCATGAGTCAATAGTGTGATGGTTTAGCAAAAAGGGCAGCTCACCTCCTGGGATGCATTAATGTTGGATGTTGGATGTGAGCCATGGAAAGCTGCAATTCTGCCTTGTCTGAGCCATGTCCAGGTCTGGGCACTGCAGCTGAGGGCACCTGCAGACAAACCAGAGAACAGCAGTGTGTTTGAACAGAGAGATGCTAAAGTGGGCCAGAGATCACCGTTTCCTTCCTGAGAAAACATCTGTTTTTCAAGGGGGGGGGGG